>CAUJNA010003725.1:275000-310000 GCA_963377175.1 Effrenium voratum | reverse complement strand
AGGTGGCCACCCCACGGGCAGGCTCGGTGCATCAAACGAGCAGAAGGCCGTGCGCAAGCTTGCGTCCAGCCCGTTCGGGTCAACAGGTCCGGCATCATCTGCAGCCATTCAACCGCATTCTCTGGCCGCATCCCCCAAACGAAACGCGCGCAGAAACAAAACCGTGCTACTGTACTTGTGCTCACCTATGCCTGAGCCGGATTGGGCATAAATGGCATTGCATGAGAACATGGACGTACATGGACGTGCGCAAAAACACTGGGCTTCCTCACTTGCCCTGCCCTCTCTGGGGGACACATTGCGTGTCGAGACTACAGTACAACTGGCGCAAAGGAAGATTTGAAACGGCACATCGCATGACAAGTATTCAAAACTAAGACCCTCGTGGGCAATGTTCCCCTTTTAACCATCCAGGCGCTCCCTATTAAACAGCCCAACGTGCTCGTAGCCTGGGCGTTGGGATCCGCACGGTGCAGGATCAGGAGCTCCACTGTCCTGGGGAACAAGCAAGCCCAATCCCTAAGCCCAAAAACAAGAATAAGAAATATAAATTTAGAATTCAACATTTGTAGGAAACATTTAGCTTATATTGTAGGATGGTTGCTGATGGGACTCCTGAAATCCACTTCGCGCCAGTTGTGATGAATCAAAACCTACAATGGGATCATCCACTTACACGCTGGTGCAGGATCTTGTCCATCCGCAATGTCACGAAACGGAGCTTTTCACAACCCAAGCGTGGGATTGTAAATTCGGCCCCGTGATCCCTTACCGCCTGGCCGCAAACCCTTCCTTGCGCCCAGACTGCGGATCTCCTGGCCCCTTAGTTATTTAGTTCGTGGGGTTTCACCCGTGCGCCCTGGGCAAGCGTGAACGTTGTGATGAAAACGTGGCTTTCTTTGAAAAACATGCGCGTGGACAAATCATGGACAAACCATGAACATAGAAAGCTCCCTAATGGACAGGCCCTTGGCTGCAGGCAAGCCCCAAGCAAAACAACTCGACGAAAACCCTTTCATTTGCTAAACGGTTGCAAAACAATTCACCTTCAAACTCCGTTGCCTAAAGCTGATGAGCAAAGCAGATTAAAGCGCCCAATTTCCAGACTGCCATTGAGCATTCGGAGTCAAGCAAGTTTGCACGCGTCAGAAAGTCCTCGAAACTGGAATGGCTGAGGGTTCAACGCAACCAGTTTGATCAGTTTGCTGGTCAGAATGATTGGTTTGGCCGACCATGATAATCCGCAAGGCAACAGTTTTGCTCGCGAGCCGCAGGCACATGTAGTCTTGTGTCACATTCATTCTGCATAATCCCCTTGTACAGCCTCCATTAACTAGGTCTTTAACCATGTTCTGGCCTCTGACCATCGCCCATACTTTTCATGGTCTTTGGCAGCATGGGGTTCACGCAGCTGATACTTTCACGCATAGCCAAACATGAACGTCGTTTCTTGCCAGCGGCTCCTCTAAATCAATCAGGCCGTCCGTGGCTGAGGCGGGCAGCGCGAAGCGTTTGCAATTCCCTTTGAACTTTGCCAGTGCCACATTCTGAGCATCCCTGTTCCAGTTCAGGTTTTACTGGCAACAACTGTACAATTTGGGCCAATTCGAGCTGCTCCTAGGCCAACACTTCCTCTCAAAGGAGCTTGTACAAACCTCTAAAACGCCTGCTTCATGCATCCGCTTCCTGACGTCTGTTCACTAGAAGGATCAACCAGAATAAGAGAGCCAAAGAATAAAACCACACGCGCTATGTGGTGCTACTAGGTGTTTGGAGCTTTCATCAGATCAAGGAGGTGTGCACAGCAGGTCAGGATAAGTTGCCAGCAATTTTGCCATGTCCATAGGTCATACATACATGCGGTCGCGTTCAGCCACATCAACGCGCGTGAAGTCACATGACCGCATGCCGCACACGCACGAAGTCACATCAGCGCGTGTGAAGTCCCGCGTCATAGTTTTCATTGATCACACTGGCCACGCGCATCCACGGCGCACGCCACGCTCCGCCGCGCACATAGGTGTTTGCGTCCCACGCCTAGGTAAAAGGAGGGGTTTTAAGCTTAACATCCAGCGGGCAATTGATGACTTTCCATGTGCCCCCCCGCCGGCCAGGCCTTTCTTCTGGTCATCAAATTCTGAATTCGCACGCCCTGAATTCGCACGCCAGCTGCGGGAATGCAAATCACATTGGCCAGGCGCCTCCGCAGCGCGCACCGCGCTTTGCTGCGCGACTGGCCCGCGCCTCGGAAAAAGTTCATGTCTTGCTCCCGCATCTTCATGTTCGGTAACATGGCCGGACTATGTCGGACCAAGAACCGGAGGTCAGATAGAACGAGGCACCCAAGCGCTTATCGCATTGTAGGTACGGGCCCATGACACTACGCGTAGTGTCGAGGCAACTGCGTCCGGAGGCGCGTGGAGGAACGAATTAGGCCGTCGCGGCGGAGGAGTGCATCATGGGGCACAAGAGAAGGGGGGATCTTGGCCAAGTGGAGAGCGGTGGACATCGAGATACTGCCATTGGCACAAGTAAAATAATCGGTCAGGAGGGATTGAACCGACTCCTGATGTGGGAAGAAAGGCCTGGTCGAAGGGCCCTGGACCTGCAGACCACGACCAAATCGGACAAGTTTAATCTTCTTAGTTTGATCCCAAGGCATGATCTGGGCACCAGTAATGGTGGTGAGAGTCCTAAGGCTGTGTACGAAGGCTTTAACCTCATCGCCCAGCGGGCGGGCATCAAGAGTGGGGACATAGTGGATGCCCTCCGTAATATAAGTGCCTTTGTGAATCGCGCAAGGAATGGGAATGGGACACTTGGTCTCAAGTCGGAAGGAGACAAGGAGTTCTGCCCAAGAGATCTCAGCAGAACTTGCCTCATGTGAAGTTGGGGGCCAAAGTTGATGTCTTGCTGTGCGTTTACCCACCGGCCACGCTGCTTCGGCGGGACTCCACTCCAACGCATGCTTTCCCCGCTGGCCACGCGCGATCGATGCGATTTTACACAAGCCGATGCGACTGAAGTCAATCCCTTGTAATGTAGGTATGTCAGTCCACTCCTACTTAAGAGGATGAGACCTGACAATATAGCAAGCAGTTGTGGCTGGTGAGAACATACTGCAAGCCTCGAGTCTATTCAAACGAGACGCGTCCAAACAGGACCAATGGCCACGTTCAAGGGACGTGAAAGTGGGTGTTTCACTATAATTCAGCAACCTGATGATGAGGATCCCCTACCTTTGCTGTACGGTCTTCGTTCCTCGATTGGAGGGCTTCTCGTAGGTCTCAGTTTCGGTTCGATACCCTGTCCTTGCGTTGCCGTGCCCTGCTGCCATGTGGATCGCCTGTGATGCAGTTCTCAAGGAGCGAAAGCAAAGCAATCTCCTTAACTTCCCACAAGTTCCCAAGGCAGTCCACAAGTACAACCACATGCTAGTTGAATTGACACAAACCAAAATCGTTCTGTTCGGGTGGCCGTCATAAGCAGAGAGCAACTCGCGCTTAGGCAGAAGGCTAGACAGCAAATGCGTTGCACAACCTGCTGCAACTCAGCTGAAGAAGAAGCATGCACAAGTTAGCACGGCGAGAATCATGTGAGAAGCAAACATGGAACGACTAGCAGCGATAAGAGCAGTGTACAGCGGGAAGAGCTGAGACAAAGGCGAGGAGAGAAGCGCCGAAAACAAACAAGGAGCAAGAGCCAAGAGAACTAAAGCCGTCCAAGAGAGTGCCAAGAGAGCCAAGAAAGGTGCAAGATAGAGGCAGCAACCATGAGCATAGTTAATGCTTCGTAATTTACGGGGTTAGGTATTCATTTTGCCTGAAACCGACTTTGCAGTACTTCATCCTCTCACCCTGTGATCTTGTAGCCATGTCCATGTCGGCGGCTGACAAACAAACAAACAAACAAACAAACAAACAAACAAACAAGAATGGCACCTTTGTCATTTCGCGCCACCGTTTAACGGGGGTCCGAAAGGGGTCCATCATTGTGACAACACCCATGTGAACATGTCTGAACGACTTGTCCTGCGAAGAAACTGGATATCGCTGCTTTGACTATGCCTATTGGAAATCCCAGTGCGTCAAACATCACAAAGCCGAACGCGATGCTGCTTATCCAAGCACACGCCATCTAGCAAAGGGTCTCTATGTCAATTCAGTCGTGCAAGGCTCAGATGTGAGCCTTGGCCAAATGCATCATCTTTAGTTTGCCCACGGCATATTTGAGACTCCTCTACAAACTGGTTGGGAAGGATGAATTCAGAAACCATTCCTCTGAGTGGTTTTGGGGTCCTTCCCGCAAGCGCGTGATGTTGAAAAAAGGAAGACAAAGTATTCTTCATGCGCGTGTGTTTGAGCAATCTGGAGGGGCACCTCCTTTCCAACGCCAAACAATTCCTGAAAGGCCTCCAGGTTGGAAAAAACAAACATTGAACAACCTAAGAAAACCGAAACGCCCGAGCAAAACTAAAAACACAAAGCCCCGTGGGAAATGTTTGGTCATGCCATACCCAAAAGACCTCCCATTTGCAGAAACCAAAAATAACTCGCAGCAAACCGGAGAAAAAACACAGTCCTGAAGGAAATGTGCCCAATACCGTTTGTCTTTGATATTGCTTGTTGGTTTTCCTCGAGGTTCTTGCTTTGCAGATTTGGCCATTCTCATAGTACACGTCTCTCCTCAGTGCAAGGATTTGGCCATCCACAGTGCCTTTCACAGGACCAACAAACACGCATCGCAATATCACTGACTTGGAACTCTTTAGCAACTAGGACAAGCAAAAATAACCATTGAGAACAGGACAGCTGCTTGCTCGTGGCTGCATCAGGGACTCGCTCAACGGGTTGCTGTGGCATGTTGACTTTCACTTGGTGTCCACCCTTGCAGCAACTAATAACGGGCTAATATGGTTGACATGTCCACACAGAAAGGGAACCTTGGGTATACAGTGAGTGGGACATCCTTTATCTAGTGGGTAGAGAGTAGGTCTCCGGGCAACACAAAAATACGGGGGAGGGGGGCGAGAAACAAACAAATTCCTAAGACACAACCACATAGCTACTTAGGTCAAGCCTTGCACCCAAATGAATGGTTCCACAAAAACTGTGTTGAAGCGTTGACGAGGCAGTGAAAGGTCACACTTTCCCCGAACTACTGCCCTAATAACCATGAACCCCTAGCAAGCATGAGGTACAAACATCAACAATACATATGTATATATATATATATATGTCTTGCCTAATTGGAGGAAGGAAGGAAGGAAGGAAGAGAAAGACAAGCAGGAAACTCGTGGATATCCTCTTAGAACCATTGCAACAACTCTCCATCATCCGCACGGGAAACAAGGGACAAACCAAACACGAAACTCACCGACCGAGGGACAAACCAACACACCAACACGCCAATCGTCAGCAAAAACGCAACCGACACAAACGAATAAAGCACGGCACAGCCTCCAGCTCCCGAATGCCACCGCCGTCGCAGATCAACGCCTGAAGCAAGCCAGTTGGACCCCAAAACCGGTTTGAAGGTGCTGTGATTTTTGCTCGATGTGTATATTTAGCTATAAGTACATCCACAAATACATGTTCATGTAGAATGTGTACACATATATATATATATATATATCTATATGGATATTCTTACATATGTATGTATACATGCGCATAATATGTATGTTTTGCTGTGCATACATACATGCACTGGTCAATGCAAGCAGGCGCGCTTGCTTGCACAGCATGATTCATCAGTCTGGTCGTCCTTCTATTGGCACACGCTTCTGAGATGTGGGGAACCTGTGCAAGCTTTCGCAAACTTCTTGCCCAAAAGCATGTGCTTTGCCAATAAGCCATCCAGAACTCCATGCACTGATCCCGGCAAAGGCAGCGCAATCCACATGTATTCTGCCTTACATGGACTTGCATGAATCACCCCCTGAAACCCGCCAAAATCACAGGACCCCTGAACACGTAGAAAGCCTCTGGAAGGGGTTCCGTATATTTCCCCATGGATAACGCACGAGCAAAACGAGCGCTGTGGCAGGGATCAGCTTGTGCCGGCCTTCGAGCTAACGTCTGCCTTCTTCTCCGCAAGGAACTTCACACACTCGTAGGCCTGCGAACAATCTCCCTCTCGACTGAAAAGGGAGCACCTTCCTGCTGAGAAAGCGTAACCTTGGTATGAAATACGTCAATACCTTCTTACAGGTCAAGATTGTGGACATGTGTTGGAGCAGGACTGGGGCACCTCATCATGTACATGATTCACAGGTTTGAATCCTTTCTGCCCATGGGCTCAGAGTGCGGCTGGGAGTCAACCAACAAGCGTACGTCTCATGCATCATTGGATGGTCTTGGGACATATTGAAGACAAACAGCACCGAATGCCTCTTTCCGGCGTGCTTTTCCAAAACCGTTGCCTCCAAGAGTCCAAGGGATGACAACATAGGGGAACAAAGAATAGCCATCAGACAACAAACACGATTGACCAAGCTCCCGCCGAAAGCCGACCAGACTGTACATGGGTGCAAGTTTTTTGAGACTAGCCTTTTCAACTTGGATTGAAAGGAAAGCAAAGGAAACTACCCAGATTGGGGGGTTCCCGATTGGCATATTGCTACACAGGGGGTAGGTAAGCCCCTCATGCCAAGGCCTCTATTTCGGAAGGTCTGGTGAACTCGGTCAACGTTCAACCCTACACCCAGGATTGTTGCTTTCTTTAAACCATGATTTGAGTCAACGACAAATATGTACGATGGTCACACGGTACCAAACGTTGACCCAGTGAAACTAAATCAAAGTATGATCCTTGCGCGACCGAGTCTGCTCAGCTCCAGCTTGAGGAAAAAGCTCGGAACTGATAATAGCCCACCAAGAATCTTGCCTGAGTTGACAACAGGCGCAAAAGCAATCTGCTTTGAAACTAAGCAACAGTGTATTCACTATAGGCAGTTCTCAGGAGTAAGCAAATGAGCCACAGTCAATACTCATTGTGTCTCTGACTGACATGGGAGTTGACGAGGACCCTCCGTGTCCTGATTGTATTTTGGCAAGTGCATTCCTTTGACTACCGTAGATGAAAGTGACTATTGAAATATAATATAGGCCGTAGCTCAAACGGCTAGATTTACAACTCTGGCTGCAAGCCACCGTCAAATGCGGAAAAACCCGAGGCATACCAGCAGTCCCAAAAAGCCTTCGGCCCCCTGTTTGTTCTTCCACTGATGCATGCCACAATTGGCAGGGGTGACAGCCCCTCTGCAGTAGCAACTGAGTCCACGGTCAAGGATCACATACTGAGTCATACTGTAGAGGGACAACATATTGCACGGTGCAACTTCTCGTAGCCTTTGATTGTGCGTCAAAACTAGGGGCCTTCCCAAATCGCTGGCTTCATGCCAAAACTGTTCCACACGAGCAGCGCCCGAAACCCAATGAAATTGGCTGCTACTAACATGGTTACAAAGGCTTGTATAGGCTTTAGTACAAACCCCAAACCAGGTGGTAGAACCACCTACTAAAATGGCCAATAGGAGTTTTGCCGCTGCTCATATGAGTTCCTTAGATGTAACACACACGCGTGCACACACACACACAGCAACTCCCACACTTACCTTAAACGCACACCCACACATTTTTACACACACACACACTTTTACAAATATTGGGTTCATCCTGTCATCACCCCAGCTACTTCAAGAAACATCAATATCTACAGACCGTGCCAAGACCCTGTGCTGGTTGTGAGAATGCGTCTGTAGGAACACAAGCTGTGGATGACAAAACCTGCACAGGTGGCCAATGGCTCATCCCAGTATTCATAGATTTTCGTCCGTCCCAACTGAGGCAGAATTCTGGCCATCCACAGTAGTAGGTGAGCCTGTCTTTCTTGTCAGGACACTGGTGTCTCTTTCTGAGCCATCCCGATCCAGTTCAGAGCATCCAACATGAGATTCCTCTTCTTGCACACCTTCCTTCAAGCCTTTTTAGGTGCCGGCAAGCAAAGGAGATGTCGCTGCCTGCTTTGCTTTGGCGCGAACCAAACTCATCAGAGAATAAGCGCAGATGTCATGGGACACCGCGTTGAACCCAACGGATTTATCCCAACTTGCCCAAAAAACACGAGGAAAACAAGTCGGCCTTTTGGGATGACGATTACAAGGACCTAGGAAATCGTTCAAGGTGCGCCCTGGCGGAAGGTTTGCCAGACATGCGCGCAACCCTCCATGCTTTGCCTCGGGTTTACAGTAATTAAATGCCAGACAAAATCGCAACAAGAAAGAAATCGGATCATACACCTTAACGCCTTGGTAGGACAAATAGGGCCCCTGTGAAAATCCTGTGCATTGCAAGAACAATGTAATAATGTACGCCTGTTGTTTCGCGCCATGTTTGTCCCGCCATTCACAGCTGAAGCAGGGACACCGGCCCCCGGCCTTCTCCTCTCCTGCATCGCTGCGCTTCTTGCAAAGGGCAGCAGCATGGATGGCCTTGCCACTTTGCCGGACTCCACAGGGTTGGGCCAACCCCTTGAAATTAAACACTCGCGGCCCATGTGTAGATTGGCTGAGGCCGAGCTTTTTGTTTGCCACTGGAATGGTCTCAGCCCCAAAAGCAAAACTATAGTTAAAGTTTAGGAACTCAGGAAATGAGAACATGATTCAACAACAATTTTTCAAAGGCAACCAATGACTGCTTATTTACACAATGCCTGGCAAGCATGTGCCCAATCCAAACTGCTGCACGGAAAATGCCAAACTCCTTCACAGAAAACCACAACGCCAGCAATCATGACTATGAGTGTGGCCTTGGTTTCCATGGTGGTTCTTTGTACTTTCCAAACGAGCAATTAAGCAGCCCTGAAAGGGGTCCCCATTCATGACCCACGGGGAGGACTAACCATTGCCATTCAAAAGCCCAAGACCGTAGTGCTACACCCCTCCAAAACCACGGCGGAATGTTCACGCAAGGGATCCCTCTCTCTTGCGAGGCGAATGCGTCAAAAAAAGCCATGACTTCAAAAGGTTGGCCAGCTCAATTAGACTCTTCACGCCAAACGCGATGCAGCCAACAATCCGGAAGAGGAGCCATGTTGGCAACATCCATTGGAAAGCTGGGGGTATTTGCCGGCAAACATGCACATAATCACATTTGTTGTGAAACTGAAGTAATACTCCTTGGATTCTGCATAAACACGGAGCGGTCAGCCAGTTCTATGTTCTTGGCATCCATGTCTACGATGTGCAATTGAACTGCAGGCTGAGGATTTGCTGGTCCAGCATTCATATCGGCAGCTTGCGCTGGTGCTTTCCTTGCAGATCACCAAACTTCCAACATTCAACTCAAGGCATCTGTCCCCACATGCGCGAAGCCGCACCCGTCCTCTTCAAGGTTTTGGTTGTTTGCGCGTTCCGTTTCACTGCGAAGTGAAGAAGAATTCGCTATGGCTTGAATTCAATGCGTTGAACTATGGAACCGGTGCTTGTCATTTGAGGGTGCCCCTTTTGCGGGTTGGTTTGAAGGAACACCAATAGGACACCCAAAATCCGTTTTTTGGGGTTCCCTATTGGGCAAATACCCAAACCGGGTGACTTGGAGTCCGCTCTCGGAAAAAAGCATGGGACCCTCAGCCTTCGAGCTCACCTTCCGCATCTTGTACTCCAACGCTTCCTGCGCGAGCAACCGGCGGATGTAACAGCCAGACTTACCAGACATCGCACCTTGTTTGAACCCCGTGCAAAGGGGACCATCCACCCTGCGCAGTGAGGCGGCCACTGGATGGCTTGGTGGTTCTAGCACTCACCCATTGGTAGAAGTCCACCAAGTCCACCAATCACCCTCAAAGTCTGAGTCGTGAGCCGCGGACAGACTAGGTTCTTTCCTCTCTTTGCGGGGCCACCCATAGTCTGCTCAAACAACTCACACCTGCGACAATACAGTGGTTTCTCACAGCATGATTTGTAGTGCTGCATGCCAAGAGAACCCACGGTAAGCATGCAGGCCCAAGGAGAGCTTTCTCTGGGATCAGTTGTTGCACATCGAGGGGTGCATGACTTTTCACTTAAAGTGACCATGAAAGGCTTGGCGCTCGGATTGCCATGACCAAACATGGATGGGTTTGGCCAAGGCTTCGAGGAATTTCACTCAGAAGCAGTTCCAGTGACACATACAGCTTAATCGCGCCGCAATCGCAATCTAAACGACATGGGCCGAACAGCTACTTGGGCATGCACGTGCTCCATACATCGGGAAAACTGAACATGTTGAAGTTCCCCTCGATTCGGTCTAGACACTGTCCGTGGCAAAACAAATATATGGTTTTGTGCCTTTTCGCGGTGTCGCCGTCTCGACTTGCCCAACGCGTGAGTCC
Source organism: Effrenium voratum (assembly GCA_963377175.1). Classification (NCBI taxonomy): domain Eukaryota; class Dinophyceae; order Suessiales; family Symbiodiniaceae; genus Effrenium; species Effrenium voratum. The sequence continues at coordinate 299,626 of CAUJNA010003725.1, read as the reverse complement.
TCATCCAGATCATCGGCTTGAACCTCGTAAGTATGCTCGGCGCCTTCCTGGCGAAAAAGCAGCTGATTTCTCAAGCTGTTCACATGTCAATCTTGCCACAAGGAGTCACCTTAACAACATAAGTTTGTCCCTCCTTGCAATCATGGTATCTTCTTTCCACGAGTGGTATGATAGTAAGGTTGTCACATGGGAAATCAGCAAGTCTTAAGGTCAAAGTACATTACATTATACTGCCGCTTGTGAATAGCAGGCAAATGCCGTCAGACCCGGATCCTTGAAGCTGAGTGATTGCTTGCCAAGACACAGCTAAGTCGAATTTTCCTTCGTTGTCACATAAAGGGTTGCTTTCCTATAACAGGGTCTCGAGACCTGACGAAGGAGATGCTCTTTGACAGCTTTCCAAAAGCCCAATTCTTGGTGAGACTCGATCCCAGCGAGACGGTGAACCCGCAGTAGCTGTACAAGATAATTACCACCATTAAGGCCCATGATGGGCATGACCCACTATCAATCACCCCCGATGTTGCTGAACACCATTTAGAAACCAAAAAACGGCCCCATCGACCTCCGCTCTCCGCTCGGACCGGCTTCGGACTCGGCCTGGAGCGCACGCTTCACCTGGTCCGCGTTGCCCATCTTGGCGGCACGCCACAAGTCGTAGTTCCAGCCCCGCCCTGTGGAAGGACAACAGCTGTACGGACCCTACGGCGGATGCCCTGATTGCAAGATGCTCCAAAGGGAACAAGGAAACCCGAACTCAGACTCCTCAAATCTACCGTGATTTGCCATGGTTCTGCGGTTGATTGTGGTTGGCCTACTTAGAATATTTAGGGCATGCACCGTATTGGGGGGGGTGGTGCCGCAACTCGGGAAATACTGGAAAAAGGAAAACAAACGGACGGAGGCTCGATGCAGCAGGTAACTTGTTGACATATATTCCAATTTGAAAGATGCACTCCATCAACCTGGTCAAAATGGATGGTCTAATCCGAATCCAGAATGCCAGCAGGCAAAGCACAAAGGGGCCCATTTCGAAATCCGATGCAAGGTCCGAGGAATGCCTTTGAACAGTCCACTCAACAGCGGCTGCAGGAAAGCGGCTGAGACTTGTTTGCTGAAGTGACGCGGATCCCTCACTCAGTCCATACAACGCGGCTGCACGGGTTTGTCTTGTCTTGAAATTGAGAGACCCCTAAAATGGCTGGACTTTTTGTGCATTCCTTTTAACAAGCCAAGGGTTCAGTTTCATCCAAGGTTGCCATGAGTTCGGCGGAGTTGCCGGTGTCCATTTGTCTGGCTCCCACCCGTGTCCATTTGTCCATTTGTCGGGTCCGGGTGCTCCCCGTGCCTGTCCGCTTGTGATAGTCATCCTTGACGGCCTCACTCACCACCTCGAAAATCTGAGTGCCTGGCGTTGCGCTCGCCCTCGAGCTGAACCGATCCAGATACAAAAGCTGGTGAAGGCCCGGTACAACCATGTCAACCATGAAAGCATGTTTCCAACATGCCCAACAAAAGCGAGTTCACATATCCGCAGAGCAACTTCCCGTAAGATGGCAACTGCCTCTCCAACGAACGAGGACACAACAAGCGAGAAACACACTGAAACTTGGATTCATGTCTCCATTAGGTCTTAAAACCTTGCACCTTGCGCATCTGACTGGCTCGAGCAATCACATTATAGATCCCAAACCTATGGGCATGAGCATCTTGGACACTCCTTAGCTCCCTCTCAATGACATTGCGTCATGGTGCCGCACGATGAATTTTGCTGGCCGACACAAAACAATGGCCATGGCAATAGGTCCTGACTCGATTTCTCCTCCATCCCAAACGTCAAACGTGTAGTTCTTCAGCATTGTTGGTGCCAAGGCTGAGTTGGCCTCGAAACCATCTAGCCCATGGACATTGTCTGTCCCCCATCTTTTATTGCCGCCATGAAGGTCTGCTACCATGCTCATGGTCCAATTCTGCCTCAGAAGAACAGATGACAAGATCGGCCCTCGGAAAAAGATAAGCAGGAAATTAGGATCGGCCGATCACCTCAAACACTCATGATCCAATCGACCGAACCGGGCTTTCATATTTTCTGGAAGCAGGGCAATATTATCCGATAAGCAAGGGAAGCAATGTGAATGCACTAGACGTGACATGTGGGTTGCTAGGACCTGCGGACACCTGGTCGGTTCCCCGCAAGCATTCCCTTTTCAGAGTGTGCTGTGTCTCTTTGCGGAAGGTAAGAGTCCTGAAATCCTTGTCTCCCCAACTGAGATTGAATTGGGAAGTCAACATTAGCCGGTGCCCCACTCGTTTTCGTGCTTGACTTGCCTAGTTGCCATGGGAAAAGAAGGATACTCGCTCGATGGCAGACGTGCAAGGGAACCCCTGCGATGAGCAAGACAAAGAGACATGCAACACGAATATCCCGACATCATCTGTTCATGTTGCAAAGCCGTCTTGCGGATTTCCTATCTAGACTGAATCCAGCGGAAGCCTCTTGAAGTTCATATCATGCTAAGAAGTATCCGGGATGCCCCCGCACAGCCACCTCTCCGAATGTGTTGGAACACTGCGCAAACAGCACAATAAGGCACGTACTGGAACACCTACAATGTCGTGGAGTAGATGGGCATCCCCTGTTAAACATGTGCTTGACCCCAACCAACTAAGCAGAACCCACCGGCAGAGTCCCCCTTCTAGGATGGTTTGTACTGCCCCCCCAAAGCGAAACCCCAAGGGGAAAGCATGGCATATACCTTGTACAGTACAGTTAGTTGCTATGCAGTGGCCGTATATGTTTGATTAAACCCTTGAGTCACGGTAGTTTGCGTTCCCGGGAATCTCGTTCCACCTCCGAAACACAGCACCCCCAACACACAGACACACAACACACACCGGTTTTGGTCTCTGCTTGTCTTGCCCAAGCGACCCGGTGTGTTTGATGGTGTGCTTGGGTTGTTTGGTCCCCCTCCAGGGTGGAATGCCATAGGGGCTTGTCTTAAGAATGAGAGAACCCTGACAGTTGCTAGTTTCTTTCCTACTGGTTCCCCTTCAAAACCAACCAAAAGGGCGTTCACAATGAAGGACACACCCATAGATCTGAATCCAGGCCTATCCCTGGATGCTCCTTTGGAGTCATCTCAGAGATGAGCGCTGAGGGCGGGCGATCTCCTGAGCCAAAGGAGACCGCATGCATGACACTAATGTGTGTTTTCTCAAAATGAACCCCTTTTTAAGGTTGGCATTTACAACGAAAGAAAACCCACCATTTTGGGGAACCACCATTACTTTTAGAACGGGAGCTGGGAGTATCCAAACATTTGCTGTGAACCAAGGAGCCTTTCGAAGCTCGAAGGTGGCAGAACGGTGGGAGCCATACGGTTTTCGAAACTTATTTTTAGAATGCCCCCCAACCTCCACGTTCGACCTATTTCGATTGGCGCTCATATAATCCGGAAGAGTCGCTTTGACAACACGGTAAACCGGGTCCTTTTGACATTTAGCCATTCAGTCACTGCTTCTCTGAGACGTTTCATTCATTTCCCAAACTTTCCATTGGGCCAAATTCTGTCCAGCCAAACCTCAGAGGGTCGGGTCTCGGTCCTTGGACGTTGGGTAGGTTGGGCATCACCTTCCTCACGCCCTCGGAGAAGCGCATGCTCATGCGCCGCTTCGCTGCCGGGGAGGCATCCACCTAGCGGATGGTTCGGGTAGGGAGGTTGGGGAGGTGCCTGGGAGCAAAAGATCACTATATCAAACTCCTTTGTGAGGTCGCTATGCCTACATGGCCGGGTTTGGACTGAATGGGGGCAGTGGTTGGGGCTCAGAGGCTTTCACGACAGGTTTCGGCGCTGCTGCCCTTACCCACATGATGTAACAGTCGTTGCAGGAAGCAACTCATCGAGGAAACCTTTGTTCTACTTCGGCCGCCTGTCAGCCATAGTCAGGGTGCTGTTGCAAGGTGCTGCCGGCCGAGACTCAGAGTTGCGCAGGGTGCTGCCAAGTGCTGCTGCATAGCCCAGACTCTGAGTCACGCAGGGTGCTGCAGGGTGCTGCAGGCCGAGACTCAAAGCTGGGGTGCTGCTGCAGGCCGAGAGCTGCAGGGGGATGCCTTTTGGGATTTGCTGAGATCGAAACATGTCCCGGGTGCGCTGTTGGAAATATGAATGGCACAGGACGGCTTGAACCAAACTGAAGCCAAAGGAATCCATCTTTGTGCAAGCCGTCTGTGAAAACCTCCGAGATGGCCGGCCTAGAATGCACTGTGGTAGCTCCCATTCTTTCATTTGGAAGCCACTGTGCCTACAGTAAGTTGAGCAGCATCCATAGAAAATCCGCTGACCCTCTGCCTCCCGTCCGAGCCTCTTGAAGAGGGTACCGGCGTGGGATGCAACTGGAATGAATTAAGGAATGAAATGACTGGAATCCAGATATGTTTTGTTTCTGGGGGACACAGCCGAACGGTTGCGAACGCACAAAAAGTTGACTCCCAGGACCGGTTCCAGGACTGGTCCCGGGACCGGTCCTGGGAGTCAACCTGTGCTCGTAGTAGCTTTCCGCCCCGGTCAGATGGTCCTGGACCCAGGACCAGTCCCAGGACCTCCGACTGGTCCTCGGACCGGTCCCATGAGGGTCGGCAGCAAGCGGAGGCCTTCATAGTTCTGAAGGTCTAAATATAGGCTTTACTATATATGATCCCAATGAAACCAGGTTTCCCCATTGGTTTTGGGTGCTGATCATTTGTTCTGGATACAGGGAGCTGCTGGGCAGTATCATTTTGTCTGGCCCTCTGAAAAAGACCTCATAGGTGTAGGTGTACTGCAGAAAATCGAAGCAACAAGCCTTGGCTGCCACTTGGACTGCCGGTTCTGGGAGGGAAAGCCAGATCCGTGTGCCTCAAAGAAAGATCGGTACCGGGACAATGCACATTCCAGCCTAGCCGTTTATGCCTAACTCCTGTCGCAGGTGTAGCAGCCCTAAGCGGGTCCTACTTGGGCCATATCACCATTGTTGCCCGTTGTTGACTTGGTAAGCATAAATCATGAGTAAGCATGCCTCATGCCATCGCCTTAACCGAGTGGCCCATTCACAGGCCAAGACTGATCCACGTTCGCTGGTTTTGAAGCTTAGATGGTTCAACTCGCGAATCATAGATGTCGCAGCTCAAGCATGATCAAAGGTTTGACCCATGTTCTCCAAACCCAGGGTCATTGATAGTTGGGTCTTCTCGAGGAGACCGCCGAAAAGCACTGACGCGCCAGGATCATTCAGAGTGTGAAACAAGCTTGCACAGAAGATATTGAACAACCAAAACCGAAGCTCCTTCACCTTATGTCTTGTCATAGGCAAGGCGGTTCTGCCCCCAACAAATGTTCCTACGGCTAGACAGCTGCAAATCAACTCAGTTCAAAGCAATGCTATACCGAGCCATCGACCCAACAAGTCACAACAAATCCCAAGGAAACCCAATCCGAGGAAGGCCGCCTGATGGTAGCTCACAGGATTACAATTACAACATTAATTAAGTTGCACATCAAAAGGCGCATGGGATGTGTCACGCCATAGCTCAATCATTCTGAACATATTGCAATTCATCACTTCTGTCAAGCTTTGCAAGCCTGCTCTCGGGGCCCCATTTTTGAAGTGCACACATTTGAGGCTGTCCGGGTTCTTTCAAGGAAACGCAACAAAAACTCATCCATAGGGATTTCTGTTCACTTATCCTGCACTGACGCACTGAGACTTCCTGCCTGGCTGCCGGTTGAGTCCATCGCTCATGTTGCCATGCGACAAAAGGTGGGCCGGACTGGTGCGGGCCGAATGTCACGGGCTATGGCCCGGTATCAATCAAACGTAGTCCAAACTGAATAATTGCGTCAAGCGCGCCATGTTCAACGTGCATAGATTGAATGAGGTGTAAAGAGAGACAGGCAATTCGATAAACTGGCTAATCGAATGAAGACTGGTGTGTGTGTGTGCGCGTGCAGCTGAATCTTCAACAACACTCTACGGCATAAGCTGAACAGCAGTTCGCCTTGGAGCAGACACAACTTCAACCAGGGGATAGCACTGGAACTCACCTTGTCACATTTGTATGGCTAAAGAGCTACCTAGGCGGCAAAGCAAAGAATCTCAATAGATAGCCCTGCACGATAAACAGCCTAGACATTCCATGAATCCGTATGTTTGTTTAACCTCCATGATTTTCTGTCACTCATGTCCTGTGATCCAACGGCGCGCGCAGCCATGCTGGCTTGACTGGCTGCTGTGTCCAAGTGTGCAACACCCCTCGAAGGGTGAATCGGTGCATAGTGATTGCTTACACACGTCCTGAAGTATGCCGGGCTCACGCCATGTTGGGAGAAGTACACCAGAACAATCGTTCACTCATTTGTCCGCAAAACGCAAAGCCAAACATGCGGGATGTTGTGCGAACGATATTAATGGCACAGCACTTGGAGAACCGTCAGAGGAAATTCTGAACGTTCATGCAACATAAGTGGTCTGCTTGAGTTTGTCGCGTGAACGGCTTCGTATGGACATGTGATGATGATGCTTGAAGGGCGTAAATCCGCAAGTTCATTGTTTCGCTCAGCTTTGCCAGACTCCAAACACAGCAACAAAAGTTGTTGGAAAGCATATTCCTCAACCGCCAGTTCCAACCAACCCAAGTGCCAACAAGCTCAGGGGTCGGAGGGCCGTTCACAGCAGGTTGAAATGTCCGCCTCTTATGGTTGTCAAGGGACCCAATCCCAAGAGAATCTGATAGTCCTAATAGCGCGGCTGGGACCGACTAAGACCCAATAGCGCTTAAAAGGGTACCCTCAAAATTGACTCTCATTTCCGCAGCTGTGCCGTCGAAACCAAACATCAAATGTTTGCGTCTGGTCCATGTTGTGCCAACCTGAAAATTACCAACTTCACGAAAGATCCCAGAAATGCAAAACACTTTAATTTAGAATGGGCTGCGGGTTCCGTGTGGCTTCCATTTACAACACAAATGAAACGTACCCTCACCAACCAAGATGGAACCTGACTGGAGGCGCTAGGACCATGTTCCTCCAAAATTGGACGTCCTGCTGAGTTTTGTGCTTGCGGGTGGAAGGGAATGATGTTTCAAGGTTGGAACATCCTCCAAAACGGTTGGTGATTGACTTTTTCGTTGCAGTAAATTCCATCATTCTTGATTTGTCCTTCAAAGAGTAAGAGGATACCGGTGCCTTCGTGCCTTCACCAGAAGGAGAAGTCCGGCATGCACTCCGTGGCCTCCAAACACCCGGTGGCTCGCCACAAAGAGTAACACGGTTGAATTCAGTCCGCCGTGTCCTACAACTGTGCTGACCCTAGATGGAATGTCCTACATCTGATGGGCTCCAACAAATAGGTCCTGGGATACACACATTGTCCTTTGGGTCAAGCTGCAATCCGTTTGTTAGACCCTCCCTCTTGCCCTGTGGCCCTGCAAGAAAAAGGAACCCTGTCTGGTTCTACAAATGTCCACCAAACAACTGGGGTTTGGCATAGTCCAGAAAAGGGAAACCAAAAGGAAGCGAACCATCTTAGGGACACCATTAGCAAACACCCCAACAATAACTGGAAGCTCCCTTTTCTGTTGAGAAAAAAACTGGCAAGCATCCGGGCCCCCTTGGGACTTTCCTGCAACAAGCTTCCACGAGGTTCTTGTTGTAGCACTCAGCATTTGCTTTGCTTGAACAACACCCGTGTATGTTGCTTTTATTCAACCGGTGATGACAAGGGTACAGATTCAACACCAAGCATGATGATTCGAAATCGAGTCCCCCAGCTGGCCAGTGACCCTGGCAAAAGGGAACCTTTTTGGTCTGGACCATGCTTGGTGAGGAACCCACCAAGCTAAACAGGATGTGAAGGTAGGGCTCGAGGTTCTAATGTCTCTCCGAGGTCCAAAAAAGCTGTTTGAAGTGTCATGTTCAGGTGCCCTGTCCAAATCCTCGGGTTACATGGAATTGTTGCAACCTCGGCCATGTTTCATTAAGCGAGATGTGCCAAATCCACCAATTCTGTTCGGCAAGGGACGCATTGCCAGCTGCTTCTACCCGAATGGCTCTTGAGACAGGAGCCCATATCAGGGACAACGTCTTTACACAATAAAACAAACTACACCATAAAGTCATGTGCTTTGCAGCCATGGCGCAGTTTCCAAACGATCAGGGCTCTTGTGTTCGTGTCCGTGGACCATACCGAAAGCTTCTTCAATAGGGTCGCTGATTTGGACACGCATAATTTTCTCATCTTGGCAAGGCAAGCTACACTAGCCAGTTCAGCTCTTCCTTTGTGGCCCCTCTACATAGCCGTGGCGAGGATCCCCTGAACATGCTGTTGATGTGTACACCTCATTTGGAGGGGGTCCGCGATTTCAAGGAACTACGCGTGTCTCAGATGCTCGAAACATTTCTGGTTGGGAGGATGTTCGAGTAGCGTCTTCGTGTATCCCCAGGTTGACTTCTTCCATGCCTCTGGAGAAGATCGGTGCGTCCGAACGCTTGCGGCTTTCTCCAGGCCAACTATACTCACACTCGGATCCAAAGAGATCCTGAGTATGGCTTTTCGAAGGTACCCTTGAAGTGGATTTGAGGAGAATCTGAAGGGGGAACCACCCTCCCCTATTTTAACGCAGACCCTGCTGGTCTTTGTGCAAGGCATCTCTATTGCAGCCGCGCCTTCTCAGAAGTCTTTTTGTAGCCTCTGGCGGCATAACTTGCGAGCTGGAAGACCTGCCGATCAATTCGCTCGGGCGCAGCAGGCTAGCGGAAACAAAGCTCAAGGAACGACTAAGCCGATGGACGTCCAGGGCCACAACAAAAGGAGCGACCCAATCCCACTAGGCGCTGGCAACGCCTAATAGCTATATTATTATTTTTGGGACTCTCTTTGGGGGAAGGGGCCGTTGACAACCATAGCAATACGTAAAGGCCACGTTTACTTGCTCTTTATTTGCTGCTTTCTCGCAAGTTTGTATGGTTGGGCATTGAGGCACAATAAGAAGCTCCCCAAGCCCATCGACTTTTGGTCCTATTAACATGGTTACACGTATTCACATAGGTAATCCTATTAAACCATGTAGGGCGCTGCTCAAAAGGGCTGCATCACTGTCACGTTTTATTCGAACAAATCCCTGGAACGCCTGGAAGTCGTTGCTAATGTCAGTCAGTTTCCCTAAGAGGAGTGCCAGACGTCATAAGACTGAGTTGTTCAACACGAAAGGATCCCGATAACCTAATGCGGAATCCGTAGTGGGACACGACTGCAACAAGGAGATCCCAAACCATCTGGCATAAGGATCAAATATTCATCTTGAACAGCCTGGGCGTGAGATATAACATGATATAACTGGTGATAACTGCCACACGACGGGTCAGACCAATTTGCCCAGTCAATGGAAGCCTAGGACAGCGCTTTTTAAGAGGGAACAGCCGCGATTGCAAACCCCAAGCGTTTTGCGGCCGTCTCCGCTGGATCATTTGAAGAGGACATCTAGGTTGATTTTTGCTCACATCTAGGGCACACAATGTCTGAGTCATTTTCACATTTAGTCTACCCTGTTCTACCCCGTTCGGGGGACAGCCCGCTGATGTTTAAGGAAAACCTGACACCACCTTTTTTAGCTGGCTGGGTGTAAACTGAAAATCCGAAGCAAACAAGCACTCACTCTCTCGAGTGGATTGGCAAAAGCAACCGAGCTGGTTGTTCACCCCTAAAATGGCTTCCCAAAACGGACGACGTCCAGAAACTCAGGGAGTGAGACAAACAAAGCGGGATTCCACTAGGCCGCACGTGGCGCCTTCTCTGGGTGTCGGCCATGGTGCTCGTAGAAGGCAGACCACCGGCACCTGCGGACCGCTGTGACATATGACCTGTGGGTGTGACTCTTTTTGTGGGACCCTTTGGTGGATATCACTTAGATGTTGATTCAAGTCCACCGAACAACTTTGAGGGCGTTCCATTGAAAAAGTGGACATGTAGGATTGTGCCAAAATAAGGGTCCCCCCCAAGAATGGATTTTTCGAGGTGAAACGAGCCTTGCAGTAAACGCACACACACACATACACACATGTGTGCCATGGCTGGAACTCCTGACGCGGAACATGGTCGTGCCTCCCTTGTAGTGCGACCTTCCAGTGGTTGTCTGAATTCGAATACCTAGTATGGGTTGATGACCATCCCTACCAAAAGTAAAGGGGGCCTCTTGACTCTAGCCAGGCAAATTTCTTGCTTCCAGGGCACGCATGGGAACACGTCCAAGGGCCCCGTGCTTTTTGTGGGAAATTGGGGAGGACACCCATGGTTAATGAAACAGCGGGGACCGAAAGAGAAAACCGCCTACCACCAAGAATGCAAGCTCGCAATCATTTCGTACATGAGCAGCATTCAGGCCAGGATGGCAGGATGGCCGACGTAGAAGTCAAGAAGGCTGATCAAGGCTGAACATATTCAAAACATGTAAACCGTTTGATTGATTGCCTAGACTGCATCTCCGAACTGGAGACGGTGTGTAGACCAACAACTCAAAGTGCAAACACGTCTGCGACAAGCACAACATGAGACTGAACTGCTTTCATAGTGCCACCTAAAACTAGTGAGGACTCCCGAGCTTACTGGCCAATGGAACCTTTCAAGTGTAGTTCAAAAGGCATGCAGCTTAGTGAGTGGTACGCAATCATACTGAAAGTTGTTTACGCCCGTCACAAGTTACCCCTGGTTCCAGCCGGTCGCCCTAGGTGTCAACAGCCCCGTTCTCTTGCCGTTGAAGTATCCATGTTTGGACATTGCGCGTATTTGTGAATGTGTTCTTCTTGGTTCCTCCAAACACATGGGGAACCATTTTATGGTTGGCGTCCTTTGGTCGTCCTTCAAGCCTGGCCCAAAACGAGTCCCCAATTGTTGCACCACCATTGTCAATGCAGTCCTAACAGCGCCCCATCAGTATTTGTGTTCAACATATTCAAGGACCCTTGCTTGGGTACGGTCACTGGAAAACAGAACGCAACCAAACCATTTGAGGTGGCCGCATTTTTGTGGACGCGCCGAAAAGGCGAGAATTCGGCCTAAATCAAGCCAAATTCAGCAGGACAATGCAAAATCAGCCCGATCCGATTTTGGTGGCCAGAGACGAACCCCACCAAAACGAGCCTGGCTTTGGGTGCGAAGCCACCTTCGGAGGACCAAACCAGCAGTGGCGTGCTCTCACCGAAGTCCGCATTGGCCATGCTGGGCCACCTGTCGGGGGCTGAAGTTTATTGAAAGCTACGGACGGACAAATCTGGGAATACCACGGCTCCCAAATTCACAGGAAACCTAAACTTGGCAACACAACAACGATGCCTCAGAATCCAAACCCTCGTCGTCTGACCTACCAGTCAGTTTGGAGGAGAACGAGGACACTCAAACGCTTCGGGACTTAGCTCAGCGTTAAGTAACCTCCTCCGTTAAGTAACCTCCTCGATCCCCATACGCCCAGGGCAAGATATGTGACTTGAAATACTAATCACTAATACTTAGCAGAACCCCCAGACCATCTAAGTAGCGGAAGGAACACATTGGGCCTGGGATCATGATGCAACACTCAGAAAAGCTTCCAACCCTATGGAATTCGCGGTTCTTGCGCAGGGAAAACTACGGCCCTGCCACATTGAGTATACGGTATACGGCCCTGCCACATTGAGGCTGCAAAAGTTCAAACATCAAAGCGGGATTCGCAAATGCCTTGGGTTGAAACGACGGCCCCACCGAGAAGTCAACTTTACAATTTCTCGCCATGACTTGCTAGATGATGGGATGATTCCATCGGCAGCCTTCAACCTTCTCCATTCTGGGATGCACGATACCGCCAGTTGCCCAGCAACCCCGATTGCAAAAGGGAAGCCTGTTCGGGCTTGATCAGTTTTTGACGAAGGAACCCGCCAAGCAACAAGCTAAAAAAGGGTGCGACTAAAAACCCGATCAACTGGCTGCCCTAAAATATTACTGCTGGGCTCTTTTCGAACACCAGTTAAATTCGGCACTTTGCTTCCTGCAGAAGCATCCGTCAGAAGATCATCTGACTCTAGGCTTCACCACTATACCACTGGACAACCTATCCAGGATCTAATGGTTTGTCATGGGTTCACAGAGGTGACACCCAAAAACCCTCACCAGTGTCTGTTTTTTGCCATTGGTTGGGACGCTTGACAATCACTGCATTAGAAATGAATCATCCTGTCAACATCGACTTCATACAAGCATCACGACTCCCAATAGCAAATCTCCCATCCAAGCCTGGAGAGCAGTGTCTGACGATTGCTTCGAAGTAGATAATCACAACCACCCCAACCACATAGGAAGGGTTTTCAACAACATGTGGAAGGGCAAGCACTCACCAAAGACTGAGGCAAGCAGTGCTCCCAAAATGCAAAACACTCAGACTCACAGACTCACTCACGTCCAGCATCTTGTGCACGACTTTCCTTATCACGCTGCAAGAGAGGAAGCATCCTGACAAAATGACAAACATCAATGGTGACTTCACTGCAAGTCCATGCCATGCAACTATCTATTCTGCCGCCCTGTTGGTAGAGTCGATAGCAAACGAGCTCATGCGACTTTTGGCAGAACATCACCATGAAGCATCTGAAACAGTTTTTAAGGGAGTTCCAGCAAACGTCTTTAACACTACATGTGGAGTAACTTTGAGTTCAGGCCACTGCAACAATGGCCTGCAATCTCCAAGACATGGCAAATTGTTTCTACTTGTTCAGTGCAACATGAACATATCGATGATATCGATTCCTGTTCGTCCTTGCCCGTGTGCCTCATCTGCCTCTCATGGGGATAGCCCAGAGCGGCCTGCTGGGCCGCACAACACGCAGTCCCTTGTTCCTTCGTTTCAACCGTGGCAGCCTTGAACCTCAAATCTGCCAAAGGACGCCACTTTCATTTCAATCAGAAATAGCGCTCGCTTACGCCACGGGCGAGCTGGCACGAGAAGTTACAAAAATACTCGAGTCCACGCAGGATTACCGATATTCCACAATTATGCGAAAGCCCGTCTAGACAAATGGACAATGGTCAATGTTGCACAGCTGCGAAGTCGGGCCGCTTGTAACATGTGGATCACAATTGCCAAAACTATGTGCATATAAGTATGTGTATGCACGTGCGTAAATGTGTTTGTACATATCATATGTGCATATATCTATATATATATATTATGTGTATATATGTGTAGTTAGCCCCACCCACCCACATGGAGCAAATGCTGTCCTGCTCTGCAGGTGGAACTGATACAAGCCAAAATGTTGAATGCCTCTTGCACAGCAGAACGCCTATAACCGCGTTAGAATCGCAAACACTTTCATGCTTATCTAGCTTTTGTCAGTAGTCCTTAGTATCAAGTGACACCCTGTAGAGAGGATTGTATTCAGGAGCTATCTTCATGTTTGTCAACTGCTCTGGTCAAACAACACAACAACATGGGACCGATTGAGACGCTGCGCGTTAAATTATGGCGTCTGATTCGTATCCAGTAACGTTGCCAATATTGGCCTATGCGTTCCTTTCAGATCCAAAGGATATACCTTGGGCGAATCTCAACGCACAAGCTCCATACTTCTCAGAGATGCCATGGCTATATTGCCACAGCTTTGCTGGTACGCATAGAAAAAGCACAGCATCATGTTCGACAGGTTTCGCATGGACTATTTGTAGAACCGGACAGGACATGGAATCTTGTCATTGTGTTGGGGGTCTGCAACATTGCGTGAAACTCATGCTATTCCTTAGAATCAAGCTGCAACATTCAGCTTGAGAAACATCTCAAAGGGAGTGAAACATGTTGTTAAACGTTGTGGCAAAGAACAACAAGTACTTTGAAGAAATGAGGGCCAGGATTCAAAATCCAAAATTGCCAGCCACTGCTAGCATGAATCGTAAATGTTTGCTCATGTTCAAAGTTCCGCAACCAAACAAGTGTATATCGGAAAATTACCAACAGGGAGGGGGTTTACAATTACCAACAGGGAGGGGGTTTACAAGCACTGCGTTCCTGCGACACAAACACGGCACATTTCATGCGAAGTCTGGCTTGTTTTGGGTAGCCCTATTCAAACCGGCCATCTCGCTATGCAATGTACATTAGGTTGTATAGTCGTATATGTTGACCCATATACGTGTGTTTACAACTGTCACGTACAATAGCATATGTTTCATCAAAGCAAGTCAGCTAATTGAATTCTCACCACTCCTGCCTGGATATAACGAACTCCATCGTGCTCCGCGTCCCAGCCGAAGTGGGTGTGCCCAAAGATGTGAACATCGGGCTTCCTTGCACGATTCAACGCGCAACTGAGGCCAAGCCGTATGACATTGGGAAAACGTCAGTCGTTTGCGTGGTCTTTGACAGCAACTGCTAACTGAAACTTGGAATATGATTACATGAGTGTTGACATCTGCATAATCATCTGCAAATTTGGATGCACATCATATACGTATACCCTCCAAAACGGATTGAACAACTAGCACCTTAAAAGCTCAAAAGCCCAGAAGAAGCGCGTCCCGATGATGTGGTGACGTTATCCCTCAAAACGAATGGGATGTGCACGGATGTGCATATGTTTCGCCTTTTTGTCGGCAACCCACTCAACACGGGGAGCTTCTTCATGAGACCAAGTCAAGTCACTGCAAGCTAGCAAAATCCCTTACAGGCCCTCCAAACGTTTGGAAAGGACATCCAATGTTGACAAATAAAACAATTTGGTGGGGCCAGGATAAGACCATGTGTGCCCCAAAATCATGGGCTGTGTGTGCCCGTTTTGGGGGAGCCCCTTCTGGATGCCTTCCGAAGGGACCCTAAAGCAAACCAACTATTTGTGTCCCTAGTCTTGAGACAAACCCGTTAGTATCGTGTTGTGTTAGGTCTACAGCGACATGTCCATGGACACAATCCCGTCCAAGGGCACGATAGGTGGGATAATCAGACCGGAACAAAACTCGGGCAGTTTGGGCAGGATGTGCCAAACTCAAAAGGAACCGGCGTGGACCTCGGAAAGCCTTCAAAGTAAGTTGCTCATAGGTTTGACTTCAACCATTGCAGCTAGTCATTTGGCAGACTTACAGGAAAACAGTCATCAGCAAAATTGTCGGCTTGCTGAAGTACATTAATTGAACCAAAAAAAATAAGGTACCCACGGAGAAAGGAGCCTTGATACGGGCTGCCGCAAGCCCAAGCCTTTATTGGTAAGGTTGCCAGGCTATTTGCCCGGAACCAGACCAAGTCGTCCAGTGACCCTGCTAAAGACAGGCGAAACACATAGTTTCCGGCAAAGGAAACCACCAGGTTTCTCCTCGAAACACCAAATCAACACAAGAGCCAAGGGCTAGGAGCTTCGGAACACGCCATCCGAAAGGAACAAGCACGGCCGAGTATCAAGTCCTCCACCCTCCGCTGCAGAAACTTGGAGCCCGAGGCCTAGCAGTGCCGGGACGGGGCCACTGTTTGGTCAAACAGCCGGTTCGCTTCGATTGGAAACAGGGAACCCGTTGATTCTCATGGGCGACTGGCCACCAGGGAACTCCTGGGGAGTGCGGGAGCCTAGAAGTCAGACCCGAATGGGCCCGCTCGAGCTGTGCCACGCCGCGTTGTCATCCGACAAACATGCCGGATGCTTGGGTATGAGAAGGCAAGCTGCATCCCTCTAAACAAGACAAACACATGGCCTGCAACACGCAAATGCTAGCTCCACTGTTCTGGTATGCTCCACAAGGACGCTCTAGCAAATTACTACAGATCGCTACTAGGAACTGGGATTTTGTTTCAGGATGTTGCAACTGGTGCAGGTGTGGAGCCAAGCACCAAACACTCTAGAATTGGAGATGGCTGATCGCACATGTGGCAACGCGATCAATATGTATGCAGAATGGTCAATTGAACTATATTTTTGAGAAGGTGAGGCAGTATATGATTTGCTGCATCCAACTTTGCTTGCATGATTTCGTGACATGCAAAGCTTCCAGCCTACAAGCAGGACAGTTATGCGATTCCCATCCTGGCATGGACAAGTTGGTGGTCGCATGTCCCTCCCACTAACGGAGTCTTGCTGCGGAGCCATTGTCTCCTTCCAGTACAGTAAGCCCGGCACATCACAAGAACTACCTCAGCTTTGCGTCAAACCGAAACACATGTGTCACATGCGTTATATTTGTTTTGATTGATTCTAGAATATTATACAATTTTGTAAACATCAAGTTTCAAACTAGCTTCATGTAAGAAGAAGTCCTTGTTCCTTGCACGCCCCATCAACACCGCGTGGCAGGTTTCAAGCTGCCTTGGCCAGGCAGGGCAGGGTCAGGAAGCGCTTTTCCAGCAGCAGGTCCTAAGATTGCGTAAGTCCTTCTCTCCGAATGCGTGTTTCTCAAATCGTGGGGTCTTTTTTGGACCACATAGAAGCAACATTTGCCAGTCCCCTATTCTGAGAAACGCCCAGATCGAGATAAACATGATCCAGGTGGTGGCCGTGTATACAAAGGACGCCCTTGTTGGGGTTGACCAGGTTGACCATGTTAGTTTGGAGCCCACCGGGAAAAAAGGTAATGATCACTGCACAACAAAAAAACATAACATGCCCAGTGCTATGGAAGAAAAGGGGAACCCGTTTACTTGTCTGATTGCTTGCTTGCTTGTTTGCTCACTAGTTGATGATTGCTTGCCTGCCTGCTTGCCTGCTTGCTTGCTTGCTTTCTTGCTCGCTTGCTGATTAGTTGGGAAGAATGCAACAAAAACAACGAGAGAAGGGTGCGACCGCAGATGTTCCATCCCCCTCAACAAAGCCTCCAACAAACTGAAGTCCAGCAACAATAGCAACCGCTGCTGACTGGTCCAAAAGATTGGGCAACAAGATGGATGACCCTCACCGAGGTGATAACATTTCAATGATCAGCGCTGCGGAGCACATTCTAAAAGCATACTTAGCAGTGTGTTGGCCACAGCAAGCGGATCTTGAAAGAAACACTCCTTCATCCAACCAAAGGGCCGTTCACAGGGTGCTGTGCGTGTTTCCGTATTTGCGGTTGTGTCTCGCTGTGCATGTGTGTGTGTGTGACTGTGCGTTTGTGTGCCTGCATGTATGTGTCTGCGGGTCTTTTGTTTGCTCACATCGGCAGGGCGTTGAATGTTGCAATGATACATACCCGAACCTGAGTGATAGACGGTGATACGCACTCTGCACACGCTCTCCATCGAGCTATGGAGCAGAACCTCTGGCGACTTACAAGGCTTTGTCATGATGTGGGATCGTCAAACAGTCCAAACCCTGCCAACGGCAAATGGTCCCAATGCTCATCCATTGGATTCGTAGTAGCTGCCACATTGCGTGCTACAGCACTGCAGTTGCAACCCTCCGCGGCTCAACACAACAGGTGTCGCATCACTATGAACAAATCGATGTCTGACTTTCTGCAGAAGGGTCTTTTTCACAAGTAACTAATGTCATTGTGTTGGTCTGTTAACCTGCTGGCCAACCCCCATTGGCTGCATTCAAGAATCTACTTGTGCAAGTACGTATGCTGCTTAGTGTGGAATCACACGCGGCTATGAATTGTGTGAAGGACCATCCCTGCACCTCAGTAACCAACATTGACAATCACTTGCGCTGTGAGAGCCTCTTGATGATACCTACAACAACGATCTCAGAGTTGCAAAACCAACCCTTCCATAGCTCCGATATTAAAAGAATTGGAATAAGCAAACCTACATAAGGAACCACAACATTCGCCGCCCATGTGAATAAAGTTGGACCCATACGAATCAACCGGGCTATGATTGTAGGCTCTGTCATCTTTGTGGGAAAGTCCAAGCTCAGAACGCTCCAGCATCTTCTGTTGGTCAATGCCTCGCAATGACGAGCACCTTTTTCCTGTCATGTCAGCAAACGGCAAAGACGTGTTTAGCGCTGATCATCGGCGTCGAACTGGGTCCGTCATTACTGGGGTGTAAACAACAGCCGATTTGGGCGAGTCACGTTGCTCTGATGATTGATTAGAATGATAAAATTAAATGGTTAAAAGTCATGCTTGAGAAGAGACTTCCAAAATCATGGTTGAGGGTGCATGCAGGAACAAATCGCCCACTTCCTCAAAGCGCCACGTGGCGATGCGCGGCAGGAAGTGGGAAAAGGTCACCAAGGGCTCATCCCCGCGTGCCGCCAGGGGCTCCAGCGCCTTCAGGCTGTCGTTCCTCGCAAAACGGAGGAACAACATGAAAGGAAAGGCTGTCGTTCCTCGTATTTGCGGCAGAACGAGGAAAGTGCCCCCAACAAATGGTCCCCAGAACACAGGCTTGAAGTTGATCTTCTAATCATAGTATGAACTACCGCACTTATTGGCTGGGTTGAACCGTCGGTCGTTCCCACCTCGTTCTCCAACCCTGCATCCATTCCGACTCGTTGTGTGCTTGTGATCTAAACTCTAAACCACCTATATGGCATGGCCCTACCTCGTTTTGGGGGGTTCCCTACCTCGTGTTGCACCCAACTTAGCATGTTACCAGAAATGTGTCCGCCCGGCCTCTACTGTACTCTGTAGTCTTCTGCAAATAAAGACAGTCACTCATATGCTATTTGTGTTATGTTATTTATGTGACTTTGATGACTTTACTTGCAGTCAGCAGCAACATGTTCATGCAGAATTAACGGTCTGATGCGCCGAGTCTCAGAACATCGACCCTCCGCGCTGCGGAGTCGTCAAACATTGACACCTTAGATCTGAGAGGCACGATCTGAGGGCATGGACCACTGGACCAACAAGTTTTGCTCTACTGCCCGATTTGCCAGAAAACTAAAGGGGCGCATAACAGTTTACAAGATGTGAACCTTGTCTTATAGACAATGGTTGACATGTGAAGCTCTGTCCGAACAAAGAGGAACCAGCCGAGTACTCTGCTGAACATTCCAGTCTGACTGCTAATGGTGGATGCTTATTACAACCATCTGGGATGAAAGTACGTGCCGGTGCACCATCAAACAAGAGGCCTTTGATCAAGACCCACTCGAGTCGACGCCCCAGAAGCCAGCAAAAGGAATCATCAAGAGCGAATGACCACAAGGAGATAGTGCCAAAGCAGCCAAATATCCACGTGCTGGCGCAGCAGTTCGGTCTGTGCTCGTTTCGATTGTTCGCGCTACACATGCCGATATCCTCGATGAAACTTCAACTTATATTTGCCCAGTCGAGCAGCCATCTCCCGACAGTAATGAGCGGAACACGCTATCATCCAGCCCGCGCTGGATGAAAGCATTCGAGTTCCTCGGCCAAGACCAATATAGAAAAATTACGATCCTGCGAAGGAAGGGCTCTACATCCGCTGAGTTACCAATGCTCCAGGTATACATGTTCACACTTTAAAACTTGATCCCGAACAGTTTGTTGCATATCGTACATCTCACCAGCATGAATTGAATAACCGCGATCGTTGTGACTGCTAATGGTTGTGATGGAAAAACAAGACCGAAGAAGTGGATGCTAAAGCTCACATGCAAACGAAAATCAAAAATGCACAAACGCACAGTGTTGACGCACACTCCTACGCAATCACACGTGATGGTGCAGTTGAATTCCTTGATACCCTGCTGATTTGCAAACTGTTCAATCACACATGAGCAATGCCGAAATAGGGTACATAAAACCCTCCACTAACAAACCGCTTTCGCGATGCTTTCGCAGCCGCACGTTTCACTTTCGCGGGCATGCGTTTTGTCATGATCACTTTCGCGGAGCTTTGCGAGCAACACAGAAACTGCGAATATACACTTTCGCGACGCTTTCGCGGCGGGCTCTTCTTCAACCAATTTCGCCGCAAGCTTTCGCAGGCTTTCGTACCCTGCGTTTTAGCTTTCGCGAGGCTTCGTTAGGAGAGGCCCTCAATTAAATCCTTCCATAAGGGTTTTTAGCGCTGCTCACATGGCGTCTGCTAGTATTCCAGGTAGCAGCAAGACACACTGCACAGCAGCTATGTGTCTATGCATAACTGAACATTCAACTCCCTCATTTGATGAAATGATATGTTCACTACCGGCCAATTGCAGGCCACGCGGCTGGTGGCGGGAATCGACACCGCGCAAAGTCCACCATACATTGAGCGACGTCTGGCACGTCCCAGCCTGCATGCCCAGTTAAAACTCAACCGCCTTTGCTCGACTACTCAACGGTTTGCAGGGGGACACATTCACGAGTCATGAGAACATTGTGGGCGACGTACTGAATGACGAAAACCAAACATCTACACGCATTTCGATTCATAATCCCAATGGATTCATGATGCATGGGCTTATATGTCCAGCTTTACAGCGTGTCCTAGGCAAGTTTTAAGCAGGGCTTCCCAAGACCCACTGCAGGCAATCGCTTTTCAGGTTGGTGTGCTGCGCCACACGGCACACGTCTCACGCCAGTGCAATGGTCTGCGTTCGATGAAACAGTCTGTAAAGCCTTCCCTCGCCTGGCTTCGTGTTTGCATTTATCGTCACAGGCCTGCGGTGCTTTATGCCATGGGAAGGACTTCAGCAAAAAAGACGAACTTCTGGTGTCCTTCTGGTAAATTTCTGGAACTGAGCCACGGAAAGTCACGCCAAGTCAGGCAGAACAAAACGCCTTTTTCTAGCAGGGGGGCAGGAATACATGGCGTAAGTTCATCCCCATTGATGTGGCAAACAACATCCAGCTCTTCTTCTAGTAAGGTCGGGGATGCCAAACGAACTGACCTATTTCGGGGGCCTTGTCAGCCAGCGCACTGACACCCGGGAATTCAGACTGGTAAAAATTGAGCTGATTTCAGTCGTGCATGGAATTGCAGGTGGGGTTAGTCCAACATTCCCTACCAAGAACAAAGAGCCTCGAGATCACCCTCCAAAAGGTGGCTCCAATGATATTTACCTCCAAACATGATTGAACACCACAAAAAGGTCGCTTTTATGAAAGCTGGGTATACAAGGCAGAGTGCTTCCCGAAAAGGTAACAGTCAAAAAACCAAAATGCAGTCAATCCGTCCAAAAAGGTGAAGCGGGACCAACCCCTCAACTGCATCAAGCCACGTGCCAAAAGAAGCTGAGGCTTGGTGCGGAGTACAAACTTGCTGGCTCTTGGGGAATCACCAAGGGTTTTAGAACGAACCTGCAAATCCCAGGAAGGTGTTGAAGAATGATATGGATAAGGACAATTGTGGCCAGTGTGGCAAAACCTGGTACCCAAAGGGGTTTGCCCAATGTAAACATGATGAAGGGTTTACGCGCGCGCCTGTTCGTCCCGCCTTGGCTTACCCGCGTTTCGACTTTGCCGGAAAGAGCAGAACTCAGTCGCCTTCAAGCTCAGGCTCCGGGTCCCAGCTCTGGTGGTGCCAGGAGAGAATGGGGCACACCCAGCAGCCCTGGCTCCGGTAGGTTGAACTTGTTGGTGGACCATATATGTGTATATATATATATACATATGTATGCTCTACACCCCCAGGGGACCTGCCTTTTTGTTGCCTCTCCCCATATATCTAAATATATACATATATGTATGCTCTACACCCCCAGGAAACCTGCCTTTTTGTTGCCTCTCCCCATATATCTAAATATATATATATATATATACATATGTATGCTCTACACCCCCAGGAAACCTGCCTTTTTGTTGCCTCTCCCCATATATCTAAATATATACATATATGTATGCTCTACACCCCCAGGAAACCTGCCTTTTTGTTGCCTCTCCCCATATATCTAAAATATATATATATATATACATATGTATGCTCTACACCCCCAGGAAACCTGCCTTTTTGTTGCCTCTCCCCATATATCTAAATATATACATATATGTATGCTCTACACCCCCAGGAAACCTGCCTTTTTGTTGCCTCTCCCCATATATCCATATGTATGCTCTATAATATATACATATATTAGGAAACCCCCAATACACAAACCTGCCTTTTTGTTGCCTCTCCCCATAAATCTAAATATAAATATATATATATATACATATGTATGCTCTACACCCAGGGGACCTGCCTTTTTGTTGCCTCTCCCCATATTTCTAAATTTTTACATTTATGTATGCTCTACACCCCCAGGAAACCTGCCTTTTTGTTGCCTCTCCCCATATATCTAAATATATACATATATGTATGCTCTACACCCCCAGGAAACCTGCCTTTTTGTTGCCTCTCCCCATATATCTAAATATATACATATATGTATGCTCTACACCCCCAGGGGACCTGCCTTTTTGTTGCCTCTCCCCATATATCTATATATATATATACATATATGTATGCTCTACACCCCCAGGAAACCTGCCTTTTTGTTGCCTCTCCCCATATATCTAAATATATATATATATATATACATATGTATGCTCTACACCCAGGGGACCTGCCTTTTTGTTGCCTCTCCCCATATATCTAAATATATACATATATGTATGCTCTACACCCCCAGGAAACCTGCCTTTTTGTTGCCTCTCCCCATATATCTAAATATATACATATATGTATGCTCTACACCCCCAGGAAACCTGCCTTTTTGTTGCCTCTCCCCATATATCTAAATATATACATATATGTGCTCTACACCCCCAGGGGACCTGCCTTTTTGTTGCCTCTCCCCATATATCTATATATATATACATATATGTATGCTCTACACCCCCAGGGGACCTGCCTTTTTGTTGCCTCTCCCCATATATCTAAATATATACATATATGTATGCTCTACACCCCCAGGAAACCTGCCTTTTTGTTGCCTCTCCCCATATATCTAAATATATACATATATGTATGCTCTACACCCCCAGAGGACCTGCCTTTTTGTTGCCTCTCCCCATATCTATATACATATGTATACATATTTGCATACATATTTATATATATATATTGTTTTCGACCCAGCAAACGCTGCGCAAGGGTGTTCCAACGCAACATTCATAGCGCATATTGGAGCTGTTCAGCCTCAGGATGGGATGCCTGGCCAGACTCTTATTATAGACTCGTATTCCGGCAAAGCTGATACCTCAAGCTGTGCGAAGCAAACATGATCACTTACACGCGTCATACACAAACAACTCGCATGCACGATGAATACCACAACAACTCACACCAAGAACAAGCAACCCTGACCACAGGCAACAAACTGGACTCCCAATAGCGATAAGCCAACCCTGAGTCTACGTCCGCTTGGAGCAAACAAAGGGAAGCCAAGCCACAACCCGCCTGTTGGCCCCCCACGCGCTTGGCTGTGGTGTGCACACCCAGGCGAGCGCAAAGGGCCAGGATGCGGTGCAGCTTGGTGATGGAATGCTCCTCCTCCTTTGGTGCGACGGTAGCCAAAGACGGCGAAGGTTGGACCAACAAAGCAAACACATAAGCAAGCCAGCCAGCTAGAAGGCAAGCAGCCAAGCAATCAAGCAATCAAGCAAGCAATCAAGCAAACAACCACAAACAATACAAAACAAACAATCGAGCAAACCAACCAGACCAAACCAAATCACACCAAACCAAACCAAAACAGCCAACCAACAAACAACGAAACAACACATACACAAAAGGCTATTGGGTCCGCGTGCTTTGCTCTCCGCGCTGAAGCTGACTCCCGTGCTTCATTTTGGCTTCGCATTGACACACCTATTCAAAAGCAGAACCATTTGCAGAGAAGGAACAACATTTGAGCTGGCATGCACTTCGGGTAGCACAACCTGGAAGCTGATAGGCAAACAAAGACTCGCCAGATCAATCACAATGCAAGGTGATGCGTCCAGCCTGCAATCTACCCAAACTGCCTGGCAGAAACACTCCCTGCAAGGGTTGGTCGAAGTCCTCGCCGAATGACAGACTTTGCAAGCTGATGGGCAAACTTACTCCCTGCAAGCTTTGGTCAAAGTCGTCACCGATGGGCGGGTGAAAGTGCCAACCTGACGCGGGTTGAGGCACTGGTGGGGCCACCGCCACCGAAAGTCAGGCTCTGAAGGCTGTCGGGCAAAGTCACTCCAATCAAGCTCTGATCGAAACACTCGCCAAAAGTCAGGCTCTGCAGGCTGCTCGGCCAAGTCACTCCAAGCAAGCTGTGGTTCCAACTGTGGCCAAAGCTTATGCTCTGAAGACTGCTTGGCAAAGCCACTCCCTGCAAGCACTGACCAAAGCATTCCCCGAAAGTCAGGCTTTGCAGGCTTTCTGGCAAAGTCACTCCCAGCAAGTCTTGGTCAAAGTTGTCGCCAAATGTCAGCCTTTGCAGGCTGCTTGGCAAAGTGATTCCCTGCAAACTTTGGTCGAAGTCTTCGCCAAATGTCAAGCTTTGCAGGCTGCCTGGCAATGTCACTCCCTGCAGGCGTTGGTTGAAGTTGCCGCCAAAAGTCAGGATCTGTAGGCTGTCTGGCAGAGTCACTCCCAGCATGCTGTGGTTCCAGCCATGGCCAAAGGTCAGATTCTGCAAGCTGCTTGGCAAAGTGACTCCCTCCAAGCTCTGACAAAAGCAACCGCCGAAAGTCACGTGCAACAGGCTGCCTGGCAAAGTGATTCCCTGCAAACTTTGGTCGAAGTCGTGGCCAAATGTCAAGCTTTGCAGGCTGCCTGGCAATTTCACTCCCTGCAG
>CAUJNA010003725.1:35000-272500 GCA_963377175.1 Effrenium voratum | reverse complement strand
GGCAGCTTTGGTAAAGAACTGGAACATGCTGCTTTGGAGAGAAAACACAGATATATGGGATATGTTGCACCCGAGTTTGTTGCGAGGCCTTGCCACAGCACTTGGGGTCCTCTAAAACTGTGTTGACAAAAACCAGCAGGTTGAGTCTTGCTGCCGAGGGGGGTTTCACCTGTTGCGGGAGAGATAGTCGCCAACAGTCTGAGTGAAGCGCGAGATTCCCAAGGTCTCTTGTCTATCGTTGATATTTTTCCCGGGGCACTGTTCTTTATTCAAAGGATGGTGGCGTTCTCAAGGTGCGGAGGAGTTACCCGTAAACTTAACCATCGGCTTCTGGCATTCTGGCAACGGGCATTTGTCCTCTCAACGGTATACTTTCCCGGTTTCGGCAAATCTTGTCTCAATACCCTCCTTTATGTTTCCTTTTTCCATGGCAATATAGACCCATCGCCTGATTTGTGTGCTTCAACGCGGTGGTCGCTTCCATGACCCAAAGAGGTGCGTCCAGATGTCCGAAACATGATGCGCACTTCTTAGTTTCTTTTTTGAGGCTCGGTACCATTTTTCAGGTTGCTGTCTTCCTGGAAACGCAAGCAAACCGCAAAACCCCATGTTGGCAGGGGTCTCGAGTTTAAGACCAACCAACCTAGAAACAGATATTGGCATCTCCAATATTTGGAGCCACTAACCCGCTCTGGATTCAATCAAACTGGGTTGGTCAACACAGGGGTATGCCTAATCCAACATCCGTAGTGGGACACCCATACAACAAGAGAAACCACTACAATCTGGCATAAGCTTGGCCAATGTTCAAACTCTATCCTATGATTTGTGTCTTCTACCACCGCCCCTTTAGTCGACGACAAAGATGTAAGATCTTGTCAAACGTTGACTCAGGATCTTGCGGATTGAGTTTGAGTTTCCCTGAACATCTTGCGCCTGCGTTGTTACCCAAACCTTATGATGAAGAAGCAAACCGCGATGGAGGGTCCTTTTCGCGGGTAAGACGAATCGAACGGGCCGCATCGCGGGGATCGTCACGAAGGTCCTCCGCCCAAAGATCGTGGTTCCCCGGCACGAAGAACACCTGTGCCAGGACTAAAACTCATTTTTTTGCCTGTTTCGCGCGAACATCGCAGGCAGGGTTGGGGTGGAAGCACGCGTTGCTTAGTGTGAAATTTGTTTTGCCAAATCATGCGCGAAGGTTGAGAGTGAAGCTGATGAGTAACTTCGGTCGGATGAGCATCTATTTTCTGTCAGCAATAATTACCCACCATGAAAAACTCGCGATTTCTCTCTTCCCATTCCTGTACTATGTGGACCATGGTCATGGCTCCCCTGGTTGTCTACCTTCCTCGCAAAGGGCTCATGACCTACTTAACCCTAAGTCAACGGGGCTTTGAGTTTTGACCATGGCACACCTCTCGGAACTTCCGCTGCAAGGTGCTCAACGTGCGCTCCAAGACGTCCATCCGGTCCGACACGTCTCCTGCGAGAAAAAGAAGAGCGAGGAGCTGCGGGACCCAGTGGACCGGCGAGCGGAAAAGGGCAGAAAGGGCCATCCCGGAAATGTGGGGAATTGGCACTATGCTTACTGAAGAAGCCACCAAAGGAACAGGGATGTGAAGGGTGGAATCCACGCGCTATCAGGTCAACTTCGGATTCTGGAGGACCATAATCCGCAGTTCATCCCACCTCAGTTGAGCACCACAAGCAGGCCGTGAGGATTTGCGTTTGGTTTGCCACCAGAATGCTTTTCCCAAAAGGCAACGTCTGAAGAACACCCACGGGGCATGCGTGGCCAAATCGACTCTTTCCTGAGGCCTTTCTCAAGGGCTTCCATGGGCTTGCTACGCCCTGCCACACAAGGGCCCAGGCAAAGCGTCGGCCTATTGCAGCCCCAGATCTGGTCGGCAAAAGTCTTCAGCCTTGAACAAGAAAGTCTTCAGCCTACTCCGTAGGGAACTCTTTGGCAGGTCGGGTGCGAAACAAAGGCACAAAGGAATTCGAGAACGGGTGTTCCCTGGCCATGCTAAAGAGGTAAACACGACCATGCAGGCTTCTATACCTTCCAACTGAGAAAGGCAAACAAACACAATGCAAAGTCAGTCATCTTCAAGATCGACTTTGCACCAGTTGCCAGCTTCTTTCAAGACTAGATAGTGGCTGCTCGCAAACATTCAGATTTTCGGATCCTATGAGCAGCCCTCTCACACCCGAATATGTGAAGAGCATGCACATGGGTAGATTAGATTCAACAAAGGTATCCGGAAATGGACCACGAATTCTGCAGCCAGGCCGAGGTGTTGCGTTTTCGGCCAATGGTAAATTATTGTACAAAGAAACACTCACAATGCAAGTGATCATGGGAAACGGAAGACATCACTGATTTCTCTGTTTCTGCTGAAGAGGACACCTGATGAAACGAGGGAACCGTAGGAGTGACACGGGAAAAACAGAAAGAGCAGCTCCCAGGTAAAACTCCTTGAAGATGCGGCGCTCTCTGGCTCTGGCTCTATCGTCCGCTCTTCCTCTCTCGCTTTCTGCCTCCCTCTCTGTCTCTCTTTCTCTGCCTCTTTATCTCTCTCTCTCCCTCTCTCTCGCTCTCTTTCTCTATTTCTCTCTATGTGTTTCTCTCTGCAAATGCACGTGGGGAAGAGAGCGGCAATGTTTCATGGCCTAGGTTTTGCATTTCATGGCTCATGATGGCGAAGCTACGCCATCCTGCAACGATCAGGGCATCGTTGGTGTAGGCAGTGTCAGAGATGGCATCCACCCATGCGAGATTGTCCTGCAGGCACATGGCCCCACAGGTTGAGTGCTGCAATCTAAGATTAGGATGCCCAAACACTACATTGCAAGCATCCGCATCTTTTGTATTTGCTGGTCCTTAGGCGGAGCAATCACAAACAGCTACATGCACTTCCACATAGGGGCCGATTTATGGTGGCATCTCCTTGGTTTCTGCTCGAAACCAGATCCCGCGCTTCGCACATCAGCAACATTCTCGCATTCTGTGTTTACCTACTCGTCTACATGCAGGCACCGGCCACTCTGGCAATTGTGGTGGCTGAACTTGTATAGGTCAAAACTGGCTCAACCGAAAAGCCGCCAAGAAGCATGACAACTCTATAAGCATCCGGTACTATGGCGGATGGACACAACCCTGCATCTCCTGTGGGCACGGATGGAATGCTGTGAAAACAGGGGTACAACCTATCAATTGGCGCGAAGAGGACATGACTGTCTCCAGCATAAGCTGCTGAAACGGACTCTGCTGCAAGGGATCCCCATTCGGAGCTCTTCTGGAATTTCAGGATAGGTTTTACTAGCCCCCTACCACTACAAGGGAGCAGGATGTACAACCACTATATCTCCAATATGTAAATGTTATGTACAGTATGTATATCAATGTATATATGTAAATATGTAAAGTAGGGGAGTGAAGCGATAGTCCAACCCCTCTATGACTCAAGCTCTTTGGGCACGTTTGCGCTCAATCGCACACTCACTCGCTCCTCGATGTCTGTGTGCACATCCTTGGCAGCAGAATAGTAATCGCAGGACTGCGGTTTCTGGGACACACCCCTGATTCAAATGCAGCACATAGCATGTTTGAATTCGGAAGCATGATGCGCAAATACAGAACAGTTGAACAGTACTTGCTGTGTACATTCTAGCGGATACTTCTTTTTCTAGCTTGATCTTTATGACTAGTTGCAAGTTGTCTTCAAGGATGGACCTACAGCAAACCCTCGGTCTAAAAGCATCACATACCGAAACTATAACGGCGTGCTCTTGAAAGAACAACATAGCAGAGTCGTCTTTCTATGATGTTGCATCAGTCATATGCAAACAGCTGGAGCAATAACTATCCTGGCATAATCCTGGTATTCGGTTGCGTCCCATGACTGGGAAATGCCTCCAGGTGGTTGGTTTACGGCATACTGCATGCTTTCCATTCAAAGAGTGCAAGAGGAGGTGCCCAATTCTGAGACCTACCCGTTTTCCGCCTTGTTTGCTTCTTGGAGACACATGCTATTTTCCGAAATCTTGCCGTTCAAACAAACAAGCAGCGAAAGAACGCAGGACCGAACCTGACATAGATCTCCCGTGAGTCAAGGTTCTCGGCCTTCCCCATCCGACACCGCCCGAGATTTTGCAGATGAGTGGAGGTCTACTTGACTTGTGGCACCATGGCCTGATCTAAACCGGGGTATCTGTTTTTGATACCCTGTTGTGGGAGGTTGGTTGCCATACCAATGCGAATTGTCCTTCGAGCTGGCTCAGTACTGTATGAATTATTTGTGTATTGGTTTGTATTATTGTGCACTGGCTCAGTACTGCTCAGAACTGGTTTGGTTTAGAATTGCCATGTGCTGGCCCAGTAATGCGTTGAATTGGTTGAGTATTGGTTTAGCAGTTGTTCCTTTGAGGTGACACAATACTTGTTAAGAAATGGTTTTGTATTGGTTTGCTGTTGGACTAGTAGGCAGGTGGCCCTGGGTGCAATTTCCTTAAACAAACCATATTCCTGAGTGTTCCCTACCACCCCTTAATTCTTAATTGTGTGGCTGGGTGGCATTTTCGGCAAAGAGCATCATAAAGAATTTGGCCGTTTGGGACCTCAGTCAGGTCAGCTCTTGTTGTACGGTTGGTGCTGGGTGGATTGGTGGGTCCAGCGGGTCTTCTGGGACTGGGGCATGAAGCAGGTTGAATGCAACAAGCTGCAACAACTGCTTCTTGTCTTGTCCATGTGGAACACATTCCGCATTTTGTTGGCCCAACTTTGTGTCCGTACTTCCTACCCTTCTTGCTTTCAGGTGAGCGAACAACACTTTGTTTGAACTCTCGTTGTATTAATCGGTACCCAACATTAAGACAATAGCGCAAATTCGACAAACAGTCAGAGAAAAGGCTGTTTCTGGCGTGTTATGACACAGTTTCACTTGTGCGTGCGATTACCACTCGCTCGCGCTGCAGTCCCAGCTGCTGAAATCGACCACAACCGCACCGCGCCGGCAGCCGCCGACGGTGCAGGAGCCGACGCGTCGCCGGCTTCTGCGCGCAGCGGCCGGGCGCCCATGGCTTGCGCGGGAGACCAAGGTAGTTCGATGGCAACTGGAGACAGATGAATATGTCCAAATAGGGGGTCTTTTCCGTTGGTGTCCCTTCAAACCAAGCTGAAAAAGGGTTCCCTCAAAAGCCAAGCACACATATATATATATATATATGTATGAGTGCTTGAACTCCCGTTGTTTGTTGATTCGTTGGCCCCGCCGAGGAACCCTTTTGAATAGAATTCCAGGCGTGTTGTACCAGGACAAGTTCATAGGCAATCGCGGCATGAATCTTTGCCTGCGCAACTCTTATCTCTGATTGGTACTCAGAATCAGACATGCTTCCAATAATTCCAGAACCAGAACTAAGGGATACCCAAGTCAGGAAACTCGTCATGGTTGGCTCAGCAACCAGTTCCCGAGCATCACACCATGAAAACATTGCGTACGAGGGATAATCACAAGAAACCCAAGCAGCCTAGCCTAACCTTTGCGACATGTTTTTTTGTTAATTATTTTTTTTACAGAAGACGTTGCATTGTTAGTTGTAGTGCTTGAGCCACAATGAGCAACAACAACCGAACCGTTCCAGCTGCCATGTTGATATGTTTGGCATGGCTGCATCCCATGCACATGAATACTGTGTGATCGGCATGTTGGAAGTACTTCGTGAAGGTTCCTCTTCGAGAAGCACCATTTTCCACCACCTACGTGTTGACGAGGTGAATGGAAGAGTTCCCTTTGGCTGCTGCCTGCCACAAGGAGCCCAAAATGGATATCAATCTGTAAATTTCACCTGTGCTTCCCGTTAAACGTTCACTAACAATGTCAATAGGTGTCCAAACGGGTGTCCAAACGTACCCCATGTGAGTCATGGTCAAGGGGTATTAAAGTCGCCTACCCAACACCACACCTTTCTCTGGCTGGGACAGTCGCGTACTACCCTTCATCTACCCAGAGTGTAACTGGGTTTCTCAGGATGGTGTGTGGTTGGCTTTAGATAGAAACCAAATCTAGCAGACTTGCATGTTCTGTTCAAGGCCGGCAATTGCCGGAAGCTCATATTTCGCCCTGGTCGCAGCCCCGCCGATTTCGAACACCGCTGGCGCATCTCTGGCTGGAGCTCAGCCGGTGAGAAGAAAGGCCTCTCATTGGCTCAGCAGATCCAATGGGCCATTCCAGTGGCCAAGGACTAAGGACGCCGCTGCTTTGATGGCCACTACAGGAGACTTAGCTGCCCAGTGGCCGAAAGGACACCCTTGCAGAGTCGGTCATGTTCAGTAGGAAACCACTGAACCAACTCAGGGTTGGGACAAAGGGCACACATGGCAGGACTGTTGTTTGAACAACACTTTCGGTTTCTCGCGTCCGGGATCAGCCGGAAATCAATTTGCCCTCAACCCTTGCACCAAAACACAGTCGCCGCTGCATTGCGGATTCCTGCGCACTTCTCGGGTCCCGCCCGGACGTCTTCCGGACATCACTGCGGACGGAATGCACTCGAAAGAACGCCCAACGACCGCGAGGCCATCGATTCTGTTCATAGAACCCCTCGGGGTCAATTCACCTGCTGAGCGGATGGGCCAAGAATATAATCCTGTGCAACAGGGTCCAGGGCTCAACATGCCTTCTAAGACATATCAAGTCAAACTCGTATAAAGGCAACAGGAACATTTGGTTGGCTGTGCTGCTTGAGTTTGCCAATCTGGCAAGCGATTGCATGCAAACGCGTGTAACCCGGTACTGGAAACAATTGATTCCCTGCTTAGCACTCGATGATTTGGAGTTGGCTTGGCCGAAATGACCAGAGTGTCAAACGAGCCATTGTGGATTCCCTAATTTTCGCAAGTGAACCAACGACGAACAATACAGAAACAAACAAGACCCCTATTCCGTACATACTGGCCATATATGCATGGCTTCAACCATAGCGTTGGCATTGCCAAATTCCAAGCCCCAACTCGTCTAGTTGATCCCTGGTTTACCTTGATTGAGCTTCTGGTTCATGAGTTCAAGCACAACGAACAGCGAGTCGTTCCAAAAGCGAATGGCCATCCGATCCACCCAGCAGGCCACTTGGTGCTTCAGAGGCATCTGGTCGCGGGGCCGCGCAGCTTGTGCTCCTGTAGTCCAGGCTGGAGTGGGGGTGAGGGTCTCGTACCATAGTTTCAAACAACTACTAATGTTCAGTTCACTGTAGTCTGTAATGTCAGGGTTACTGCCGTCCTCAGCGCAAACGCCTTGCGTTGCACGGTCATTAAAAGCCAGACAGCAAGAGCGCAGTGGGTTGACATACGACATCCTGCACCGCCTCTACCAACTCAAAGTAAACCAAGCGCCAACCGTATGGCTGGATGTATATATGCAAATATATAGGCCCAGGAGTGCTTCTGTGTTCCACTGCTCCAGATGGGTTTGATGTCTCCAAGAAAGCTTGCTTCCTGTCAGTTGTGAAGTGAGCCTCTGCAGAATCAACGCCAAGGTTCCCTCCTTGCTTTGGAGACAAGTGGTCCAGTATGCTTGATTCCGGAATTGTGCAAGCAAGGGGCAAGGAAAATCGGAACATCGTAAAATAACAATGGCATCGCAGGGCAAATGCGCATGCCCACATATGTGAACCCAAGTTGATGGGTTCAGAAGCCATGGCTGATTTGCACTAGCCACAAAATAGCCATGTAACTGAGGGCCCCCTTTATATGGGAGTTGTGTTTTGTTTGGGGGGTTCTTTTGGGGGTTGTGCTTGAGGGCAACTCGTGGGAACCGGACACTTCTTTGGGGAGCTACCCCATGACAAAATCGGAGCCAAGGCCACATTGTCCCCCCCTCCCCCAGCCCCCATGGGCAATTCTTTGACTACCCCAAAGGTAAACCTTGGAAACAAAGACACCCACTACCTATACCCAAAGACTCAATGACCAGCGCCACCGGCCCAAACCAGTCTCTGGAGTTGAGTTTTGCGTTCAAAGCCAAAGTAGTTGGACCCCTCCAGGTGGCTTGACAACGCCTTTGCTGACGCATACTCACATAGCGGGGTTCTCAAAACATTGGGGAGCTCCTTCTGGATGGCAAATAAACAGGGAGGCCCTCAGGAAACCAGTTGACACACACACACAAATGGGCTTGTCCTCAAAATCAGAAAGGATAAGTTGTTGTTGGTGTCTTTCTGGTTTGAAAGTCAAGCCAAAGAATATTCCAACACAAGAAATGTACGCGCCAAAATGGCTGCACCCACAAATATATTCTTCCAGAACAACTATGAAGATGCTGCCATTCCTCGATCTAAGGTCGCGACACATATTGACATTCTATTTCAAGAAACATAGTAAGGAGGAGCCATTGCCGCTTCATGTTAAGTATAGGTGACCATTCTGCCGGATGTATCCCAGTATGGCTCCGAATCAGTATTGGACTGACCTGGCCCAAGCAACAGGGCTCTAAGTACTATCGGTCCTGCAGCCGGCTTGCACCATCCGTCAGGTTGCCTGGCGAAATGAATCCAAACCGGTCCATGGGTGTGCCCCGAATGGCCACTTGAGAATCGAAGGGAAAATATATCCAAAGGCTGAGGGCTTGAAGAGAAAACTGGTAAGCGACAAAAGAGCACGTGCGTGTTCAACGCAGCAGTTGCAGGGAAACCACTACCAACACACAAGCATCCAAGGGCTCTCCGGTAGAGGTTCTGGTGGAAACTCCGAGACTCCTGCCACCCCTACATACAGCAAGCAAAACCGAAATCGAGAAGCTAGGCACGCAACACTCCCACATGAGATCCCATCCGCAGTTACTTCTTAGATATAGATGTGGATTCTTGCCGGCCCTTGACTCAGTCCCACCGGAATGGTATAGACTGGATCTGAGGCTGCCATGTATGGTACCCGACAAGTCCATTTACCAGCTTCCTTCGTAACCAAGGGGGCTCCCACCCTTCAAACAAGAAAAGGACAATGCCGTACCTGCAGTCATCCATCCGTGCCCCCGGCTAATCATAAGTATGATCCGTCTAGATAGTACGTACATTTGTTAATAGGCTGCATGTGGGGTGGGTGGGTTCATCAAGCAAAACTTAACATGGGGCGACCATTGGGATGAAACACTCAAACAATGGCTTTCCTACTGAATGGGACAAAATGACACGTCATTTGAGCTCCAGGAATATTGATCAACCATCAAAACCGGGCTGCGAAATGCATGAAGAAACGCAAGAAAGCCGCACCATGTCTGTGAGTCTCCTGAGTGGGCTCTGGACCAAAGTATGTCACAAACTCGATGGATTGGCCCTAGAAAGGCAACACGTCGCACAAACTCGATGTGCACAAAGTATGTCACAATAGCAACGATATCAAAGAACTCTACTCATTGAAGTCACCTTCACCCGCCTTCAGGTTTCTGATTCGCCCTGCGGTTCCCGTGCTACCTGACCTATGCTGATGGTCTTGAGGTCGAGGTCGGATTGTCTATGGATCTCAGCACAAGATCGCTGCAAGGCCCAGAGTGCTGGCAACCAAACACTCAAGCAATAACTGCAGAGAGCGAGTCACGATCAAAACCTGCTTTAAACTTAGCTAAATTCGAGAGTCATGAAAGAGCCTTCCATGATAGGGGGCTACCGTGTGTGTACGGTGGGGTGCGCGTACAGTGCGCGATGCGTGCGTACAGTTGGCGCGCGGCGCGCGTACGGTGCGCGTACGGTGCGCGTACGGTGCGCGTACGGTGCGCGTACGGTGCGCGTACGGTGCGCGTACGGTGCGCGCAGTGTGTGCGCGGTGCACGTGCGACGCGCGTGCGGTGTGCGCGCGGTGCGCGCACGGCGCGCGCGATGCCGCATCCGGTGTGGCGGGCGCGCAGTGTGGTCCACTTCGGTCTAGCACACTCAGACTTTGCGGCGAAAGTGTGTGTGCCGAGATGTTTTGTTTTTTCCACACCTGATTTGTTTGTCCAAATATGATGTGTTTTTCGAAGTTGGTTGCGCGTTTTCACGCGCAGCTGCGCACGCAACCACTTGCGTATGAAGTAAACATCGCACGTGTTACATGAGTGTATGAACTATAATTTGATAAAATGACCGCGATTGATTGTTTCTGCTCACATGCTGGTCAGCTGGCATCAGGCCCAGCAAAAACAAGCAGAGCTTGCGCACCGCAAGACCAGGCCACACAGATCTCATCTCTTTTTCAGCCCAGCCGCAACTCAGACTCAACCTTGGCTTTTTCTGGAGTGGTCTGCCAAAAGACATGTAGTTTGTCACAGGGCCGGCCGCGCATACTGTACTACTTACTACTTATCTTACCTGAGATGAGTGTTGATGAGAGTTTCTCAAGCGCCAAGCACGCAAACAGCCAGGAGATCATCTCGAGTGTCATGTTCCTGTAGCCTTGGCTGCTGTGGGAAAAATGGGCATACACTCATAAAACAAAACATGACAGAACAAAACACAATGCTAACAAAGATAACGAACGACCCTAGTACAGGATTGGGATCATCGAGTGCAAAAACAATAAAAGTCCGTTTCCTGAGGGACTATGACCCTTTGGACCAAGTTTTAAGCGACGAACGACGGAACCGTCAAAACAATGAACATGGACAAGCAACTCTTTCACCAAAGCGTCCAGATCTTGCGTAGGATGGTTCAATCACGCTAGCAATGAAGATGCTCAAGCGCGCGCCGGTCTCAAATCTCGCAGGGGAGACAAATTGAAGGCAAGGTTGCGTTTGACAGTTTTTTGGGAGCTGTTGAATGAAGGTGAGGTGAAGCTGCAATTAATGAGCTAAGCAGGAATTGGAGCCAATGTGTCTCAAAGTTTTGAAGTCTCTGTAGATTCAACGTTAGCGGTTGTTGTGTAGTTACAGTATCCGCAGACCCCTCCTTCAAAAAGAAAGGGCGGTTGCTTCATTAATTCACTTCATTAACTGTCCAGCTCAGACTCAAAATTCAGCGTTATGTGTTTGCTGCCAGCGATGAGTCCGGCGTAGATGTAGGACCCGGGCTCGTATCGTCATTACTGTACTTCACTCTCCATCCAGAATAGTTTTTACCTGCGCCGCTGGCTCTTTTGGATCTTAATGGTAAGGGATTTCTTGATGGCTGAGCAGACCTTCCGAGCGCATTGCTTGGAAGCGGGCTTCTTTTTGTTTGGCCCCCAAGGCACGTAGGGCTAAACAAGCCGTCGAGAATGAAGTAGGTCAAATTTGGCAACGTTGGCAAGACACTGAACGGAAGCAGGCTATCGCCAAACAAGAAGTTTGATGCTTGTTATAGCATGATGCCCAAGAAAAGGTCCTATGATCTTGAGTGCAAATTTCGCAACCTCACATCAGGTCTTCCCCAGCATCACTTGTGTTTTGGTCCAGGGAATGCTTGCGCTGGTGGTGTTGAGGATGGTGCTGCTGCGTTCCTGTTATGTCCACATACATACATATATGCATGTAGATCGGAATCATAAGTGACGCAGCGCAAACTGTCCTTTGGGCCTTTGGAATTCGATTCCTTCTAGGCCACCGTAGACTAGAGTAGGTCCCTCAGCATCACCAATGCTTTAGCAAAGGAAACGATTTGTTGTTTACTTACAGCGGTCATCACTTTGAGCATCATCACCAGTGTTTTTTAATCAAGAAAACGATTTTAATATATTGCGCGGGATACTCAGCTGGAATACTCGACAGACACAGCCGCCCGAACTTCGCTAGTCTCAATTTGTTTCTTTAGTTTTGTTTCTACAATTCAAATGTCATGTTTGGATTTGCTGGTGACGCTGGCGACGCAAAGGGGCAACATGTTGAGCAGACGCTAATGGTGTCTGACATTCCCAGCGCCTGTCCGCTTCTTGAGAGTTGATGTTGCAGTGATCCGCAGACTAGAGTGCATCAACAGATCTTTAAGAAAGATACCGGTTTGTTGTTTGCTTGAAGTGGTCATGACCACCAATATCACCGGCGTTTAGCTAAGAAACAACCCGATAAGCCCCTTGCAAGGGATTCAGCTTAGACGTTTCACAAGCTTCAGGCTTAAGTACCCATGCGTTTACACATACACATGCCTTTGGCGTGGGGTCGGCAGCCCTGAAAATCATCAATCCCATCTATGTTGTGGACCAGTGTGAATCGGACCAGTATGAAGTTCGGGTCTCCAGATTCTAGAGTAGAGTGATTCGTTATAGGTTCTGCAATCTGAAAAGTCTACTGAAAAGAAAGATTCAAGCAACCATCGCCACGGTTGTCAAGTGTCAAAGCCTACATACTATATTTTGATGTCCGGGGACCAGTTTCCAGCCAGGTCCGTCATCTGATTTCTGAGAAGCGTCCAAAACCTTTTTTTGGAACCCCAACGCCTGCATCTGGAGCAGCTCTTGCCCTTAAGTGTATATGCTTGTGGAAAACCGGCGCGTCCTCACATTGGAGTCAATGAGTGTGGGTATTTCTTGTTACTGAGAAAGCAAAGCAAACCCAATGACCTGAAGCTGGGTTCAAAAGCATCAGCAGCTGAACACGCTGGCTGCGCAACGGACATGAGTCTCACGCGCGCCATACACGCGCACTGCGCGCTCCGCACACGTACACCGCGCGCGTGCGCTGTACACCGTACACGCGCGCGCGTGCGCGCCGCACGTACGTGCGCATCGCACGCGCGCGTGCCATACCGTACGACCACCATATGCGCGGACCGTACGTGCGAAAAGAACACCGCAGAATTGAAAAAAACGCAACAGATTTTGAAAAAACACATCAGATTTTGAAAACAACAGAATGAAATTTGGCACACACTTTTTCCGTACAGTCCGCGAGTACGGTTCGCGCATACGGTACG
Source organism: Effrenium voratum (assembly GCA_963377175.1). Classification (NCBI taxonomy): domain Eukaryota; class Dinophyceae; order Suessiales; family Symbiodiniaceae; genus Effrenium; species Effrenium voratum. The sequence goes on along the minus strand of CAUJNA010003725.1, from coordinate 259,642 downwards.
TACTGGGATGCACCGGGGGTTTGCTAGAGTTAGTAGGACATAGGGGCAAAGATATAATATATACTAACAAATGCTAACTAGTTAGCTAAGGGCTTAAGTTAGGGGGTTAGCTAAGAGGTTAGCCAGGGGTTAGCCAGGGGTTAGCTAAGTGGTTAGCTAAGTGGTTAGCAAAAAAAACATGCTAGGTTTATTACATTTGGAGTGATGGTCAAACATATGATTTATTGTTTTTTATTCTGCCTTGTTGGCAGCAATTTGTTTAGACTCACCAGAGCATTTTGAGAAAATAGATATAGGCTTTGGCAGTGCTGCTCATCATTATGCAAATCAAAGCTGTGCATGTGCATTTATTAAAATGGATAAGCCATATGAGCTCATGATACAAAAGCACATGCGTGACCAGTCAAGGCAAGCTCATGCTGCTCATAAGCATGATTGATGGATCATAAGCCAGGTGGCTACCACGACATGCAATCTTCATGGAACATGAGCCAGATGGCTACCATGACATGAATTTCATTGCGTGTGTCAGCACCATCTTGGTTGTAAGTTTAAGCCTGGCTGGCTACCAAGGACCTGCTCATCCAACAAGGCTTCACCATTCCAGTTCACTGTTTGCAATGAAAGCCAGAGGTTCAGTACTCACATGGGACCTATATACTGTCAAGCTGAGGAAAGTTCATCAAACCAGAAGCCTTGATGCTTGACCATAAAGCAAAAGCAATCTGGCAAAGCCATGGCCATGGCAACAGTAGCCTGAAGGCCTAGCACTTTACATGGCTTGCATGCACAAAAGCCAAGCAAACACCAGGCTTGAATGACTAGCCCTGTGGTTTGCTGACAAGCAACTGACAAGCAACCATTAATTTGCTCAATCCATTCAGCCAACACGCGCCCACCTAGCCCTCAACGGGATAAGAACTTTGCATTCGCATGGGCCCTGAACTGACACCAACTTGTGGCACACAGCATTGTGATGTTTTTACGATGGCTGCTTGGTCAGTTGGCTTTGCAAACAGCACACCAGGTTTTTTTGTCCTTTGGTATTTCTTCACAACTTGACACTAAAGCTGTACATTTCACAACCCATGCTGGCATGGCTGTGGACTTGTCCAACTTGTACATGGCCACCATGCTCTTCGATAAACACCACATCATCTTTAGAGCAATGGCCTGCTGGTTGCAGGTATACACACCCACACATCTTCCTGGTCAAAGTGGGACTGTTGAAACTTCTGCATGTTGTTGGTGGGCTTCTGAGAGCACAAATAAATCATTGCAAAGTATTTCCTACATGGTCGACTAATCGAATTTCACTGTGTTGGATATGGTCTGGCCATACATCTTCATAATATTATGCTTCCTCTCTTGGACAAAGCAGCTGGGTAACATGTTGTGGACAGAGAGGTGGGCTGCCATGTGGGTGCACCAATGAAACTTGGTGGTCAGAATGGATATCGATTGTCAAACCCAGAAGGTTTTTGCGTAGCTGCTGGGGCAATATATGGTGCAGAACCTATGGGCATTGGCTGCAAGGACACGCCCTCACTGGCAGTGCATTTGAATGTTGTAGCCTTGGCATTGGCTTGAAAAACGCATGCAAGAATCTAATCCCCAAAATGTGCTTTGTGGCAGCAAGCCACATGGCTCCCACCATGAGGTCAAGCCACCTGCAGGCTAGCCACATGGCATGAAGTCAAGCCATCAGGCTAATAGCAATGCAGTCAAGCCGCCAAGCCACCAGGCTAATGGCATGGCAGTTGCCAATGTGAAACCTTGTACGGGTAGCCATTTGGGATCAGTGCGTGCCAGCCATCTCCTCCTTCCAAGCCATGGCCAAGGGGCCAACCAAAGTGGCCAGCTGCCCATGAAGGCCATGACGGCAGTGAAGGCCATGAAGCCCAAGAAGCCCATGCCAGTGAAGGCCATGAAGGCTCTGCAGGCGATGAAGGCCATGAAGCCGGTGCAGGCCATGAAGGCCATGAACGCGATGAAGGTGAAGGCCATGAAGGCCATGAAGTCCATCAAGGCCATGAAGGCCATGAAGGCCATGGAGACCATGCCCAGCTTGCCCAAGCAGGAGAAGCCCAAGCCACATTCCAAGGAAGGGTGCCCATCGTGGATTTTCTATCGCCACTACCTCAACGAGACGTGGCCCAGCTGCACCATGTGTGGCATTCCATGGGCCACCAGCGCCATTGCTGGGCCCAAGTAGTACAACCCCAACTACCAATACACGTAATTGGGGCCCAAAACCACAAGCCAGTGCTCTTTGGCCATGGCCCATCCACTCCCAGTTGCAAAAGTACCATTGCCACCAGTCAAGCAGAGGCCCACCATTTACTGAATTGAGTGTGTGGGCCAGGCCAACTGTACAGCAGCCATGCCAAAGACTTGTACCATTTGCACACCCATATGATGCCAAGGCGAGAAAAACAAAGCAGCTGCGCAAAGGAGTGACATGCCATCATTCGTGTTTGTTTTGCCAAGCGTTCATGTCAGAACCATGTTTATCCAAGCCTCTGGCTAAATCATGACTTGACACTGCCAAGCCTTTGGCTACTCATGACTTAACACAGCCGACATGCATGATAGGCATGCATGACTTGGTCAAGCCTGTTTTGGCTACCCATGTTTTGCCTGGCCATATATGGCTACCCACGATGCAGCCCAGCATCAGCATTCCGCAGCCATTATAATTTCTTGACTGACCCATTTGGCCCCCAACGAATTGTTGAAGCCTTCGGCTACCATGACTTGACACAGCCTATATGCATTACAGCCCATGAATTGGTCAAGCCTATTTTGGCTACCCATGCTATGCGTAGGGATAAATAGCTACCCACGCACGCATTGGTATTCCATAACCAGTATCATGTCTTGACTGACCCATTTGGTCCCCAATGAGTTGTTGAAGTTTTGGCTACCCATGCCTTGACACAGCCTACATGTATGACAGCCCATGACTTGGTCAAGCCTGTTTTGGCTACCCATGTTTTGCCTAGCCATGTGTGGCTGCCCACCCGTGCATTTGCATTCCACAACCATTATCATGTCTTGACTGCCCCATTTGGCCCCCAATGAGTTGTTGAAGCTTTGGCTACCCATGCAGGACTTCAGTGTGGAATTGGCTAAGCAAGCTGTTGGCTCATTGCCTAGTAACTGCTGCTGCGTTGCAAAACATATCACACGCCAAACTTTGACAGCGTTTTCAATCCAGGACCTACGCATTGAAACAAAGTAACTGTTTGGGATGTGAGCCAGCATGCAAGCACACCCTTTATGAAGAAACATGTGCACGCAATTGGTTGTACCTGACAGTGCTGCCATTCTGTGCCGCCATGGTGCTAAGTGCCAGCCTCAAGGACAAGATCCAGGCCATCATGGATGATACCCATCAGGGCTACCTGTTGAAATGGCAGTCCATCCATGAGATTTTGACCCAAGAAGGAGCATGCTGGACCCAAACAATTTTGCCAACTCTGATGCTGGTGCACCCATCCAATCGAGGAGGCACTGGCATCAACAGCGGGTCAATGCATGTGAAGGGTGCAGCCATAGTGAAATCTGGGGCTGACCTGTCCCATTTGGGAGCCAGCTGTGCCTTTGAGATGGCAACCCATGCTGAGGCCCAACAGGCCCAACTGGATTTCAATGCAAAGCTGCACCAGGAGTCCCAGGGCATGATGGCCAAGCCGACAGGTGCAGAGCGGTTCCTATCTGTGAGCTCATCCCACACCAGCCAGTTCATCAAAGCAATTGTTGCTGGAGCTGTCACTGACCAACCATCCCTCAAAGGACCAGATGGCCATTTGAACCCAGTGCTGCTCAGACAGGACAAGACTCTCCACACTATGGCCACAGTAGGCTGGACCTGGACCATTATAGCAGCCCATGTGGAGGAAGCATTCCCCAGGCTACCATCACTCATTGAAAAGGCCAACAATTCCACCAACTGCACATTTGCCCACCAGAACGAGGTTGAGCTCATGGCCAGCTTGGTGGACCATGTATCCACAAGTGCTGAAGCATGCCATGACTTTGAAAGGTTGGCCGTTGACATGTGCCTTGGGGGCCAAGTTGCAACCTATGCAGCCATCGTTGGAAAGTTTGTCCACCTCTACTCAGGCCAGGTGATGAAATAAGCATGCATGTAAACATTTAGATGTTGAATCAGAGATAAGCATGATTAATGTAACATTGACAAAGTTTGTGCCTGTGACCAAGAGAACATTTGTGCAGGTGGACCAGGCGGGCCACTGGTGCAATTCTTGTCCCACATTTCCAAAGAGTTTGGAAACAGCCCAACATTGGGCCAAGAGTTCACCCAAGCCATCACTGAGACCATCCTCTCTAAGTCGAACCTGTGCACCATGCTGAGGGTTTCCATGGTTGCTGCCAACCTTTCCACGAACAGAGTGGTTGATGGTGTATCCAAGCTCATCACCAAGACAGATGTCGCCAGCCTCAAGGCTAAAAAGTTCCAGGAAAAGCTGCTCCAGGTGGAACAGTTTCTTGCAGAACTATGGGGGATGAGCCAAGAAAGTGAAGCCGCCAGAACCATCAGGTACAAGTCATTTGGGAAAGCAGCCATCAGGACCATTTTGGCACTGCTAGCAAAAGAGAAGCTTGGGAGAGAACCAAACCACCAGTACAACCACCAACAAATAAGAGATGCCATGCTGAAGGACTTGCAACAACAGCCAAACTACATCCCAAGATCCAAGATCAATGATGAGCCCAAGGAGCCAGCCTCAAAGTCATGCGGCACATTGGTGAACCTGGACCAGTCCAAGGATGCAATGTTTGTGGCCAGCCAATCATTGGCCATACAGGTTGGCAGCGCCTACACCCACAAGGGCTTTCCTGCCAAGGTATGGGAACTTGTGGAATCCAACCAGGAAGGTGTCAAGCTTGCACACAAGCCTCTATTCCAGCCCCAGCAAACCATTGTTGTCAAAGCCCATGAAATTCAAGCATCAATGAAAGCTTCCAAGGCCAAGTGCCCAAAGCTTGAACCAAGCGCTTGTGGAGAAGTTGCTTCCCACTGAATCACCCATGGTGAGCCAAGAACTGGCCAAATGCAAGATCTTCATCCAGTTGGTGGAGTGCTACAACAACCAGGACCTTGATGCCAATGACTTTTTTGTGCAGGAGCAGCCCCAGCAGGCATTGTATGCATCCAAGGACCTCAAGAAGGGCTATGTCCAATTGATCCCATGTCCAGACAGAATAGGCTGCATTACCAACACCAAGCCATCAGGCACAAAGTATGGGGAGGTAAAATTCAATGGCCAGTCATGGTTTGTGCTCCCAGCCAAATCCTTCAAGGGCAATGGTGACCACTACACAGGCATGTTGAGCCCATACTGGACATGTTGCCACAATGATGACAATGGCCAGCTGACAGAGAAATGGGTTACCCATGGTGAACTGCATGTGAAAGTACGATGAGGAAAACAACAGTGCCTAAAGCTGCTTTGCACTTAGTCAGCATTGCATGGTTGCATGGTTGCTGCTTTGCAAGGTTGCACTTAGTCAGCTTGCATACGCACAATCAAAGACTTGTCTCATGAGAGCTGGTGTTGTGAACTTGGGTACTCCAGGCCCTGGTGGCTACCACATGCGTGATGAGCAAACATTGAATAGGATGCATTCATCACTTGGCTCAGCTACCACTAGTTTGAGTTTCCATAGTTGGTATAGAGCATGCCAAAGAAGGCCATTTACAAAAAGCCTGCTGCAAAGTCAGCTGGTGCCAAACACGCGGTGAAGAAGCCAGCCATGCAAAGGGAAGATGCCAAGCCCATGGAATTCGTGACCCTGTGATCCATCCTTGTGGCCCAACAGAACACCTACCAGCTCATCAAGGAGAAGGACCACTTCCAGATGAGCCTTTCCCAGGCTGTGTGCCAGACAGCTCATTTATGGAGGACTACAATCCATCAGACGAGGCTGATTGCACCACTAGGGTGGTTTTTGGAATGGGACTTTTTGACCGAAGAGCAAAAAAATGGCTATTGGACCACCCAGAGCATCCATCCAATGGAGATGCCAAAGTATCCAATGTATAGTCTAGATGGCCAGGCTAGATGTGGTGGAAGCTGAAGAAAAATCAGTGTGCTACAAGTGATTGTATTTCTATAGGCAATGGCACCACTGGTTGTGCAGCGTCTCATGCATGAGCCTGTGCTTGTGCCATGTAGTTTCAGCCAGGTGGCTACTACTCTGTCCGCAACACATATGTTCATGCAGTGTGTGTTCCATGTAGCACATGCATATGAACCTATGCATTGCAAGTCAAGCCCACAGGCTACAATGGTTGCCTTGGCATGCCCAGGCATCCATACATGACAGGCTTTGCACCAACACCCCGGCAGCCATCTCTGATCATGGATATCCAAATTCGAAAGTCGGTGGAAATATATGCTGACTACAAATGGATTGCAATTCCAGAGTTCTTGGTCCAAGAGCACCAAGGAGAATCATACATCAAGATGAGGGCAACCAGCCAGCCCATTATTAAACTGGTGGCAGGCTCCAGGATTTCCAAGAATGCATCCATGAGTTCGTGCGCTGAGCTCACAGAGCTAATTAGCAAAAGAAATGATGCTGCCAAACAATCCAGACAGGCACCTGACCCAGGCCAGGCAATGTTCAGAAGTGAAGACTCACAGGAGGCTAGTGCCTCAACCAGTACAAAGCATGTGCCACAAGGCATATATTGTGTCCAGATTGATGTCAATGGCACACAAGTCAGAACCTTGGTCCAGGGCCAAAGGCCCAGTAAGGCTGACCTAACAGTGCCCATGGAGCCAACTCAGCTGGCAGCTGTCATACAATTTTTGAGGCCAGGTGTTCAAGGGTGTACAGATACACCCAAAAGAACATACAAAAGGAAAGCTGGCCAATTATGATATGTTGGGTGTGAGACAAAAAAGCTGATTGCAGTACATATAAGCATGCGGACTACCTGATTCATTGATGTCAGGCCTACTGGCTACACATACCAGGCCTATTGGCTACACATGGCACTGTCACAGAATGTGTGGCCACACATGCAACCACAAAGGTACGACAGTCAGTTTATGGAAACATCATAAAACTGTGATGCAGCTTGCTTGCATGAGATGTGACATGGCTGTGTGTTTATTTGGATTGACCAGCAGCCATTGCAGCTACACACAGCAACTGTATAGGTCAGTCTCATGCCAGGCCAGAGGGCCAGAGTTGAGTCATGGTACTCCAAGGGGACCACAACACTGTGGTATGTCCAGACCGAGTCCAATGGATGGGAAACATGGAACCTTGTATGATTGTACATATCATTCCCAAAGGTCATTTGCACCTTACACATTTAAGTGTGGTGTGTGTGTGTGCGTGTGTGTGTGTATCCTAAAAAACATTGGCCTTACCGAGGAAGCCATTGTGGCGCCACATCATCGATGTGAACCAACACGAGCTGATTGCCAACAGTACCATCTACAAAGCTATCGCGATGCAGTACACATTGTCTGGTGCCACAATGCCCACCAATGTGAGTGAGCTTGTGTCTGGCCATGCAGACAAAGCCAGATATGACTGAGTCCACAAAAGTAGCTCTGTGCAGCTTGCAACAAATATAATGTTACCCGGGCCCAGCATAGTCCCTTCATTTTGTTGTTTGAATGATCATGAGCTAAACTGCCAAGCCTTTAGGCTACATCAGGAAGCACCATGATTGATGAATCATTTTAAGCATAGGTAGTGCGCTGTGAATTGTCAAGCCTGTGTGGCTACAACGTTCCAGCATCACATCAGGCCATATGGCTACATCGTGTAGTCAATCATGTTGATCAGATGCAGTTGGGTTGGATCATATGATTGCTTGTATGATGCATAATGAATGTTGGATTGGCTCAAATTGCAATGGGTGCCACCAATGGCACCAACACATTTCACTTGCAGTAAACTATGCCGATCAGGTGTTACATAGTTCAATCATGGCGTGATAATCAAGTGGGTCCATACAAATCAATGTGGGGTATTGTCAATACAATTCAATACCATGTGATCAACATCAAATATTTCATAACATTGTATATTCAGAATCTGAACCTAATTCATGTCTAAACAAAGTCTAGGTTCAGATTCTGAACCTAATTCAAGTAACCATGTAGTTTAGGTTCAGATTCTGAACCTAATTCAAGTAACCATACAGTTTAGGTTCAGATTCTGAACCTAACTCACAGTCCAGATTCAGATTCTGAACCTAACATAGTATCTACCATAGAATAGATTCAGATTCTGAACCTAAAATTGATTGTGGTTTATAGTATGTTCAGATTCTGCAACCAAAATTATTTATATAATGGATTAGGTTCATAATATGAATATGCTATTGTTTCCACAGTGCCCATGTCTTGAATGTGTAGTCCAATTACATTTATTTCATGCACCTAGTGATACACCACACACCCACCCACAAGTATGCACCATAGTGTAGTGAATACATGCAATATTCCACCAGGACTCGCCAGCCATGAAGCGCGCTATGGAACCAACCGATCCATCTGCCAAGAAGAGCAAACCAGATCCATTGGCATACGCCAGACAACAGTTCGAGCTCTACCTGACCATGGCAAGCCAATGGAAAACCCAACTGGATGCCATGGAAGATGATGATCCTCCAATACCAAACACCCCTGGCTCAGCCAGCGCTGTTCCACCGGTGAAGTCGCCAACAAGCCCAGCAGACGCTCTAGGCCAAGAAGATCGGGCCACGCCAGGCGACAAGCAGTGTGCAACCTCAGCATCCATGATCAATCCAAAGGAAGAGATCGATGATGCCTCACCCACACCACCACTCACACCATCGCCAATCAGTGTGAATACCACCACAAAGCCAGCACCGGCTGGCATACCATCACCAAGAACACCAACTGTCAAAACAGAAGCTGAAATGGCAGATCCAGTGCCAGCTCCAGTGCCAATGCCAGCACAACCCATACCACCTTGGGTCAAGCAACCGCCACAACCACCACCACCACCCAGCTTTCCAAAGCCTCCATCAGCTCCACCACGATCAGCTCCACCACCATCAACAAGAGTACACCCACCGCCACATCATAGTATGGCTCCAAAGACGCCTCCTAAACATGAACCTCCACCACCAGCTGGAGATGGACTGACTACAAAGCCTCCGATGCATCAGCCACCACCCCCACCCCGGCTGGATGGCCAAAATGGTGGCCCTGATTGCCAGGTGGGATGCCCAGGATTGGGCAGCCATCCAGACCTATCTCAGCCGGTATTTGGGCTGCAGCTTAGTATGCTTCTTTGTGGCTGTTATATTCCATTACTCAACATTGGGCAACTTGCCCATACATGTTAATCATTGTAGTTATGTCAGCTAGAATTTGTGTTGTTTCTGTAGTGTCCACGGCTATGTTTGAAACCAGTTGCTTGCAGTATGCTTTTTGCTCTGACATCCTGAGGTGGCGAACCAACTATGAGCTGGCCCCACTGCTTGAGAGCCACCTGGAGGTGCTGAGGACCACTGGCCATGATGACAGGTACGCATTTGCAGGTGTACCATAGCCAGTTCAAAGTGGCCACAGTGCCACAATACATGCAGGAATGCTCTCGAGCCAAAACATGTATTTACTGCAGCTGTAATACACAAATTTGGCCACCCTATGAAGTTACAATGGTTTGATTGTTTATACAAGCCAAGCCAGGCCATCAGGCTACATTCGTTTGCAGTGTCATGCACCACACATGATTAAGCTGATGACAACCTGAGTCATCATATATGTGTTCTGAACTTGTTTTGTCAAGTCATCAGGCTACACTGCATTACATTACATGTCGTGTCAAGCCATTTGGCTACAACCAGGTTTGTCTAGCCGTCAGTCTACAATCATGTGTGTTTGGCCTGTGGGCTACATTGCAAACTAATTGCATGATCAAAATTTATTCATGTCAAGCCATTTGGCTACAACCATGTTAGGTTTGCCATGAGGCTACAATCATGTGGGTTTATCATGCGGGCTACAATGCAAACTAATTGCATGATCAAGTCATGTCAAGCCATTTGGCCACAACCATGTTAGTTTAGCCATCAGGTTGCAATCATGTGTGTTTAGCCTGCGGGCTACATTGCAAGCTGGTTGCATGATCAAAAGCAAGTCATGTCAAGCCATCTGGCTACAGCCATGTTAGTTTAGCATCAGGCTACAAACATGTGTGTTTAGCCTGTGGGCTACAGTGCAAACTAGTTGCATGATCAAAATCAATTCTTGTCAAGCCATGTGGCTACAAACCGTGTTAGGTTAGCCATCAGGCTACAATCATGCGGGTGTAGCCTGTGGGCTGCAGTACAAGCTGTTTGTGTGATCAACGGCAAGTCATGTCAAGCCAATTGGCTTCAACCATGTTAGCTTCGCCATCAGGCTGCAATCATGTGGGTTTTGCATGGGGGCTACAGTGCAAACTGTTTGCTTGATCAAAAGCAAGTCAGTCTCTACATTGCTGGGCTTTGAGGGCTTACACATTGGTTATGACTACATTTCTGGCCAGCCACGTATTTGTATTGACAACACCAATGTGGAAACACACCACCTGCTCGTTTGCATTGGCTGCTTGTAGTGCATTTAACATTCATGTCTCCAAGTGTGGCCCAGGCAGGACTCCAACCTGTAGTGCGCATTCCTAGCCGAATCATCAGCCATGTGGACAGTTGCTGACATATGCACAGAAATTGTGGACGCAGCCAATTTGATGCACCACAAAAGGAAGGCTGGCAAGACAACAGACCAACTTGCAACCAGTATTCTGGCAGCAGTTGAGGCCAAAATCACCGCTGTTGGCATGAATTGTAAGATTGCACTTCAGCTGATCAAGACCATTGAGGATTCCAATTTTGATGAGTCCATGATCAACAAGCTCAAAGACAAGATTGACCAACTTTTGGAAGGTACCCAGCAGACCTCCACTATCACTGGATCCATGGTGATTGCCAAGCCTCAAACTATTTCTTTGCCAGCATACATGACCCAGCAGGAGTGGACGTTTCTTGCTGACCCCAACAAAGGGTACATGGCCAAAGTGACCTGCCTCACCAAGAAGGTCAAGCACTTGGGCATCAAGAGCATGTCTGAGAAAACCACCAAGAGCCTGGTTGCCACATTGCTCACCATGTATGATTCCTTACCAGATGCAGCCACACGGCATCAAATGGTAAGAGACTTCAAGCTGTCCTTCGCCAACCAGGAGTTCCAGCATGAATTGCCATTTTTGCTGCAATATCCCAGAGACCCATTCCAGCTCCCCCAGGAGATCATGTTGATTGCCTACCAGGGCACCCAGCCTCAAAAATGTGTGCCAGACACTTATGCACATATCCTCACCCAGATCCCATTGAGAGCTACAAACAAGATGCTGCCACCAGCTGGAAGGCAGCAGTGGAAGCATTGGAAGCACCAAAAGGCCATCTCCAGATGCAGACAGCGACAGCCCCGACCGTGGATCCATGCCCATGCAATATTTCCAACAACAGATGGTGATGTTCAAGGAGAGCATGCACATGTTCCAGAAGAACAGCTCTCCAGATGCCAAGAAGCAAAACAAGCTTCCTGCGCCAGATCAAGAGCCATTGAAAATCCATGTGAACCAGGCAGACTTGCCACTGAGGCTGAGAACCACATCGGCCTTGGAGGATAAGAAGCCAGAGGCTGAGCCACCACTTTCCAATGATGCAGCCCCCCAGCCAGGTGGCAGTGAGGCCATTGAAGCTGAAGCTTTCAATATCCTCCGCAACCGGGCTGCATGCAAGGCAAAGGCCAAGGCTGGTCCCAATGCAAAGCCTTCAATGTCACCCGCTGGAGCTACCAAAGCCACAAAGGGCATGAAGAGGCCAGCTGCCAAGACCATGGTGGAGAACATGATTGAGTACCATGTGCCAATGCCTGATGCCAAATGGGAGGGTAGAACCAAAGAGTCATGGACCAGTGGCCACTACCAGAAATGTCGCAAACATGCAATTGCCCAGGGAATGACTGATGATGATGCCAAGGCCAATGCCAGGATTGCATGTGCCAAGGCGCTCCAAAAGTGGAACCAATGGATGGGGCAATAGGTAGCCAGGATTGCGCTCCAAAAGTGGAACCAATTCATGGGGCAATAGGTGTACATGACACCTGCAAACAATGGTGGCCTTGTGCTGTGGGGAAAACAAGTTGTTGCTCACGTGGACTTGCATGTGGTTGGAAGCCAGTATATATACAGCCAGGGGCAATGCCAAGCCGAAGGGCTACACCAAGCACCATGCATGCATGATTTTCACCTGACTATTTTGTAGCATGGCACCATTTGGACTGAAGCTTGCACTTTGAACCTGAAGGCTACACAAGTCTCATGTTCCAGGGGTTGGCAATGGCATTACGCAGACATGCATTGAGAAAAACAAGTCCAATGTTGTTGGGTCAGGCCTCAAGACTGCACAAGTATGTGGACATTGGCACATGACATTCAGCATGATTCTTGGCTCAAGCCCATCGGATCAAGCCCATGAACCAGAGCAATCCTCCAGAATGCACATGTACCACTGAATATTCTGAAGGCATTGAACACGTTGATGCTATATATCAGAAACATGTGTTGTGTGACTGTGTGATGACCGCAGCCAGCTTTGGTTTTGACCAGTTGCCACTTACATATAGCTTGGCATGGCAATGGATGAGAGGCCAGCAAAGCTCCAAAAGCTGGAAGGCCTGAGAAGAAGGGTGCCACATGTGAGTGCAAGTTCACTGGCATCCATATTGGCTGAAATCAAGCAGCAAGGGGTCCCAGACCTCCATGGCAGGAACCATGTGAGACAAGCCAGAAATGCCAAGTTGGAGTCTCATTCTGCGTATGGGCCAATGCTGAAAGAAATCCAGTTGGTTGCCAAGGATGGCTCAAAGCAACCATGTATCATGGTGAACTTCCTGACCATGATGCAAGCATTGTTTGAACTTGGAGGCGGATACCATGACCTGCTGAAAGCAACATTCAATGCCAAGCCATGCTCAAGAGATATGCCATACAACCTCATTTTCTACAGTGATGAAGTTGTGTGTGGGAACCCACTTTCAGCAGACACTTCCAGGAAGGTCCAGGTGGTTTACCTAAGCCTCAAAGAGTACGGTGCCATCCATTTATCTAAGGAACAAGCATGGATCTGTGTTTTGGCTATGAGATCAAACAAGGTCCAAGAGCTGGAAGCAGGCATGAGCCAAGTTGCAGCAGCCATTCTAAAGGAATGTCTCTACAGCCCAGCTGCCAATACCAAAGAAGTTGGGGTCATGCTCAAAGACACCCATGGCTTCAGCAGTCGGTTGTTCCTGAAAATTGGCATGTTCCTGCAAGATGGCCTTGCACACCAAACGTTGCTCTCTTTGAAGGGCCACACTGGCCACAAATTTTGTCATTTGTGCCTCAACCTTTATGCCAAGAAGGCCAAATTTCAGGATGAAGATGGGTGCCAGCTCCTTACAGCTTCCACTTTTGACAAGAAGAGTATCATCAAGGCCACAGACCAGGATGTGCTTGGCACATGCCACAGGCTGAAGCAAGCCTACCACAGGATGTCCAAGAGGGACTTTGCCATCAAGGAGACAAGTGTTGGCTTTGTCTTCAACAGCCATGCATTGCTTTTTGACCAGTCATTGGCACATGACATGCTGCCAGTCCAACAGATTGTCCATGATTGGATGCACACATACTTGGTGAAGGGCTGCTTCCAAACCATTACTTACCATTTGATTGACATTCTCCAGGATGAGTTCAAGCTGGACATGTATGCACTTCTTCTTACCTTTGTCCAGAACTGGAATGTCCCCAAGAAAGAAAAATTAGCCAGTTTGTTCAACCAGAAGCGCAAACAGGCCAATGCCAAGGCTACAACATTCAAATGCACTGCCAGTGAGGGCCTTGCCTTGTATCCAATCCTTGCATATTGGGTGCACACCATGATCTTGCCCCAGCAGCTATGCAAGCAACAGTGCCATGCCTTTCTTGCGCTGGCAGACCTTCTGGATTTGATAGTTGATGTCCCATTGGGCTTGGTTAGCTCAAACCACATGGAGGCAGCACAGGACAGATTCATCCAAGCCTGCTTGGTTGCCGACTGGGCATCCATTATGACCACCAAGTTTCATTGGTGCACCCACATGGCAGCCCACCTCTTTGTCCACAACATGTTACCCAGCTGCTTTGTCCAAGAGAGGAAGCACAAGATTGTGAAGAGATATGGCCAGACCATATCTAACACAGTGAAATTCGAACAGTCTACCATGTCGGAAATAATTTGCCATGATTTATTTGCGCTCTCAGCACCAGATACATTTTCCACATCAGCAAGGCTGCTCTCCAACTGCAAGCCCACCAAGACCATGCAACAGTTTCTACAGCACCACTTTGACCAGGAAGATGTGTGGGTGTGCCAAACTGCTTACCTGCAACCGGCAGGCCAATGCTCCAAAGATGATGTGGTATTTATCGAAGAGCATGGTGGCCAGGTCCAGGTTGGACAAGTCCACATCCATGCCAGCATTGGTGGCGAAGTGTACAGCTTAGTGTCCAATTGGGAGGAAATGTCCAGGGACAAAGAATCCTGGTGTGCTGTTTGCAAGCCAACTGGCCAAGCAGCCATGGTAAAGACATCACAAATTCTGTGTGCCACAAGTTGGTGCCAGTTCAGGGCCCATGAATACAAAGTTCTTATCCCTTTGAGGGCTAGGTGAGAGCTTGTAGCTGAATGGATTGAAAAAAAGAGCACAATGTCAGGTTGCTTGTCAGCAAGCCCGAGGGCTAGTCATTCAAGCTTGGTTGGCTTTTGTGCATGCAAGCCCCATGTAAACTGCTAGGCCTGCAGGCTCCTGTTGCCATGGCTTTGCCAAGTTGCTTTTGCTTGGTCATCATCAAGCATCAAGGCGTCTTGCTTGATCAAAATTTCTTCAGCTTGACCATGTAGGGGGTAGCCATATGGCTAGGCCAAACACCAAATCATGGGCTGTCATGCATGTGTCAAGTCACGGGTAGCCAAAGGCTTGGCAATATAATGGGTAGCCATATGGCTAGGTAGCCAAAGCAGGCTTGACCAAATCATGGGCTGTAATGCATGTGTCAAGTGGTAGCCAAAGGCTTGGCCGTGTCAAGTCATGGTAGCCAGGGGCTTGGCCAACCATGCATGGTTCTGACATGAGCACTTGACAAAGCAAACGTACATGATGGCACTCACTCCTTGACACAGCTGCTTTGTTTTTCTCGCCTTGGCAGTGCAAATGGTACAAGTCCTTGGCATGGCAGTTGGCATGGCCCACACTCAATTCTGTAAATGGTAAAAGCTCTGCATGACTGGTGGTAAGTGTACTTTGGAAACTGGCTGCTCTAAACATGGAGTGGGTGGGCCATGGCCTTGCCTTTGGGGCCCAACTACTGGTACTTGTAGTTCTGGTTGTACCACTTGGGGCCTGCAAGAGCGCTCTTGGACCAGGACATTCCACATATGGTGCAGCTGGGCCATGTCTCCTGCAAGTAATGGCGGTAGAAGATCCATGAGCCGCAATTCTTTTGGCTGCATGGAAGCACCAAGCGCCACGTGATGTGGTCTGGAAGGTCAATCCAAGGCTTGGGCTTGGGTGTCTCATCCTTGGGCATGGGCGTCGGCTTCGTGGCCTTGGTTGCCTTCATCGCCTTCATGGCCTTCATCGGCATGGCCTTCATCGCTTTCGTGGCCTTCATCGCCTTCATGATGGCCTTCATCGGCATGGCCTTCATCACCTTCATGGCCTTCACTGCCTTCAGGGCCTTCATGGTCTTCATGGGCTGCTGGCCAGCTTTGGTTGGTCCCTTGGCCATGGCTTGGAAGCTGACTGGAAGAGGAGCTAGCTGGCACTGGATCCCAAGTGGCTACACGTATACACTTGCTGCACCAGTAGCATGGAAGCTTGGCGGCTTGATTGCTATGCTATTAGCCTTGTGGCTTGACTTCATGCCCTGTGGCTAGCCTGCAGGCTTGACTTCATGGTGTGTGGAAATAATGTTGCTATGTTGCCTGCTGCCCAAAAGCACATTTTGGGAATCTGATTTTGCAAAGCTGGTGGGCTAGCCAAATGGCTACATCTTGGAGCCATTTTTTTCAAGCCTATCTGGCTGAGAAGGTTTACATCATGTAGTTGAATAGCTAATGTGGAATGGTAGCCATTATTGGCTTGCAAACCCTTGACTAAGCTCAAATAGCCAATGTTGGCTTGCAATTGCAGCCCAAGGGCTAGTGCAAGCATGCGACAAGCCATTTGCAGGCTACACCTTGCTTGCTTGCGAAACATTCAAACTTCTATGTGCCAAAGCATAAGCAGAGCAGCACTGCACGGCCACCATTATGCATGATACAAAAACACAAAATAAAAACACGGAAAGTAAACCCTTTTCTCATTAGAGCCAGCACTTACGTAGCTAGTTAGCAGCACTTACATAGCAAGTTAGCTGGAGTTAGCTAACCTCTAGCTAAGTGGTTAACATAGATAGCTCTGCATGTAGCTAACCACTTAGCTAAGCTTAGATAAAGTATGATAAAAGATGTAACTTTACTAGCACATAGCTTTGGATTTTGCTAAGGTCTAGTAAATGTTACACAGCCTACATCATGTAAGTACCAGCTTCCAACCAAGATACAACCCACTTGCAGGCAGCTTACAAATCCTTATAACAGCACGTGTATGTCCTACGATCTCTAACAAACCCCCGGTGCATCCCAGTACAGCGCGCGCGCGTCGCACGTACGTACACGGCGCGCGCGCGCGCGCCGTGCCGTACGGCCACCGTACGCGCGGACCGTACGTACAAAAAAACACAGCAGATTTTGAAAAAAACAGAACAGATTTTGAAAAAAACACAGCAGATTTTGAATAAAACACAGCAGATTTTAGCGCACACTTTTTGCGTACAGTCCGGGCGTACGGTTCGCGTACGGACGTACAGCCCGCGCGCGCGGTGCGTACGTACAGCGCGCGCGCTCCGCGCGTACAGTTCGCGCGCGCGCGCCCGCGTACACCGTACGCGCGCGCGCGCGCCCCGTACCGTACGGCCGCCGCACGTTTCGACCGCACGTGTAAAAAATCACAGCAGATTTTGAAAAACCGCAACAGATTTTCAACAAAAGGCAGCAGATTTTGAAAAAAAACGGCAGATTTTGGCGCACACTGTTTGCGTACAGTCCGCGCGTACGGTTCGCGTACAGCGCGCGCGTACGGTGAGCAGGTACAGTCCGCGCGTGCAGTGCGCGCGTACGGCGCGTGCGCGCCCGCGCGTATAGTTCGCAGGCGCGCGCGCGCAATGCGCACACACACGCACACACCCGCACGCTGCGCGCGCACGTGACACACTTGTTCGCTGAGGGGGGGGGGTTGCAGACGATGTGTGTCCATTGGCACGTATACATTTTTGGTTTTGTACGGCGTTATGGCCAGACCAGCTGATGGCATTCCACTTTGCGTTTCTTTCTTCAACACACCGTGTCGCCAGAAATACAAGTGCTGCGTCGGCAGCCTCAAAGCGTGCGGTAGCTGTTGATGCGTGAGCGCCAGTCTGTCACCGACGCTGAGAACTAAACGCAACCTCCAGCACCACTTGGCCCGAATACTTGCACTTGTACTACATTGTACCACCCGTCATGAATCAGGTACACGATTTTGCCAAATCAACATGCTGCTCACGCTTCACATATTAATTTGGCAAGTTTCAGACTAGCTCACCCGAGGCAGCGCAATAGTCGCACGCATGTCGCCAATTTCTAGTCGTATCTGCGGAAGGATGGAAACAATATCAGAACCCATCGTGCGAATGCCAGTCAAGCATCAAATAAACCAATCAAACATTATGGTTTACATGTTTGGGGCCAGTTTGTGCGTGTTGCGTCCCATCAATGTTTCATCATTTCAACTATTCATCATTGGTGGCGCAGGATTTCGCCCAAGCTACATATGAGAAATACTATTGACTTGGTGAAGAAACTGCTGGCCCCGCAAAAAAAGCAGCGTCTGATGTGGCAGGCAGACGCTGGGCCACGGAGCTTGAGTCACATGCAATGTTTCATCATATCCGCTGTCTACCTTGCGCTCGGCAATGCGCATTGCTTGCGTAATGCAACAATGTGGTGTCAACTGCCAACCAGGTTTCCGCCAGGCAAGCATTTTGAAACAACAAACCACACTGACACTTTGCATCTGCGCAATGATTTGTTTGTCCGGAGGACTGAACACTGCACCCAGTGGTGGTTGGTTTAAGCCAAATATGTTGCCGTGATTTACTCATCTTAGGCCTTGGGATTTTTGCCTCAGCTATCTAGTGTCGCTGTCAGTTCAACTTCAGCTAGTGATGGCTGGCGTGTCATCTGATGACTCATACCTGCAGAATCATGTGATTTGAACGATGCTGCCGTGCTGTACAAGGGCCAGTCAAAATTTCGCATCTCGCAAGCTACTACTTGTGTCGTCAATTGGCAGGTGGTTTCCACCCAATTATAGACAGCTGTTTGTTGCGCACCGGCTCACACGGGGCAACATCTAGCGCATGAGCTACTGCAAGCGGAAAGGCGGCAAGCTTCAAAAACCAAGCACTCATGGCCCATCTCAGGATCGTCGAATTACCGGTGCACTAATTCACTGATTCGCAGATCCGATTCGCACGCAGTCGGGTAGTGTTCCTGGGTTGCCTGAGTCCGAGTCCGCGTCCGCAATCTACAGCTAGGGGAAAACCTTCGCCGCGCCCTACGGCCCTATATTGTTAGTCATCGTGATTCGACTCATGATGTTGAGCACAATGGGACTGGCCGACCGGAACCATGCGGTGGCCCCTTCCAACGTAATGCTGGGCTACCTGCGACACCCAAAAGGAAACAAGATTGCTGGCGCACCAAACGCTCGAGTTTGTTTGATGTGAGGCATGAGTCACGAGTCATGTCACGAGTCATGTCACGAGTGACACTGACACTGGTCATGGACCAATCGGTGCGACGCAGGTCAAGTAGCTATACATTACATCATGACTTTGCTTGCGGCGATCTCGCAAAGTTAGTTTGTTTAAAGTTCACTCTGTCAACCGTCAAGAGTCAAAAGTGAAGTTTCCAGTTAAAGTTGAAATGAAGGTGGCACCAGTCAACTATTGCGTTCCCACATGTTCACAGGTGCTTCTCTCAGCCTCTCAGATCTCGCACGCGTACACCCGGTGCACCATAGGAGGCACCGCGGTGCTTATGGCAAGCCACCAAAGGAAAGGGCCCCCCGAACACCAGGGCTTGTTGCAGAAGGGCGGTAAAAGAGTGGCAGTGACTGACATTGAGACTGACATCATCCTCAGGAATCGGCGGGCTTGTGCCCTGAACAATCGTGGCCAACTTCATAGACACACGCTGCTTAAGCTGCTTAACTGACTGGGGCCTGAACGCACAGTGCGCAAGCTTCCTATTTGACCATATTTGGCCAGCGCAGAGACTTGCGGGCGCGTGTCAAACTCATATTAATCCGATCCTGATCTGATGCCCAAAGACAAACTGGGCCAAAACTGCTATTGGCGCTGAGGGTGAGTCAGGCTCATGATTGATCCATCACGCGACGATTCCTGATTCATGTCTTTTCTTCCTGACTCATGGCTGATATAGAAATAACCTGCTACGGCCACAAATTGCCAAAATGCAAATATACTCTGATGAGATGATGACACTCATGGGTGGAGCAGCCCCAACTTGTGACTTGCTTGACTCATTCGACTTGCGCTTGCAACTGGTAATGCTGGTTGGAACCTGCAACTTGAAACACATGTCACTCCATCTTTGGATGAGTTTTGCTAGGAGCAACCTTGAACCAACACCTTAAGTGTGGATCCTGGGCTATTTTTCTTCGATCACCAGTGGTCGACTTCTTCTGTCTTTGAGCTCGAGCGATGCCCTCATCTTGCGTCGGTCTTGTTACTGTTTGCGTATAGCGCCGGCTCCGACCAACTCTTCAAAACCGAGCAGACGCCCTGAACCAGCTTGAGACTCTTGGATTCGCGCGCGCCGCCGCTCACTGCTCGCGCGTCGCTGGCTCGTTCCACGCTCGCCGCGCGCATTCCGCGCGTGCCGCCGCGCACCGCTCGCGCGCTGCTCGCTCATTGCGCGCTCACCGCGCGCACGCCGCGCGCACGCCGCGCATAGCGCGCGCGCGTGACCGCGCGCCCTCGCCGCTACTGTTTTTTAAGGCCTGTCATAGCATGACTCTCGGGTTTAGATAACTTTAAACATATGTTAAAGTGATCTGCCCAATCCAGGTACAGACTGAAAGGTCTGCTGATGGGGCATGCAACCTGTTCCATCGGCTTCCTACGATCGCGGCAAGTGGCTCCTGAATATCTAACGTCACAAGGAACTGCAGTTGCACTGCTATCTTCGAGCAAAGTTGAAGTACAGTTCACACTTGCATGAGTGGCTTCAGGCACAGGAAACAAAGTTTATATATGCTTCTTTTCTGAGGAACGTACAACATGGCAAACAACAAATCTGTTCACACAGCAATCTGAAAGCACAGCTAGAACAAAACATCAGCATACAACCTTCGAAGGACCAGGCAACAACCGGGCCGCATCCTTCCCACACAACCCACTCGCACATGAAGTACCTGCGACCGGGTTGTACCTTCCAGCAACAAGCGGTAAGCCAGCGGTGCCAACAAAAAGAAACATAGAAACCCAGCTCAGGGAATTGCCTGCTAGGTGTCCTTGAGCTGGCCACAAATCTACGCTCCTGGGCCTCGAAATGACTTCTGCGAGGATTGGCACCGTTCAATGGGAGTTGCTCAGTGACATTGCGACTGGAGCATATCTCAACACAAACCAGCATTGCCCAGTCAGCCCTGCGCTAGGTGCATCTTCATCCCGCAGCAGAGCAAGCAAGGGCAATCAAACCTGTATGGTCATTCAGTGTAATTGCCACGTTAATCCTTCTTCGGTTGTCAAGACTAAACATTGAGTAAAACAAAAATACACAGGGGAGACAGTAGATTCTGATGCCTCGGATCCCTTCCTGTTGGTTTGAAAGGCAAATGATGGAACCCAAATCAGCTCAAACGCGGGATTGCGCCACGTACCTTCACCCCACAAAACAAGCAACAAAGGGTCGTAACAACAAAATCGATCAGTCCGACAGCACCGGGGACTGAGCATTGCCCTGGACAGCGCGAAAGCAACTGCTGCTTTTTTCTACCCGCGGCCGCTTCGAGAGAGCCAGTTCTGGTTCGTCCTGGGGCTTGGCTGCAGAGCAAGATACAAGTTCACAAAGTCAAGTATTTGTGCATCGTAAAACGGCTCATTCAAGGCATGGCCTACACAGAAACTACCACGAACAAACCAAACAGCATGTCTCATCCGAGCTGCATTGGGCTGATGGATAACACATCAAGGGGCAAAGCGCTATTGCGAGTTTCACTCAAAGGCAGAGAGTCCAGAGTGTGACTTTGTGTTGAGACGATGCACTGTCTGCATATACCGGTTCATCTATACATGCAAATATAAATACAATATGTACATATGTATATACATATATATATATATATCATATTACACACCATGCATCCCAGCGCCCAAAGAAGACGTCAACAAAGGAAGCTAGGGCACAGCGGCACTACTTAGCGTCTGTTGGCAACATGGTTGCATCAAACAGATACACGCGCACACACAGACCACACAGAGGCGTAGCTTGAGTTAAACGATGTTCCAGCAGGCAGTCTAGGATTCATTCATGGTACAACCAGGCTGCAATGCAACAATGAGTTTTCAACTCACACTGCCCTATTCAAATGATTCAATCCTTAACCAAAGGCTAGAGGTTCTGAAGACTACTCTATGGCATCGCTCCGGGAGAGTAACACTTATCCATGTCGCTATAACATCGGCAGTTTGGCTTGAAACGGCTTGATGACTGTTGGGCACCTCCCATCTCACTCATCACGAACCAACTGGCGCGCTCGCCTCTTGCGTGTCGGCCTCCAGGGCCTCGACAGATGCGAGAAGGCGCTGTACCTCTGGGTGGTCGGTGCTTGGCAGGCTGCCCTTGCCTCAGGCACGCACAAGGTGGGCCGATTATTTGCTGATGCGTATATGATGTGTATATATATATATATGTATGTATATATATATATATGTATATATATATATATGTACAGAATTCTACACCCCCCCCCCACCCCACCATGGGAGGTTTCGGTGCCTCCATCTCACAAGGACATTGAGCACCTGCTTTGACACATAGCCATGACAGATAGCTTGACACATAGATAGCTTTCCAATATGGTTAGCCTGACAGGTAGGCAGCTTTGAAAATAGATAGGTTGATAGATAGCTTTATGACGCACGGATAGGATGTGCGCGAAAAAACAAGGAAAAACGCTGAAACCAGGAGAGCTGGGGGATAGCAAGATGCAGAAAACGTTGGCTGTGTGCGTGAATTGGCCTCCCGCGCAGTGCGCAAACCACCTCGGTCGCCATGCCTGTACGGAGGCGGTCCCGGAACGGGCTCGGGACGGGTGCAGAACGGTCTCGGAACGGGTGCGGAGAAGGGCCCAGGTTTCGCAAGGATTCAATTGCGTGGCAGGCGCGGTACTTTCGCAAGGTCAGCTACAGATTGCGTAGCGGGCGCAGCGCTTTCAAATATCAGGCACAGAATTCGTGGCAGATACAGCACTTTTGCAAGGTTGAGAACAGGTTTCGTGGCAGGCGCAGCACTTTCGCAAGTAGAGAGATAGGTAGATAGAGAGAAAGAGAGAGACATAGATCGGTAGATGGATAAACAAGAAAGAGGTAGATAGATAAATAGATACATAGATAGATACATAGAAATAATAGAAAGATTGGAAAAATAGACAGACAGATTGGAAAGATAATGTTTAGGATAGCTAGACAAACAGCAATAGGGAGAGGTAGATAGGGAGATAGATACTTAAATAGAGGGAGGGATGGCACACTCCACACCTCACCACGCAACTTTGTAAGGCTTTCCTCTAAAAGTTTCTTCACGGGTCAGGCTCTTGATGTTTCCTCGTTCCTTTCCCGTGCTGCAACGGAGGCAGCGTGCCATGGTCTTTGCCATCTGTCCAGGGCGCTGTGGGGGTCGGCCCGGAAGTCCAGCAAGCACCGCACCACGTCCAGGTGCCCCGCCTCCGCAGCCACGTGCAAGGCAGTGGCGCCTCGGGCTGGTGCAGTCCATCGGCCCATCCAGTTCGGCGAGCGGTGACGGCAAGTCGCAAGGGACCTCATGAGTGTCATGGGTGCAGTGAGTGATTCCATGCACCCAGTGACCATGGGAACCAGCCTTCAAAATCCAAAATCGAACGCTGCCCGCCTACTTACTACGGTAGTGAATCGAGTCCAATTAGAGGCTTTCTCAGGGGTATAAGCAACAACCTGGTCGCGTCGGCGATGGCTTTAAGTATGTTTCGAGATAGCATGATGGCAGTGGAAGTGTCCTAGAGCTGGGGGGGGGCACTTTGGATTGTGTGAAAGGACAATTCAATACATTTCAAGGGTCTCTTACCAGTCTCTTGTTTTAGGGGTGTCTTCAGGATCTCTTCAAACAAGCATCATTTAAGGGTCTTCTATGTTCAGCAACACAAATACAAAGTACGTCGGCAAGTAGGTAAGCCAAACAACTAAACGAAGTGAGTGGAGTGGAGTGGAGTGGAGTGGCGTGGCGTGGCGTGGCGTGGCGTGGCGTGGCGTGGCGTGGCCTGGCCTGGCGTGGCGTGGAGTGGAGGACTTTCTGGAAACAAGTTTCAAGCCTTCACATCAATTTAGCCAAAACACATGCATACCAAATCAAGAACCCCTTCCACACCAAAATGAAGCCACGGAAAGCCCAAACCAGAAGCAAACATTTGATGCCCCTTCCCACGAAGAACCACTTCCGCCTGAAGGTCAAATCAGAAGGAAATAAAAAGCGATTATGCGCAAATGAAGGAATCGCAGGAAGGACAAATCCAGCTGGGCGGCCACTCGGCTTCTCCACCTGTCTCATCTCGGCACGGGCCTCCAGCAAGAGTCGCACCACCTGAGGCTGAAGGTCTCGGCGATTTTGGAGCTCGGAGAGTGGAAGGAAGCCTACCACACGGGCCCGACACCTAGAATGGGCGTGGACTCTTCGACATGGTCAAACCAGCTTAACTCATGATCATGGGATATTAATTTTTGCGGTCATCTAGCCCCTGATGTGCCTCCTCTGAAGATTTACACGGACCCCCAGAAAGACACTGCTTGCGCCAAAGGAATCTGCGTTTGGTGGAACCCTTTTGGGCTCCATGCTAATCAATTTGCACGAGAGTGTCCTCTGGGTGATGGTTAACGTTAGCGCGCGCCAAGCCGATAGGCAAGGGCGAAAACAGCGGACTTGGTAAGATTGTTGAAGGCAGAAGCATCAGCTATGTGGAGTGGCCGAACACGTCTGACGCACACAACACCACACCAAACAACGCGCATGGATTCCGACAGAAAACACACGAGCTTCCGATGCAGGACATTATTGTTCAATTGTGGCCTCCTGGTACATGGGATTCACCAACTCACACCCATCCAAATCACCTAACAGAGGGGTAACTATTAGAGCCTGATACGCCTGCTTAGTCATCCTTTCAGTCGCCCACGCTCCCAAAACCTTGCCTGCCTTGCCCGGGTTTCTCTCACACCCCTCCATGCCAGCCCACGTCCCGACAGCCCCAGCCCAAGGCCCACAACCTGCAGGTGGGCGACGCTCAGTTGCCCGAAGGACGCCGCTGCGCTCAAGGGCGAGCGCCCGCTGTCGTCGCAGAGGTCCTGACGAGCAACTCCGGAATACTCCGGACCTTTTATGGATGGCGAGTGTGTGCGTGCGGATGCGTCTACCTGCAACAGGAGGGATCCCCCTTTTTGGAAATGCCAACACGTTAACAAATAATCGACTTGTTATTGCCATGTCATTGCCAGCAGCCCACCCAATTCCTAAGAAGGCAGGCATGGCCCGCTGTGCTCACAAGGCGGATGCCAGTTCTACACACAATCCGAAACAAAACAGAACCGATTCAACATGCCAGCGGTGAAGATTCATTGAGTTTCTCCTTGGTGGGGTGATGCTTGGAGGGAACGTGCAAGGAGCGCTGACACAAGTCAAATGGTGGCAGTTCCATGTTTTCAGCTGGTACCCTTTTCGGGGTGTTGTTAAAGCGCAGTCACAGCAAACCTAAAAACAGAATCTTCAGAGCCTCACTCACTGGGTGCTCGGGAGGCTGGATTGCTTTTAAAACAATGATCGTTTTAACTTGGCTTTTAAGGAAAGTTAAACACGATTGGCGATTCAGATCGACCAGCAACTGCAATGGGCTGTGATAAGGTTCTTGTTAATTTCGTGCTTCTACTCGGTCGAAACCAACAGCATATGCGCAACAGCGCAAGGTTTTGTGTCATTTCCAAGGCACGTCAACAACTCCAAAGCCAATGGACCCCGACAGCTCGAACCGCACCAAACTTTGCTCCGTGTCCGCGCAGGCGGCCAGAAGCTCTGCAACCACCTCCTGCGCGACATGTGTTGTGAAGTCTGCCTCTCAGTGGGCAAACTACGTTTGATTCTCAATTGCCCTAACTCCCGTCTTCATTTTGGCTTGAAGGGAAGTCCATTTGGACATGTTTCCAAGTGTCCTACTATTTGTAAGTTGTTTTTAAAGCGAACAGTTTTGCGAGGGAGCATCCAAATAAAGTGGTTTGTATTGTACTCCCTCTTTCCAACAATGATGGAAGAACGATAACTGTGTTTGCTATGCGGTATGTGTCGAAAAAGGGGGTAACCCCGGAAAATTAAATTGGCTTCCTATTTTGGCTTCCCTTTAAGTCACACAAAGCCCATTCGACCCAGACTGGGCCTGGCGTCCCAGCGCCGCTGACACCCGCAGAGCCGTAGAGCCGTGCTCGTCCTGGGAGGAGAGCACAGCGCCCGCCTGGACCAGCCTTCGGCCACTTTTTTTGACCGCGTGCGTCCGTCCAGGAATGTGGCAAGATAAGGGGACCCAACAAATTCCTCTTGGCTTTCCTTTCCCGATGCGTTATCCGGGTAGCCCCTTTTTTACAAGGACTCAAGCGTGGCAAAAGAGCTGCGCCAACAAGGGTTATGAGCCCAACATGTTGATCGCTCGGTAGCCATGGACGCTGGGATGCGGAGGCGAAGGGCGAGGTCGGTGGATGCGGTGACCATGGAGGGTACCATGGTGGCGGAAGCCGACGGTGACCTACCTCTTCATGAAGAAGAACGAGGTGGAGAACCGCAGCAAGAGCGAGGTCAGCGGCAGGTGGTGGATGTAAATCCTTTCTGGAGTTCACGGGCGGTGGAGGCCGCAAGGCTGCGAGCAATGAGGCCCGATGGTTTGCCCAAGGTCCCGGACACCGTGAGCCCCCAGAAGGTCGAGACGGAGATGGACGCTTGGGGAGGTGCCGGTGGCGCTCCTGAGGGAGATCTTCCCGGGCAAGATGGAGTTGGTGGCCACCCAGATGCTGCTGGCAGTAGGACGAAAACAGAAGAGTTCTGGAGCGAGATAAGGAGGGACCTGACAGCGGACCTGGAGAATGCGGAAAATGCCGGAATGGCCAACGGCGATGAGCATGGTCTGCAGGAGGAAGGTCGACGTCCAGGTAATGGGCAGGAACAAGGCGGAGATGGAGCTCTACTACATGGGAATGGAAGAGAGCCACCGCATCATGGTGACCTAAGGCCGGGTGAAGGGCAAGGGCCACCGGGGAAAGGAATCGGAAGGCCTGGAATGATGCGAGGGAGACCTGTGGAACGTGAAGCCGAACTACGCGGTCCAGGTTGGGCGGAAGGCGGAGTTGGGAGACAAGATCCACGAGCTCTTCGGCAAGGAGGAAAAGGAGATCTACTACATGGTGGGCGAGGACCACATGCAGGTGAAGATCAACCAGATGATCTTATGGAGGACCAAAGCCTCAGAGATCAGCGGCTGTGGGAGGCGGCATGCAAAAGGACGGGCAACAGAGGGGTGCTCCCTGGCCAGAGCTCGCAGGTAGCAATGGGGGCATCGAAGAATCTAACCCGGCTGGATCTGGACTGGCTTTGGAACGACGAGCACAAGGTGTGGGTCCCTGAAAGAGCTCAACGAGATGATGATGACGAGCTGATCGGAGACATGGACCTCGCGGAAGAGATGGAGAAGAACTTCATGAAGGCGTGCAGGAAGATTCGCGGAATGGAGCAGCAGAGGAAGTACCTCTTCGACACGATCAAGGACCTGAGGGCGAAGGAGAGAAAGTGGCAGTTGGAGGCAGAGTTCTGGAAGGCCAGATGTGATGAGAAGGAAGCGGAGAGGTTTGTGACGCCTGCCGAGAAGATGGAGGTGTTTGAAACGCCGATGGAATATCATCATTTGATGATTGTGCCGCCAGAAATGCCGCCACCGCCGCCTCCACCCCCAAGGGAAGGGACACCGAGACGGAGATCAAGGTCCCCACCAAGGTCGCCGTTGAGAGGTACAAAAAGGACACCGGGAGGAACAGCGCTACCTGAAGGCGATCCGCCGCGTGGCGAACGCGAAGATGATCGTGGGTGGCAAATCCAGTGGTCGGAGCCGTGGGATGATCACTGGGGGGAAACAGGGTGGGAATCCCATCCATACTCTCAAAGCTGGGAGGCATGGAAGAGCTGGAATGACTGGGAAAACAAGGAGGATGTGAAGGCCGTGGTTGAGCAAGTGGAGTCAGGAGGTGCTGGTGGCAAGGTGGAGTTGACGGAGTTGATCTATGACCATTCCCCGTTGACCCTTGGAGACTGGCTGGCACAGGTTGGGCCGCAGATGAGTGATCTGTCCCAGGGAGCGGCGGAATGGTGGACCGGAACAATGGGCCAGGCGAAGCAGCTCTACGAGGTCTGGTTGAAGTCAACCCCGCTGGAGAGGCTCAAGATCACGGTGGACATCCCGGAAAGGCTAAAGACCCCGCGGTTTGTCAGGACAGAACAGCGGGGGGTCACGCTTCTGCTGAAGGCGGTGCCGGAGGAGATCCGCAAAGAGTTGATCTCCGCGCGGGAAATCACATCGACCGGGGTGCTGTACCGGTTGCTGGTGACCTATCAGCCAGGAGGACCAGGAGAACGAGCTTTGATCCTGAAGAAGCTCACGGACCTGGGCAACCTGAGGAACTATACGGAAGCGGCCTCATCACTGAGGGAATGGCGGAGGTACTACCTGCGGGCGCAGGAAATTGGAGCTACGCTTCCGGATCCAACTTTGCTGGCGGTGGCTTTGGAGCGGGTGGTTCAGCTTGTGAACAAAGGTGGAACGCAGGCGTTCAGGGTAGCCCAGGCGAGATCTCAGTTGGGACTGGACACAGCCCCGACATCGCTGGGGATCTGGAGCTACTCCGAGTTGCTCCTGGCGGAAATGGACACGGCAAAGCTGATGACCAGCGAAGGAGTGGTAGCCAAGGTGAAGGCGATGAGTGGCGGGAATGAGCATGCCGGCAGTCATCAACACGGAGCTGGATCCGCCAAGAAGGAGGTGAACAACTGCAGGTACTTCATCTCGGAGAATGGTTGCAGAGCTGGCCGGAGTTGCAAATGGCCCCACGACTGGGAAGGTGTCACAGATAAGGCGGCGCGATGCTGGACCTGCGGTGCGAAGACCCACAGGAAGGCAGACTGCACTGTGAAGCCGGGGAACCTGTATGGGGGGAGCCGACCAACGCCGAAGCCGGCGGCAAAGGTAGCGAAGTGCGAGCTGGGCGGCAGCTCGGGGGGAGGTGAAGGTACAGGTGGTGGTAGTACAGGTGGTGGTACAGGCGGTGAAAAATCGCAGTTTCAAGGTGGTGGAGAAGCCAGCAACATGGTGGAAAAGGATGCTACATCGGCAACGGCGGCTACTACAGGTGGTGGAACTATGGCCGGTGGAGCGGGCAGCGGAACGGGGGAGTTGCTAGCCGAGGCGACCAGTCTCCTTCGATCGCTGAGGTTGCCGTCGATGAATGCGGTGATCGTGATGAACCAGATGAGCAAGGAAAGTCTCGGCATGGGCCTCCTTGATGGAGGAGCAACACATGCACTCAGGCCTGGAAAAAACCAGGTAGAATGGAACCAGGCCGAGATCGTGGAGGTGCACTTGGCGGATGGTTCGAGCACAAGAATGCGGAGCAAGCCGGGAACATTGACGCTGCTGGCAGAGAAGGGCACGCAGGTCATTGTCCCCATGGGAGCGATGACGGAGGTGGGTTACATAGTGACATGGGCCAACGGCGTGTGCAAGGTGACCTACAAGGGCAAACCGGTGGAGGTCACGATGATCGCAGGATGTCCTATGGTGGAAGAAGGAGTGGCCTTGGAAATGATCGAGCAAATGGAGCAGAAGAAAGCAGAGCTCAATTGGAAACTGGCGATGCTGAAGGGCCAGGTGGAGCCGACCAAGAGCTTGATCTATGAGGAGGCCATGCTCAAGGCGTTGAAGGAGTTCTTCGTGGACGTCCCGGACAGGTTGTTGGCGAAGTTGGTGGTCACACAGGAGTACGACGTAATGAAGCTGCCGTGGAACAGGCGGAGGAGGAGAACCATTGAGAGAGCAGAGAGGATCCACCTGCATCTCTTTTCGGGCACGGAGAAGAAGTGGATGGACATGGAGAAGAGTGGAACGGTCATGATCTGCCTGGATAAGGTGAACAACCCCGGGCAGGATTTGCTCAACGACGATGTCTACGGCTACCTCATTGCCTTGGCAAAAAGTGGAGCTGTGGTCAGTGTGATAGGCGGTCCGCCTTGTCGCACGGTGTCGGCCTGCAGATCAAGATCGCCAGGACCTAGACCGGTGAGGAGTGAGGAGTATCCCTATGGCTTCTCAAACCTCACGAACTCGGAGAAGGAGATGGTGGAAGGGGACTCAGTGCTCTGGTTGAGAATGATGACGTTGTACGTCGTGGCGGAGGAGACTGCGAGGAGACGGAAACTCCCTGCGGTGGCGTATGGGCAAGAACAGCCTCGGGATCCTGGGGACTACAGGGTGGACATTCCGAGGGAACACCTGGTCAGCATCTGGCGATTCCGGGCGTGGGAGGCATTTGCCAAGCGGTATGAGATGGAGATGATCCACTTTGATCAAGGACCGCTAGGGCATGAACGGAGAAAGCCGACGACCATAGCCACCAACCTGGAGCAGATGCGGGGACTGGGGGAGGTTACAGGACCCGGTCAAGGCGGAGAAGCATGGTCGG
Source organism: Effrenium voratum (assembly GCA_963377175.1). Classification (NCBI taxonomy): domain Eukaryota; class Dinophyceae; order Suessiales; family Symbiodiniaceae; genus Effrenium; species Effrenium voratum. Next base: position 229,372 of record CAUJNA010003725.1, on the reverse strand, counting down.
AGAACCTGCAGGAGCGGATCACTCAGACCAAGAGGTGGTCAGCATGGGCGCCGGGGCTGGTGCAAGTGTTCAAGGAGGCGCTGCAGAATCATGAGAAAGAAGGGCTGGGTGTGGTTCGAGCTCTTCGGCCTCTAAGCGCTGCAGCAATGGAGCAGTGGAAAAGGCATTTCGCGTGTGATCATCAACCAGCACGGCGAGATTGTCGGGTCTGTGTGGAAAGCCAAGGAAGAGGCCGAGCACATCGGAGAGTTCAACATCCACAGGCGTACACCTTGGCGGTGGATCTGTCGGGAAAACTGGCGGCTGGGAAAGATCAGAGATGCCAGGCGAAGTACTTCGTGGCAGCGGTGTACACCTATCCGGTGAATGGAGAAGGAAGATCTCTGCTTGCTGAACCTCAAGAAGAAGCGGAACCGGAAGCCGGAGATGTGGAAGAAGTGGAGGTTGATATGCTGGAAGAAAAGGAAGAAGGAGAGCAGATGCCCGAGGAAGAGGTCAGGAATGAGATCCAGGCGGGGGACATCTGGGAGAAGAAGGTAGAAGAGATGCAGGATGTGGGGGTCACCAACCTGACGTTTGTGGAGCCGATCACATCAAGACAGGCGTCGGATGTCATCCCGGCGATCGCGCGGATCTATGCGAGGCTCAGGGAGATGGGTCTGCCGGTCTATAGGTTGCACACGGACCGAGCTCGAGAACTGATGGGAGTGCAGCTGAAACGCTGGGCTCAGGACCGGAACATCGTGAAGACCACGGTCCCGGGGGACGCCTTCAAGGAGAACGGACGGGTGGAGGCAGAGATCGGGGTTCTAAAAAGGGCGACGAGAACATTGCTGAAGGCGAGCGGAGAACCAGCTACCTTGTGGCCGATGGCGTTGAGGCATGCTGGAGAGCGACGCCTACGGAGGCAATTGCACGCGGTGGGTCTGCCGGTGAAGGAAATGCTGCCGTGGGGGACGATCGCCTACGTGAAGAAGAAGAGTTGGAATGAAAGAGGTCAGGACTGGAGGTTTGACCGCGAACGGGTCAAGATCATGGGCCCAGATGCAGTGATGTCAACAACATCAGGTGGCTATTGGGTGAGGAGCTGTGAGGATGGACGGCATTTTGCCACCACGGATGCGATCAGGGAGCCCGAGGAGGTGATCATCGACCCGGGGGAGGAAGTGGTACTTGAGGAACGAGTAGGTGCGGACCTCTTGATGCCGAGAGCGGAAAGGCCAAGGAGGCGACTGCGGGAAAAAACAGCTATGTCGACGATGATCGTCGAGGGGGAGAAGGTAGAGGACCAGGCCCACTTCGAAAAACGGCACCAACATGTCACTCAATGGGTCAAGGAAGAGTTGGAGATTTTAGATGCAGAAGGAGAAGATCAAGAGATGTGGCTTGGAGTACTACGAGAAGGGCTACAACGGAGGAACCACATCGAAGCTGCACTGAACCGGATGCAGGTCGAGGGCGCAGCGAAAGCAGAAGAGGAGTGGCTCGTGACGAAGACGGTGTCGATGGGCGAAGTGAGGAGCGAACTGGAAGAATGGAAGGTGGCGGCGAAGAAAGAGTACACGGCATTGGTGGAGGAAAGCAAGGCGGTTAAGCCGATCAGGAAGAGGGACATCGACCAGATCCAAGGCCCTGTCGAAGTTCTTCCGGCCAAGGCTGTGTGTACCAGGAAAGCGCCGGATGGGCGCCGGAAGGTCAGAGGAGTGGTGTGCGGCAACTATTCAGCCGGCAAGGATGCGGAGAAGCTGTACGCGGGAGGTGCAGACGGGTTGCAAATCCGGATGGTGCTGAGAACTGCGGGACAACGAGGATGGAGCCTTTTGTGTACGGACATCCGCACGGCGTTCCTCAATGCTCCGCGAAGAGATGATGGCAGGACGATTGTCATGGAGGTCCCGTCGGTGTTCAAGGAGTTGGGCATCGCTCAAAGGGATGAGATGTGGGTCGTCGACAAGGCGGTCTATGGACTAACCACAAGTTCCAGAGACTGGAGTGTTCACCGGGACATCGAGATCCGCAAGATGGAGTGGGAAGGAGATGGAAAGAGGATGAAATTCCTGGAGACAGAGGAGCCGAACCTATGGAGGATCATTGAGGTAGAGACCGGGGTGGTGCGAGGGCTGATGTCCATCTATGTAGATGACGTGATGCTCGCCGGCGAGGACAAGATCATTGAGGCGGCCAAGGCAAGGATGGAGGACGGAGATTGGAAGTTGTCCCCGGCGGAGTGGGCAACGGCTGAGGTGCCCATGAGGTTCTGCGGCTTTGAGGTCTACAAGAAGGATGATGGGTACTTAGTGAACCAGAAGGCCTTCGCGGAGGACTTAGTGGCCAAGTGGGACATCAAGGAGGGCATGGAGGCATTGAGCTACAAGCTGCCGGATGAGGACAGCAAGGATGGCACCCCGGACGAGATCAGAGAGGCTCAGGCTATCACGGGCGCTTTGCTGTGGTTGGCTTCGAAGACGAGACCGGACATTGCGGTGGCGGTCGCAGCAATGTCGAGATGGACAAGGAAGGGTGTGGAGGTTGTCAACCTGGGCAAGGACGTGTTGAGGTATGTCAAGGCAACCACTGATCGGGGCCTGAACTATGGACCGGTTGGAGGATGGGCGTCAAGAGAAGGCCTTGGCATGAAGAGGCGCGTGAACATGGTGGAGGTTTTCGCGGACATCTCCTACGCGTCGGGCGGGGAGGACAAAAGCGTGCAGGGCATTGTGGGCTTTGTGGAGGGAGCTCCGATTTGCTGGGAGTCGGTGAGACAGCCCTTTGTTGCACAGAGCACGGCGGAGGGTGAGTTGATTGGATACTGCGAGGCGCTGACGGTGGGCAGGGCCTTGGTGTCGCTCACGGAGGTCGTCACTGGCGAAAAAGTGGAGTACAAGAGAATGTACGGGGACAACATGGCGGCGATCAGCCTGGCATCCAATGGAGCAGGGAATTGGAGGACTCGACACCTTCGTATCAGGGCTTCGGCTTTAAGGTGGGCCTTGGAGGAGGGTGAGTGGGTGTTGGAGCACATGCCGGGTGTACAGTTGGTTGCTGATGGTTTCACCAAGCTTTTGTTAGGTCAGGCTTTTGGTAGCTTTCTGGTTGAGCTTGGTATGGTGAAACAGGGCCATTGGGCATCCAAGAAGAGCCACTGGGCCGCCGAAGGGCACAAGAAAAAGATCAAGATCGCTAGGGGAGATGAACCAGCGACAGTAGGAAGCAAGATCGCTAGGGGAGATGAACCAGCGACAGTAGGAAGGCCTGACGGGGAGGAAGCCAGGCAAAAAGGCCTGAGAAGATTGGGCAGGGAAGATGAACCGCCCACAAAGAAGTCCAGGGCAGATGAACCGGACTCAACCCCGGAGGATGGCCGAAGGACCGCAGCTGTTTTGGATAAGAACCACTGCCCATCGGGCTGCCCTCCCAACCTAGGTGAAACTAAGGCTAGGATTATGATGGCGATAGGCGCAAGCCTTGTGGCAAGGGCGGAAGGAGCTAGAGCCGAGGCGGAGATCTCGGGCGTGGAGATGATCGACGTGATCATTGTGATTGGAGGTATCTTGATGGCGATCGGAGCTGCGGTGGTGGCAAAGTGGACGGCCAAGGCGGCCAGCAACGTCATGAAGAAATTGTGGGTGGGGCCGGGAGTTGGTCGGGACAACTCGGTGGTGAAGCCTGCGAGAAAGGAGGTCGACGAGGTCGATGAGCAGCGGAGCAGGAGTTGGTCGCAGAGAAAGGGGCTTGAGCGGCGGAAGCCAACTTCGATGAAGCTGATCGTTGACGATGTGGAGGTGGAAGTCAAAAGGCAGGAGCATGGTTCCGGAGGGGGTCATGGTGCGGCTGGAAGTGGAGAGGAGGCTCGCAAGGAGCCTGGTGGAAGTGGAGAGGAGGCTCGCAAGGAGCCGGGAGGAAAGGAGGAGGTCGAGGAGGAGGGCGGCAGTGCGTCATCATCGGGAGCATTGCACAGGCCGCCATTCAAGAAGTGCAATACAAGTTGGAATCAGTTTCAACATGACCATGCCGGGCGCGGCTGGTCCATGGACTTCATGAGGAAGAAATACTACGAGGAGAAGTACAAGAAGGGGAAGTAGTTTTTGGGTCGTGCCGGTAAATAACCCGGCCGGCGGAGCGGCACAGAAGTGCCGGGGGGAGCCCGATGCGTTATCCGGGTAGCCCCTTTTTTACAAGGACTCAAGCGTGGCAAAAGAGCTGCGCCAACAAGCCTTTAAAACAGGGCGAAGAGGCATCGGAGCCGTGTGTTTACATCCTCCAAATTACGCTCTCAAAGGGTTGCTTCAAAGGGACTCCCCCCAAAAAAGAGTACTTGTAGGAACCCATCAAACTGCTCACTTTAAGCGACTCAAGTGGCTGGGCCTGCTGTCCAACAAACATGGGCGGGGAATGTAGGGAATCTGTGTCTGCCCGTAGGTACCGGTTAACGGTGATTCAACAGGACATGAGGTTCTGAATGGATCCAGACTTGAATGTGGGACTCCGGAACATTCAATATGCTTCTTTGTCGCCCAATGCAGGGGCAAGGGACCCTGGCAAGATAACAAAAACACTTGAGCTCTTTGAAGACACGGCACCTTCAAGGCTGCCTCATTGTTAGCACTTGCGTCGGCAATCGGAAATGTCTCGGGCTATTGGAGCCTATTGGGGGCAAGTGCCCGTAGGGACAGGCCGCGTGCTTTCTTTGGTTGGTTGGTGCAAGGGAACCCCCCGCAGGTTGGTTCCCCAAGGGCTAAGGGGGAGGGGGGGACTTTCTCAAAAGCCAAGCAAAAGTGGCCTGGCTGGATGCTCAATCGGACTCGTTTTGCCTCCCAACTCAGGGAGAACAAACCAACAAATACGCAGTAAAATTCAAAGAAGCAGCTACACAACAATCTATCCGGACCTATCAAGGTGGGTGCAAATTCGCTGCTGCATGTCATGCTTTTTGCCACTCCACTTGTCTGGTGTCCTTTTGAGGGTACCCTTTTTCCAGTTTAGCTTAAACAGAAATCAACAGGGATACCAATTTTGGGCTGCGCCTTTATTGATACATACCCGAATCCAAACCGGAAGCAAGGGACCTCCCACATAAAAGGAGATTGATTGGTGACCTCCTGTTTACTGTACCCTGGGATGGTGGGCTTGTTACCCCCAATTCGGACTTTGACCCATACCGCCCATACCCATATTGACCCCTTGACCCGTTGGGCCCAAAGGGATCCAAGGCACATGCGCACCATTTCGGCGTCGCCACGGCCGGCAGCTTCGATCAAAGGCGTCCGCCCCAGGTACCCGGGCTGCTCCTAAAGCGCTGAGAGAATGAGCCACATGGTTCTGGGACACAAGTTTTCTGTGATCGTAAATAGAGCCATGCCCATAACTATTTTCTCGCTGTGAAGCGAACCCCTTGATATCACAGCAAGTGGCCCTAAAAGCAGAATGTCAACAACCAGGGTGAGCCCCCTTCGCGTGGTCAGTAAGAGCCCTTCAAACCATTTCTGCTGCAAAGCTAAACTGTTGCTGGGGGAGAAGCAGTCATCTTCCAAAAGACGAAGGGTCGAAGGCAACAACCACAAAACAACTCCCCGTTTTAGATATACTCAATATTCTATGTACATATCTTGGTTTGAATTGATGATGTGTGGTCAGACAAGGACAGCAACCATTGATTGAACGTCACAAGCCCCCGCTAATCCACAAGATCCCGGTTTCTCCCAATATCGAGGTAACAGTCACGCTAAATTGTGCAGTATTGTGTCCGTCCACATTCACCAGTTTGACATGTTCCGTGGCCCTCATGCGCTGAGGGTGCAGAGTCTAGTCACTATGTGGATATTGTGTATCTGTTTTGCCCTCGAAGGTGTATCCAGGGCAGTGGAAACTCTCCTTGAGCTATCAAATGAATCAAAGTGTTGGTTCCCCTCAGAGCGTTCTTCCAAACTCAACCCATAAAGAAGGTTGCCTATAGAGACACACACAAGTAGAAAAGCCATGATGCCAGCCTTGCAGGGCCCCTAAGCAGTTTTGCCATTATAAAAAAGGACTGAAGCCTAATGTGTTTGTGTGTGTGTGTGTGTCTGTTTGTCTCTGTGCCTGTGTGCGTGTTTGTTTGCGTTTTGTGTGTGTGCGTGTTGTGTATTTCTTGTTTTGTTGACTTTTCTGTGTGTGTGGGGGGTTGAGTGTACCCTTTTTTGGGTGGATTGAAACGAAAGCCAAAACGAAGGACAACCATCATGTTGGAGGGTCCCCGGTTTCTGCCCGGCGTCCTTGTCTGCGCGCGCCTCAATGAGGCATTTGGCTATCTCGGTACATCCGCAGCTGACCGCCGAGAGCAAAGGCGATTTGTGACTTCCTCGAAGCAGCAGGCAGATGTGAAGCAAATTAACTGGTCCGTGTGAGAAGGAAATACGAGTAGCATGAAACTGTTCATTTGGAAAGGTTCCAACATATAATATCAAAAGATTACACGAGGCCGTTGCAAATAAACACACATAACAGGTGCCGGACTGGTAAAATCCCGTGACGTCATCATTTGCTTTTGCATGTTCAGTGAACGAGGGCAAGGTGATGGCAGCGTCCGTCCCAGAAACAATCCAGCACATGATCCCTGTACTGGAGAACTATGGACGACGGCCATCCTGGCCGGCACATGGAATTAATTATGAGGAATTGACAAGAAACTGTAACAACAAATCCGGATCTATGCGCGCCCTTAGGCAAGAATCACCTCGTAACACCGACACATCCTCAAAGTACACTGGACAACTATGTTGTTTCTGTGCCACTCTCAGATCCTACGTCTTGAAAGCATGCTAGACACATTTCTGCACAAAGTGCTCTGATTCGGGCACCAAGCAACATTCAAAAGATCTTGCTGTGGTTCGAAAGACCAGTCATTTGTTCAACATCTTTCAACACATTTCAGCTATGGATGAACAAAATCCTGCACCCTCCTACGCCAGTGGGAAGAGGTGGCTTACCGCAATAGGGGCTGACCAACTGTCGTGTGGCGTGGACATTGTTCATCCGCTGTGGCCGCATTGCTTCACGCAGCAATATAAGGGGCTACAACAATACCTACTAGTCTACCGCTATAATTTTGAATAAGTGTGGTTTTAAAGTACCCCGCAACCCCAGTCTAGACATTGAGGCCCCGTCTTAGCGCCGTGGGGCTCGTAGTGTCCATGCTGATCCCCAAGCAAACTGATGAGCTTTCGTCCGGATGCATGGCGGACATGCGCGCGCCAGATCGCTTCGCAATCAACAAATTGTTCGCTTCCCGAAGCAAACACCGCCAGATTAATACGGCCATAAAATAAGGATCTCTCGGGTCGGACAAACGCGTGGTACGCGATGTGCAATCACTTAGGGGAACCTAGATATTCCACCTGGAACAAAACATCGGATAATGCTTTGAACATGGACGCAGCGCGACGGGGACTCTTATTTGCAACATGCAATATTGATGTGCAAGTCTCAACCTTTGCACGCCGGACATTGGTTAACGCGCATGGCGAACAAAGTTGGGAATGCGAGATTGAAAAGGCTTCTCAGGTCTGCATGTGGGGTTTTCAGTCTTCAGCATCTGATGCATCAAATGCTGCTGACAGGTAGAAGATGCCCTTGCGGCGAGTGCCAAAAACGTTAAAAACTGAGTGACACTGTTAAACTTCACTTCGATATTCATCTGACATGCAACAATGTCACATCTGTTTGTCTCACGACCCTCAGGTCATATAGACAGAGGCAACTCCTTCAAACATAGTTACCTAGCTGACATCTCACGAATCTCCAGCCAGTGACAGCACCATGTAGAATGCCAACACTGTGCTTCGCAAACCGGACTCTCAGTTCCGCCTCACTGGGATAGCCCTACAAATAGTCAACACGCCTTAAGGTTTTGAATCGCCGTTGAGCCACGGAAGCTGGGTCTGTCCAAGTCGGCCCTAGCCGCCACCAAGAGGCTGACAATCTCCTCCAGGGTCGGGCCACTGGCAAGTTGAATCACAGCGAGAAACACTCTGCATGTAACACATAATGGAACGCACACAACCCCTTTTGCTGACAATTTGTAAAAAGCTGGGAACTTACTTTCTGAATCTTTCTGAGTGGATCCGCCAAAGAAAAACAAAATGAGAGTAAGCTTTTGGTTCACACATCTTCCCAAACAGTAGAAAGCTTAGAAACTCGGGAAGCGGGGTCATCACATTGAGCATATCTAGCACCCGCCAATGTAGAACACTCAAAGCAAGTTACAAACACACTCTCAACATGGAGCCAGCCTAGAACTTTTTGCTGAATCAGTCCTCAGTTCTTGTCGATACTGTCTTGAGTCTTGATTGAAGCAAACAATACGCTTCCTCGAATATGATTCCCCTCGTTTGGGCGAGGTCGACAACATGGACCTTCTTGGGGAGTCCCTTTAGGCGTCATACAATAACATTGGCGTCCTGCAAGGACCTCCGGATCAGCAAGTTCCAGGATCAGAGATCATCCAATGGTTGATCTTTGGACAGTGATCTGGTCGAAGTGCTTTATCTCCCAATTCGGAACCGTGGGTTTTCGCTTGCAAAGTCGGTGAGCTCGTGAACTAAATTTGCCCTAGTTCATGCAAATGAGTGGGGGGCCCTTCTGCTTAGCCCTAGAGGAAAGCCGCAGCAACTGCTGGTTTCTCACATGAGTCAGCAGTTAGTAGCACACATAGACACACAAACACATTTCACTGCCGGTCGGCTTTTGTGACCTGGGTCACGAAACAACTTACTAAAATATCACAAACATACATGGAACCTGAAAGGGGGTCCCTAATAGAGGAACACGGTCTTCTGGGAAGATCTTTAGGTTGCATGTTGCGGCACAGTCTAAATCCCATGCTTCTGACACCTGAAATAAGAGATCCCAAGCTAAGGGACCTTGACCACGGTGACCTCATTTTAAGCCCAAATCGGTGAGCTCGGCATTAAAAAGGGGCTCTTTGTTCCTGGGACGGTAGCGCGCCGCCTTTGCCGCTCGCCTCGTGGCCCCGCGCCGCAGCGATACGCAACGGGGTGTCCCCACTGACCAGATCCGCCCGGTCCGGGTCTGCGCGTGCCTCGCGAGTGCAGGCCCAAAAACGCAAAGAAGGTTCAATCTCCGTGTGGTTTGTGCTTGCCGAAGATACCTCAGAATATACAAATTGCAATGTCACGATTAGCCCACTTTCTGAATATGGTCGTAGCCCCCAATCTTCGAAGGGGTGCCGGTCCTCAGCTAGCTCTCTGCCCACCAATGGAATGAAGTGGTCCTCAACTGACTGAAATGGTTGTCGCGAGCTGTGCTGAGCTGCAGTTGTTTTCCCCCCAACAAGCACGAAATTCGACTGGGAAGGCTACAGGCCCTGCTTGCTCAACAGGTAAAAGTCGGCAAGACCACAATGTGCTACTAAGTCAATGCCTTTCTTGCCCAGCAAAAAACCACAGCTTAAGCGCTCTATCATCCAATGACAAATGGGGTCCAAGTCGTCTGCTTTGAAGGCAGCACCGTTCGACCGCAACCATGGCCTGCGAATGCAGTTGTTTGTGCGTTCCTTCCAACTTGCAAAAAACACATTAAACCCAGTTGCCATGGACAATAAAGCAGCTTTGTTTTGGTGGTTGATTTTGAAGTGGGTTCCCCCTCCAACAAAAACAAGTTGAAAAGAGGGGCAGCCCACTGGATCCCTGGGAATTATATTTTGAGCTGGTGAAGTGCGTTCCTCATCTACCACCCAGAAAACTGCCTGTCCGTTTGCCACCAAAGGTAGGGGTTCGTTTGATTCCATTTGGGGGAGCAGTACAACCTTGGCCATGCCACTTTCATGCCCCATAAGGCTGCCTCTGCTCTACTCACACTACGGTTAGCTTCGCAGGAATTCACCCCAGTTTGCTCCCCAGACTCACCCGATCCAGCAACAAAAGGCATACACTAACTTTGCCGGCAAACGAAAAGGCCTTCCTCGCAAAAAAAAGGTTCAGCAAAACCGAACAGACACAGATCCCTCTAAGGCCCGCCGCAACAAACCTGCATTTCAATAACATGAACGGACCCTCCCAAATGAGGCGGAAAACACCCGGTGTTCACACTTTTGCCCTACACTCAATTGTGTTGAATTCCAAGCGGCTGTCTTCTTAGAAGTTGTGTGCTCTAGTTGGGGCCTCAAAATCGGAACCTCAGAAGTCAAAGTTGGAACCTCAGAAGTGGCCAGTGGCCAGTGTGTAAGCATGCGCGCCTGAGAGAAAGCAAAACGGCAGGAAAACAGGCAGGAGCAAAAGAAGCATAGCAGCTGGCACCATAGTGCTAGGGCTGAATAAACACTATGGACAAGGGCCTGAACTGAGGGTGACCAGTAATAAAACCACTTCGGCCTTGGGCTTCCGCTTGCGAAGCACGTGCGCGGAACTTGCACGAAACCTTACTAGTTGAAACTGTGAAAAAACGTCTTCTGGAGCAACCAACAACAACCTCCGACATATTTCAATGGCACTGATGCTTCGAGGCACTAAACTATTGCAAATCCGACTTGAGCAAATCTTGTGAACACTGCAGTTTTGACTTGCGCGGCCGCATGCTTGTTCAAACTTGACATGCCGAATTCCAAGCGGCGGCCTACTTGCCCGATGTTTAACCAAAACGCTGGGATCCCCGAATACATACTAAGTATGCCGCGGGGTCTTTTTGACTCAAATGACAAAGACTGTGGGGGTCGGCAAAAAGGTGTCATTCGAATAAAGCGGCCGCCGAACAAAGCCCAACAAATAGTTTGGGCTTAGAACGAACATCGGCAGGGGTCAGTGGAAAGACCCAACAAGACGCGTCTGGTTGGCCAGGACCCGCAGTGTTTTCGGAGGCGGTGAAAATGTGTTGGCGTATGTGTAGTCCAGCAAGGAAGCATGTGAGCGGGTGTGCTTACCATGTGCCAGAGCGGTTGCGCGTATGATTCGACAGGCGTGCATGCAGTGCTGCGCGGACGCACGAAAGCGGGTGCGCGTATCACGTGCCAGGCATGCAGTGCTACGTGGATAAACTTGAGAGGGTGCGCGTGTCATTCGGCAGCCGTGTGTGCAGTGCTGCACGGACGCACTTGAGAGGGTGTGCTTATCATGTGGCAGGCGTATGCGCAGTGCTACATGGACGCACTTGCGTGGGTGTGGTTGTCATGTGGCGGCGTGTGCGTGTGTGTGTGTGTGTGTGCAGTTTCTGGACGCAATCATCTTCCCAAACACACTTCGACAACAGGTGCCCCCCCAACTTCAGAGTTGGACCCGCCCCTGGTCAATCAAGCCAGATGGAAAACACCGCCCACGTTGGCTTCAAATGAGTACTCAAATGGCACCACTCCTGCACAACATTGAAGTTGGGGGGCTAAGAGGGTGCGTGGGGTAGTTGGGCGAGAGCAGGCGGGCTTTTTCCATAGAATCCTCACAGGTGTGTGTGTGTGTGCGTGCAGTGCTGCGCGGGCACGCTTGAGCGAGTGTGCTCACTTATCATTTGACATTTGTTAGCCCCAAACCCCCCCCGAGGCCCGAATCAAGTTTCGTGTTGCGGGTCCTTACCAACCCGGTTGGACAGGAAAGCTGCCAAAGAAAGGTCTCGCCTCATGGAGCTTGAAAAAAACGGGTCCGGACCCCAAAAAGCAGCGGCCCCAGCTTCGGCCTGCAGCAAGAATCGGGCCACTGCAGAGTGTCCCACCATCGCGGACATCCAAAGCCTCGGTGTAAACCGATAATAAAAATTATGTAGACTCTTACGTCACACCAGGCTGTGCACCCCTCACAAGCACACAAATAAATGTTGAAGTGTGGCTCATATTTAGTGCAAAGTAACTTGGAAAAAGATCACGGGGACATGGGAATTCCTTGTTTTCCGACACGAAACAAATATTGATGAACAATAATTCCAACCGTGACAACAACATGAAACACGGGACATAAACCAATTCCAGAAGGTGGGGGTTCTTGGATCACGAGTAATACACACATGGTATTTGTTGTATCAAGTGCTAGTAGTATTAATGATGCTAGAAGTGTTAGTAGGACAAGCGCTCCCACGATAGGAAATTCCTAGGTCCTCATGGAAATCGAGCTGCTTGTTGGACAACTCAGCAGAATGCAAGGTTGTCGGCTGAACTCGTTTTAGAAAAAAGTAGAAGGTGGCTTTTCAATTTAGTCGTAGTTGTTAAAGTCTAGTCGTCGGTATGTCCCCTGTCATACAAAAACACGTCGGTCCATCGCCAAGCACGGTGCCTGGGAAGCTTGCGCCCCATGGTTCCTTTAAAGAAGCATGCGCTGTCTCCCTGAAACTCCATGACATGACTTAGACCATAGGTTTGATAGTTTGTGAGACCTGGGGCCACTGGTCGGAATGCTTTCGTCAAATGCGCGCTGGAAAGTTGCGACAAACTCACGCACTCGCAATCACACACCAGCACGCACAAATGTAGCAAAAGACAATAATTGCGGACGTATTGTATGACATGCACAAGAAAGCCAGCACAGCATGAAGACACGAAACTGAATAAACCATCAGTGGACTGTATTTCATACCAGCAAATCCCTGGCGAATGAACGGATGGGCAGCCATCTTCTCCAACTGAACTGCCTTTGCAGCCTTGCAGGTGCATAGCGCGTGTTCACCAGTGGCCAAGGCCCTTCTTCAAGCACCGGAAAACTACCGAGGCTTTGTTCTTTCCCCGCTCACTTGGCATGTCTGAATGTGATCGCATCCGACTGCTGTTCAACAAGCAAAGATCGTTTGTTTAGTTAGGTTCAAGTTCAATTCATGAGCACACTCATGGCCAGCGTGCAATACATGAGCAGCGCATGATGGCCAGAATGTGTCCACGTAGCATCATTGCGCAAACCCGTAAACACACACATGATATAGACACACACATGCAGGCATGGTAGAACAACTACTTAACAAATGCTGATGTATGAGTAACGACTAGTAGATATGTATCTATACAGAGACACGTGTGCTGTGAATTATGTGTATGTCTATACATATACATATATATATATATACGCGCAGCGCCCGGGGTTTGCCCAGGCGTACAAGCGTGTGTGTGTGTATATATATATATATGTTTGTGTGTGCATTTTGTGTAGCTGACTAGTGCTGAGTTGAGGCCTCTGTTTTGACCAGTGCTGACTTGAGGTTTGTGTTCCCTTCATGGTGGGCAACAACGTTTCATGATGCCATGAGTGGGCTCGAGCAACATGAGTAGTGGCGAGTGGGAACGTCATGCTTGGCATTCCTTGCGTTTGTCTTCACGTCAGCACACACTCTCCTTTCTAACAGAAAACCGGGAAGGCACGCTTCGAGCTGCCAGCCTGGAACGAGAATCCGGTTGCTGTTTCCAGGCGCCTGTGGCTCATTAGGGTTTATGGTTTTAGGGTTTTGGTTAAGGGTACAGGGTTCAGGTTTAGGGTTTAGGGTGTACTGTTTTGGGCTTAAGATTGTTTAGGGTTGAGGTTCGGGTTTATGGTTTTAGGATTAAGGCTTCGGGCTATGTTTTTAAGGGTTCAGGCTTAGGGTTTACGGCTTTAGGGTTTAGGTTTGAGAGCGGGCCGCCATGGGGCCTGTGTTTTTCCAGTGTAGTGCCTTTTGGGGCCTGTGTTTTTCCAGTGTAGTGCCTTGAGTGGTGCAAACAGGATTTGTATTTATGTTGTGTTTTTCTTTGTTAGACCAAGGAGCCAGAACACACGGGCATGTCTTTGTGCAAGGCAGGTTTTTTTGTAGACTTGTTTGCTGGACTGTTGCCAAATCAAATGCTATGTCACCTTAATTAGTGACAGAAAGAGATTGAAGATGCCCTAGGCTGAATCAAAACTGCTCTCACTTGGCGGACGGTTTCTTGTAGACGGAGGAGCACTGATAGGGCTTGGCCACACGCTTGCGCTTCTGCTGGCCGTGCTGGTTGATGTACGTGGCCTTCTTGTTGCGGATCGCTTGGTTATGCATCTTGCAGTAGTAGAGCACCTTGAAGGCGTGCCGGAGAGGAGAGGATTCGTTCAGCACACGTGCGTAGTTCCGAAACCACGCGAACACTTGCTCTGCCGCAGACGTGTTCACGTGCTTCAACCGCTTGGCCAACCGCGGCACATGCAGAGGGTTGCACTTGCATGTCTTCTTGTGCCCAGTGGCATGGAAGCAGTCGATGGTCCAATACTTCACCTGCTTGAATTCTTTCACCTCCAGGGCTTGCGGCAAGAAGGCGCAGTTCCGATCCAGCACGAAGCAGTTAACCTTCTTGTACATGGGCAAGATCTTCAACAGTGAGTCCTTCACAACTTCGTTGTTCTCTGGCTTGCTCGTGCAGGAAACCGAAAGCACTTGCAAGTTCTTGGGGTCGACGATCATGAACCACCCGTGCCCGTACGGCTTGCCCTTTCCATTCTTGCGGGGCTTGCCTTGGTGCGACGCAACCTCAGAGCACTTCACATGGACTTTGGCATGTCCATCGCCAACTAGCTCTGTGACAGAAGCTTTGTTTCGAGGGGGGAAGACTTTGGAGTGCAGGTGCTTGTCATACGCAGCCAAAGAGATCTCGGAGAGTTCGTTGCCGATCTCAATGGGTTGGTTGATGCCAAGGGAAGACAACTCCTGCAATGCCGCCCAGTACATAATTGCATCTGCGTGAGCCTTCCGGAAGCGAGTGAAGTCCGTATCATCCACGGTGCCGTAGACATTCTCGTACACATCCTGGACGGCTCTGGATGAAACAAATGCACGGAACTCAAGCTGGGTGTGGTACTGCAAGTACTCCAAGCTGAAGCCACGCTTCACGTTCACGAACAAGACCTTCTGAATCTCCTGCTTGTTGGCGGTGTTCAGTTTGCATCCATCGACATTGACAAAATTGGGGCCGTAGGTCTTCCTGCAACCCCAAGCTGTGCAGCGCATAGTCCGGACGATTGCATCAGATGGACCACTCATGGAATAGACGACCGCCTCGATGTCATGAGCTTTGGACAAAGCCTTGTGTCCACACGAGCAACTCTTCATGTGTGTGCTGTACACAGGCTTGGAGAGCGCGCCACCGGGAATATGAAAAGCAGGGCATAGGCTTGAGGCACCAGCGCACATGAAGGTCAGCTTGAAAACATGGTACATCGGACTCTTCATGAACACCGCAAAGACATCCGCCGAGATGTACGCATGCATGCCATCGTCGACTTTCTGCACCTTCCCGTTCGCGTTGATGACAGCGAAGAAATGGCTTCTTGTTGTGTCCAGCACGATAAACTTGCCTGGCTGCAGCTTGCTGTTTGTAGACACTAACTTCAATCTGGCACCTAAGGGGGCCAACATCTCACATCCATCAGCCGCAGTGAACGGGCCATTCTTGTCGTAAGAAATGGGGCACCCAAGGCTGCGAAGAGAATTGCAAAGGCACACCTCCGAGTAGGTCTCGTTCGAAGCACCGCAGCCAGCAGGATGAAGCCAGGCCTCATCCATCTCCTCAGCTGCTTGGACCATCTCTATGGATTCTTGGCTGCACAACAAGGAGCTTGCTGCTCTGGTTGCTTCCTTTGGCTGAGCGTGGTCTGGGGCAACAGGTGAAGGTGACACGACTTTCTGCGGGGAAGAGTCCAAGTCGATCACGCTGCCAGAAGACTGCATATTCAAGCTCCATGTCTTAGCTTGCTTGAAGACCCCCTCCTGCTCCATCTCAAACTTCTCCTTCTTGACCGACACTGCAGACTTCTCAAGGGCACGCTTCTGCTTGTCTTGCATTTGCTGAGTCACCGAAGGAACCGCCGCTGGCCTCTCTCCGAAAACTTGCTCCCGAATCCGATTGCGCTTGGCATCTTCCTCTTCATCCTCCTTGCTGCGACTCCTCTCTGCGAAGCGCTTGTGCATGACCGCCTCCACCCACAGCTGCTCCTTCTTCACCTCCTCGACGAAGTCATCTGTGATCTCCTTGGTTCCACCCTTGTGAAGACCATATAGACGTTTGCCCTCCTCGGTGAGATATTCCGCGTTGATCTCCCACACACGCGGCACTGCCTCGGTGTTGATGCCCGCCTTCCTGTAGTAGACGTGAGTCTTCGTATTGAGCAAGATGCAAGTTCTCTTGAAGACAGCATCCATGTGGGCGAGAGTGGCACTTTCCACAATGCTGGGGCGCATGAGCTTGAAGAAAGTCTCGAAGCTGACGGTGTTGGCATACGCAGGCTCCTCGGAAACACCATCATCATAGGTGTTATCTGCGACGGCACGAGGTTCGTTTTGAACCCATTTTGTCGCACCCCATCGAGCCCAACACATGCTCTCATAGAGCCCGACATCCAGGAATGCCTTGAGCAACTTCATCGGGAGCATGTGCAAGGATGTGTCATCCAGGAAATCGCCCATGAGCACGGACCCCTGTTCGCCACGAAGAAAGTCGATCTCCGGCGTAGAGCGGATACAAGGCTGACCCGACAAGTTGAAGCGCGCCTTGTTGTGGCGCACCTGTGCCATCAGGACGCTCCTACCCAACGGGCTCTTTCCCGCGCCCGCCTCCCCCAGCATGGTGAAGGCTGAGAGATCGAAGTCCCATATCTCCTCCATGATCTCCAAGAGCCAGGAATGGTATTACTTGGTCGTCAAGGGGATGGGCCAATCGAACTCCTTGCGGGCCAAAGCGCCATCCGAAGCCAAGTTCCGAAGAGCACGGTCAACCAAGGCCTGAGGCCATCCATGGATGGGAGAAGCTTTCCGGCGCAACTCCTTTGTCATCCATCGCAGCTGCTGCATTTCAGATGAGCTCCTGGGGCCATGTGCCAAAATGAAATCGAACCCCGCATCCACTTCCTCATCTGTCTTGTCCTCGAATGAGGAAACAGTCTTGGACTTCACGATGGCGTTGCTCGACAGCTCCGCACACTTGAACTGCCGACCACCCATGGTCTCAATGCAGTACTGCACGGTCTTTCTGCCGAGCTTGGGCTCCTGCATCCAGATGGCGCGCTTGGCAACTCCGAAGCCGAGCTTCATGAAGAGAGGGGCCTTGCATTTCTGGGGGAAGATGAAGTGCTTCCAAATGGTATAAGATCCATCCAATGCTTTCAGGATGACCATCTGGAGTTTTACATCCTTGCCCACTTTCTTCTGCAAGCCGAAGGGTGCAGAAATAAGGTCCAGATCTTCATTTTCAATGGCTCGCTTGTACTCGCGCTCCAACACGGTAAAGTCAATCTCCTTGCGGTAGTTGAAGATGACATCGAAGAGGTGCACGCTCGCGTTGTCTGTGTGGAGCAAGTCCGCACAGGGGAAGTTGACCGGGTTGAAAGAGCCAGGCGGTTGCTCTGGCAAGGTAATAGGACTGGTGGAGTTCCTGCAAACCATGCCATCGAGCACCTCCCTGAGATGGTCCACGGTCATATCCTCCGCCTCGAGAGCCATGACTACTTGAAAGAAGAGGGAATGAGCTGAGACTTACTTGAGCAGGCTACCAGAAGAGGGAAAAGTAGATGCAGACGCAGCATGGAGCAAGAAGTGCAACAGAGGAAAACACTCCGGGAAACCCCCCAAAAAAAAAAACAATCCTGAGAGGGAAATGACAGGAGGTGGCTTGCCTGAGCTTTTGTCTGCCAGATTGTTTTTTTTTTGTGTTTTGTTTTTTTTTTGGGGGGGGGTTTCCTCGAAGAAAGCCCCAAACAACAGTCATGAGGGGGAAATAAAAGGAGGTGACTTACCTGAGCTTGTCTGTGTTTTTTTTTACACGATTTGTTTTGTTGTTTTTTGTGTTTTTTTTTCTTTTTTTTTTCGGTTTTTTAATGATTTTACTGTACTTCAAAAACGCAGGCCCCATGGCGGCCCCTTCTGTTAGGTTTAGGGTTATATTTTTTTAGAGTTAAAGTTTATGGCTTTTGGTCTTAGGGTTAAGGCTTAGGGTTAAGTGTTTTTAGGGTTAATGTTTAGGGTTTATGGTTTTGGGGTTAAGCGTCAGGGTTAAGTTTTAGGGTTTCCGGTTTTAGGGTTTAGGTTTGGGGTTGTGGTTTTGTAAGGTTAAGGTGTAGGGTTAAAGGTTTTTTAGGGTTAAGGTTTAGGGTTTATAGCTTTTGGGTTAAGGTTTGGGGTCTTGCTGGTCCGGGCAAACCCCAGGAATTGGCCGTATATATATATATACATACATATGCACGTGTACTTACCTGACTAACCTGCGTAGCCTTGCTAGGACGCGCCGTGCGCCCCTGCTCATGGCTGGAGCTGTCGAGCCGAGGTGCGGTGTTCGACCCTCGTGGTCCATGAGATTTTGCTGAGCTCCTGCCTGACAAAGGCACCTCACCACCTGAGCCGCGGCTGCTCGAGCGGGCTTTGCCAAAGAACCCTTTGTAGAGGGGGATCCTCTTTTGAGGTTGAGGGGAAGCCAAGAGGAACTAACTTCTTTTGGGGGTGTCCCCTTCTGAGTAACAAAAGGCTGTAGTAAAGGCTTTCATGGAAAAGAAATCGACGCCCATGTCACAAGGTCGATACTTTCGTCCCTGAAAGGGGCTCAACCGCTTCGGTTCTAGAAGACCGCCAAGCTTTGGCGTTGCGTCTTGGCACACACTTAATACTGTGGATGGACAGAATCTTACACCGGTTTGTAATAAGATGGTTTCTCCCAGTATTAGTTCACAGGCTGCACCCCCGCCCAATCGCCGCAGGATTTTGCCCTTTCGCAAGATAGTGGGGAACTCTGTGTCACGCTCCACATCGCTCAGAAAAGCAACCATGCGACTTGTTTGTTGTTGAAGGCACAGAACCTCCAACCATTCCATGAAGAAATGACATAGAAGATAAGGATCAATCGACCGTGTCCCCACTCAAGATAAACACAAGCAATCTCATTCCTTCAGTGGGGAAACTAGACGCACACCAATTGCTTCCTCAGAACAAGCCAGCACATGCTGTCAACATTGGGGGACACAGTTTCCTTTCAACTTTCGATTTCTCTTCGGATTCCACAAAAGACGTTTAGTTCTTTGTAATAATTGCTAGCAAACCAAGCAAACCATATAGCTCAATAATACCACGAGTGTCTGGCTCTACTTGCAGTAAGGGAATCACCCTGACACCAACAAGAAAATCAATCCTCAACGGTACCCGCTTTGAAGCAATCATCAAAGTGGACAGCACGGCTTTGGACCACGATCACCATACTCTTGAAAAGCCCCCTTGTCCAGCTCCATGATGGTTAGGGCTGTGTTTGTTTTGAGGGTACCCCTCTTTACCACCCTTGTGAAAAGGGGAACAAACCATTGTTGGCCATCATATGGGGGGTGTCTGTTTGAGGCTTTTAGCATCGCTAAAGTATTCCAAACTTGAAACCAAAACGGACACCATCCAGTTTGGTCCGCCCAGTTGAAGACAAACCCACATACTGCAAGGGGTAGAGGAAGGTCGTTGGCTCGGCGGCTTGCCTCCAGATGGCCCCGGGCAGCCGCTCCTCGCAGGGGCGTGATGCCCGTGCGGTCCGCCTGAGCGACACACGACCCGAGAATGTACGGCTGAAATGGAACCGGCACCCTTTGCGGAAGGGAAACCGCAAGAGAACCTGCAATTTGCGGGGTTCACCCATATGTTGAAACACACCTAGGGCCTAAATGATAAGATGGGCTTGTGGGTTCGGGAGGACAGTGAGGGACCTAAACTCCCATGCAGGGCCATGACCAACAAGAAAGTCACCTTTAGAGCTGATGAGATAACAACAGCGTGAAAGCCTGAACCGCTGATTCCCTACCAAAGTAATCTGCCCAAAAAGTATCTCTCTGATGCTTACTCGCGCCAGCAAAGGTGTGTCCAGAAAACTGTAAGTGAGAAACCCAAAACCCGGCCTTGTCCTTGTCGGCGCCGTAGGCCAACAAACACTGCACTACCTGCCAGACGCAAAACGCCAGACAGCAGATGCCAGAGGCATTCAATGTGGAGAGCATCTGCTACTTGTGCCAAGTTCTGTTCTCTGGAGCCTCCGCCCATTGGGTGCCTGTTCAGAGGGCGAAGAAAGCCGGCGCTGCGAAAAGCTATGCGTTTTCCCGAAGACACCTCAAGCCTACAGGGAGGCGCCGAGGCGCCTGTGCTCTTTGGACACCCCGCCATTTATGACTGCCGTGCCCCGAGGAGCACGCCGTGCCTCCAGACATCCATTTGCCGCTGCGACCAGCAAGGCAGTGCTTCCACTCTGCTCGGCATTGTCCTGTGGCAAACCAGCTTACCCCATGCATACCCAGTGCCCTTTTCACCTTGGATTAAAAGCAATCGGGAAATTACCATAGTTCCTTTCAACACAATCGCATAGTTTCTCTTTGCACATCACCCAACTGAAAATAATGCTGAATTCACTCAAAGATAGTTAAATCAAGCATAAAGATAAGTATGAGGGCATCTGCGTGCAAATGCTCATCAGATCTCGAAAGAACACCCATGAGGCCCATGGCCCGCACCTCACTGGAATCCAATTCTATACTTTTGTGTTCGAGCCTTCTTTTGGTTTCGTTCAAGACAAGCGGTCAGATGCAACTTAACACAAATTATGATCCCCTCAAGTTAACTTCAACTGCTCTTGCTTAGAACCTTTGGGTGAGTCAGGCGGGTTGGCTCTGAGGCGAAGCGGTCAAAGCCTTGCCTTCGAAGCGCCGTGGTCCAGCAGGCATTGCACCACCTCCGAAGTACACTGCTTGCTGACCCCTTGTGAAATTGAGGGTGTTAGATAGACGGCCCCTTGGGGTTTCCTTTGGGGAAATCAATATTGAGGGGTATGTCTCACTGATACCTATGCTCCAAGGGTCCAAGCCCCGTTTGAAACAGTTGTTGAGCAGTCAAAGTATTTTCGTAAGAGGTGCATTGGAGCCTTACTTAGGGTTTGACGGTCGATTCCTCCTCTGTTTCTATGCCTACGCTGACTACTAGAAGGGCACCTTTGTTTGGGACTTTCAAGGCAAACTCCCTAAACAAGGAAACACCAACACTACTGTAGGTCTGTGATAACCTTTGGAAGTCGATTCCCAGCTGGCACACGCTAAAAGCGGCCTGAAAAACACCTAAACTCACCTCGGTCGGGTTCTTCAAGCTAACTCCGTCCCCTAACCTCGATCGATCCCTGCCAGGCCTCCATGTGCCCGTGGGCGCTGGCGAACCACAGGGGTGCCAGCCGCGGTGCGTCTGGGCATGCTGAAGCCTCCAAATCGAAATGAGACGTGTGACCGAAAGGCAAAATGTGGGAAGGGTAAGAACCATGGGCCAACCCCCGTTGTGTGGGGTACTCCCCTGTGCGACGTTTTGTTGGCTGCAAAGGGAAGCCAAAAGGACCTAATACGGTATCAGGGTTGGGCGAGCCCTGGGTTAGACATGCTTATTAAACAGCCATTGTTGGTTCTCCTGTAGAAAAGGAACTTCAAACGAATTGTTGGCCAACCCTGGGTACAGGGGAACACCCATCTGAACGACCTATCCGAACTGTACAGGACAAAAGAAGCGGGAAGTCTAGGGCACCTTCATCATGCGAGAGTTCACCCTGCTGGTAGGTGAGGTCGCGATAATTTGCCTGGCCCGTGATATGATATCTTGTAAGAAGGGCGGGTGAGCCTAAAATGCGTTGGAGCCTGACAAGTAGACCCCTTCAAATGTATCCTGGCAACAAGGACCGTAGCTGACCAGAAGTGAACGGGCGTACAACTTGGCTTGCGCCCTGGAGGTTTCAAGTCGAAATGGATCGCCTTTGTTGACCCGCGGCCATGCCCGGAATATGCCCGGAAACCGGAAGAACCCGCGCAAGTTGGCGCCGAGAAAGCGGGTGGCTGCAATGCGGGCTGGCTATCGAGCCCCGGAAGCCTTGCTGAAAGAGCTTGAGCCCCGGTCATGGACTTCGGGATCCTGAACTGATGCTCGCAAGCAACCCCTGTGTAACTGCCAGCTAGTGCCAAATAAGCAAATACCAACACAGCATTCGTAGAAACGCTTTGCAGTGCAAACAGCGCCTTCCAGCAAGTCAAGCAGCAATGTGTCAGGAAAACACTTTCAGCCTCGGATGTACAGAGCAAGACCTGATCCGTTCTCCGAATAACATGACATGTTGTGTGCCTTTGCGGGAGGCAGCTCTGCCTTTTGAGGCATACCATTAATGCATGCTGCTGTGATTCTCATCCATGTATATATGGGCTCCAACCTTTAAAACAAATTAATCAAGACGTGCAACTGGTCTATTTTCTAATGAGTTGGAGGCGTGACGCAAGCACAGGATTCGTATTGTCGTAGTTCTTGTCTAGTGTGAAAGGCTAGGCCTTGGTGCAAGTGCACTAGATAGTTTGTCTGGCATTGGGCGAAGCCATGTTGACCACAGAAGTGCTGATAGAAGAAAAACATCGTCCAAACAGATGTTCTTGGTGCCGCGGCTGACGCGAAATATTCCCTTCAAGGAGGCTCGTCTTTCAAGCTGCATGTCCAAAACATGGGAGCAATGATTCAAATAATTAGCGTTCAAGGGAAGATTGCCGTAAGAAAAGTGATCCCCCCCCCCAGACTGTGGTCGCTCAAAAAATTGTTGTTGCTTACTCTAACAATACAACAATACAGGCCTACAAAGGAAAGCAGCAGGTAAGAGCAGTATTTGGCCCACGGTATGCAGCTGGGTGCTTCGCAGCAACGCTTTGCGTTGGGAGTCGGCCAGCTGCCTATGGCAGACTGCTACATGCTATTTCATGAAATCAAAAAGCTAGCAGCTAGAAGCAAGCTGGAGCCGGAAGGTCCTCTGGTAGCAGGGGATAGCGCTCCTTCAGCAAGCTACGAACACGTTGCATTCCTTAGTGGTGCGTTGATCCCTAGCTAAAAGTCAGTTTTGGTGGGGTCTGTCAAAAATCCGTCTCGACGCAAAGAGTCAAAAGATCTAACGGTATGGCTGGGAACTGCCAAGATTCGTCTCGTACACCAAGCAGTGCTCGAACGAAAATTCCAAAATGAGGTGCCGATGCCGCGATCCGTTGATGGATCATATTCTCGATTGCCCTGCTTTTGAAACTTGGCATAGCTGTCAATCCCCTCCAGCTGGTCCAGAAACAACTCTCCCGCATAATGAACACTGTACGTGCAGGCAGATGCTAGTGAGACGTCATTGCATCTGCCCCCAGGATACTTCGCCGTGCAGCCCTCATCCTTCTTTCCCACCGCCTGCTCGGGGCAGGGGCCAGGGAGGGAAAACCAAACCCCAGCAGTGTATGCAAAGCCTGTAGATGATGCTCCTTGCTTTTGGCAACCTACGGCAAAGCCGTAATGGTCCCAAAGTTTGTTGCACTGAGGAACGGTGCAGGCCCCGGTGTCAAACGCCACAAATGGCATGAAGGCTTTGTTTTGCAGTGCCAGTTCCGGAGAAGGTCGCATGATGACCAGGAAGCGCAGAATTCGTGTAATGCCATTCATTCTCAGCCCAGGCGCGATTCTGGACGAGTTCTCTTTCACGATTTCATTGTGCAAGTAGTACATGACTCCTGGGAGGTCCGCCATGTCTAAGTTACTCATCACGTAGTTGGCGTCGCTTTGAGCTCTGTATGCATAGAAGTACATCTCATTTGACTGCTCGCAGCTTGTTCCATCCCACACTGCGCCCGTGGGACATACACATCTGTCAAAAATGCGGATTCGTGGGGGCTCACACTCATCTGACTCAACCTTTGGCTCGTTCTCCGTGAGGCGTTGCAGCACTTTGTGTGCTCCGACAACAGAGCCATAGCCAGCTTGAACCTCCTCCTCAGCAGCAGCGTTGTCTTCAAGGACTTGCTTCAACTGCTCAGCACGCATGACAGTGGTTGTGGGCGCCTGTGTCGTCGCCTGCTGCTTGTGCTGACTTTGGGGTTCATCCGGTGATTCATCCGCGATAATCAGGCCGTGTTGCTTGCCCTCTCCTCCCCCACGTGGCTTGGCATGCGAGGCTGCGATCACGTGTCCTTTGTGCTGAAAGGCTTTGCCAAGTTGCAGCACTGCAGTCACACAGAAAATCGCCAGCACAAATGCCAAGGCTTTCAAAGCGCGAGTAGAACTGGAGTCGCCAGAGTCACCGGAGTCCTCGACATTTTCCTCTGTGTCTTGGGTCGCTAGGCTCGCTTGGCTCTTCCGCTTACTGTAGCCAGGTCGGGCCATGGCTGAGTGCAGCAGCAAACAATCACGGTGCTTCACTGGTAGGTTGATTGACACTGTTTTGCATGAAGGCTGGGATGGAAGTCAACGCATGTTCTGCACCGGGGATGCGGTTGACTCTTGTCAGCTGGAACCCGGAACCGGAAATCCATTCGGCGAATGCATGTGCAACTCACAAGCAAATAAAACTTGACCCCGAAAGACCACAACCGCAACGAGTCAAATCATGTTAACGCATCCGCTTTTGGAAACGGGGACTGCGCACTTCCATGTGTATGGGAGTCCAAGCCCAGCCTGCAGCAGAAGTTGCACCACTTCAAGGTGCCCGCACTCTGCCGCGCACTGCAGCGGCGTGAATGGCGTCTCGTCTGTCTCCCCAGCGGTGTTGGGATCCTGCGAATGCTGATTGGATCAATCTTGGAAGAGCTTCGTCCTGGGGTGATGCGGAATTCTGCTGGGGAGAAGTCGGGAACATGATTGGCGGTTGAACACTTAAACCAGGGCTGGCCCAACCTTGTTCAGTTCATGGCTTAAACCTTCATTGTTTAAGCAACCTCCTGTTGGTTTCCCTTAGGGCCTGGCTGCTGAAGAGCAAATGTTGCCCAACCCTGAGTCCGATGCCAAGTTCCTTGAGGGCACGTGCAAGGTTGACACAAACATGGGAAAGGGATTCAGAACTCAGAACCCATATGCGCATGTCCACAACACATACTACACAGTATACATGCACATGTGTCTTTGCACGGGGGGTCATTGATTGAACCCCGGGCTTGAAGAAGTTCACTGCGAACCGCGTAGTGTTAGGATGTGATGGAATGGAACGTCTGAAATGTATCCCATGAATGTCTAGTGTTGCAGAGCGGCAGGCCTGCGTTCATCTGACATGTTTCTTTTGCCTGTCAAGCGATGCGATCAGCAAATCACGGCTTTACCTGCTTTGCTACTAGGAGGAGGAGGAGGCACGTACGGAGCATGGACGGGACACCATTGAACCTGCCACTGCGCTGCAAGCGATGCGTCCTGCGGCGTGTAGGACATGCGCCAGTTGCTTGCAAACAAGTCTGGCAGATTCAAGCGTTCCTGATCAGTAACCATCAAGCAGGCGTGACTTACTGATTCTAGCAGGCGAAGCGGGCATGGCGAAATGGTGCCTCAACGCTGATGGAGCATAGCGCCAAGCCTAACAACTTCTTGTGCGTGTTCTCAGTCAAAACCATTTGCTGTTGATGGAAACTTGCTTGCCTGGCTCATCTACTTCCTGGGGTGCTTCGAGAATCCTGAAGGCTAGATTCACTAGACGAAACAACACACAGCAGCACAACAACTGGCATCAACGTGGGATTTGTCCGAATGTCCCTGCGAGTAAGGCGGTACTACTGGACGCATCACCCCTCCGGCAGCTAGTTGCTTTATTTCTGGTCAAGAGTCTAAGTCAAGAGTACATGAGGTTGGTGGCATATCATTGCCTTTGGTTTCTGACATCTCTGTTGCAAACTTCGCATAACCAATTTCGCTCCTGAGGACACTGCAGAAGCTTCTTGACCTGCAGTGTGTTGCCTGTGCCAAGGGTCTCACATGACGTGTCAAAATTCGGGAGCCGGCAATTGGATCAACATGGGTGACGTTCCTTTGGTTCCCCTTTAAAATCACCTCAAAAAGGGTAAACTCCAAAACACCACACACATACACACATCATCCTGCCCCCCATCACGTCCGCCCAACTTCGTGGCAACTTGGCTCAAAAAGGAGGTACGGTACAGCACCCAAATGTTCAGATGATGGTCCATGTCAATCTAGTCTTCCTTGAAACAAAACAACATTTTCGAGGAGACCCCAGGTTAGTAGGAAACATTGCAAACCGGCTATGCAAGTCCCCTCATTCTTGCATGATAGGGTTTGGCTAGAGACCCTTACATCAAATTTGCTACTCGGAAACGTGGAGCTCTTCCTGGGGCATCCTGAGAGCGTGTGTGTGTGTGTGGTCCTTTTCGACTTTGGTGTGGCCAAGACAAGAGGGAATCGCTGTTGAATTACATTTTACCATTGATGCTTCCTGACGTGAGGTTCGGAGAGGCGCATTTGGCTGAGTCAAATTTTGGGCCCAAAGAACAGCACACGCGACGACGGTCAATACCTGTCTGCAACCCACTGAAACTTGGTGATTGAGTGTGTGGATGGAAGGAAGGCGTATTGCTGGAAGGTGTAAGCACATGTCAGTCACCAATGATTCACACACACAAACAACAGCACACAAGCCAACAATGGTTAAATGAGCCGAAAAGAGTGACATTGAACATTATTCGTGATTCAATGAATTGGAGGCACCGTTGGATGCCCTGTCTGACCAATGGTAATAGGACCCATGCTAAAGATAGTTGATACCGGCACCTCGGCCCCTCGCACAAGATGCCGCACTCCCCCATTTAGGACCGCATATATTCCAGTGGGGAGTTTACCCTTGTTTCGACAGAGAAAAGCGACCCGTCGCCTTTGGCAGCTGCAGACCGCAGCTCATCAGCCTCTGGATCAGGGATTAGCGAGCGTAAGTCATCAGGGTCCAGAATCATGCTGTGCTGCCTTTGAGTTGGACCAAGGTTCCGTTGCCAAACAGCTGCCCAACAAGATAGGGTCCGAGTCAACACAGTCCATTAACAAACCGCGTATGGCTATAATGTTCAAGAGAGAACCACGTCCACAGTGGTTGGACATAAATCTTCACCCAAATAATGTCCACCAAAGGGTCCGCAATTATGACTCCTAGTCCAGAAAGGAGAGAACTCCAAGCTGCGTCAACACGAGCTCGGATCTTTCCCCTGTGCATGGGCGGTGAGCTGAAGCGCTGAAGTCATCCAGCAGGGGCTCCGATTCGTGTTGGGGATACCCTAATGGTCGGGGTATCTTCAAATTGTCACCAAACAGCAACCCCGTTCTTTTCAAGGAAAGATGCGTCTTGAATTGCCTAACACACCTTTTGACGCAATTGCCAAACGACCTTTTGTGGATGATTGTTCCCTGCAATCATCCATATTCCGTGTGGCTCCCTCTGAGAGAATATCAACCAGCTGTCGGTTTGGTGTTCGAATAATCTATCACTTTCTGGTTCAATGTGGCTTCTGTTGAGCACAAATGAATACGAACACCGATGCAAACCAAGCCGTTATTCCTGCTGCTTATGAGTGTTTCTCAATATGGTGGATCCCTTGCAGTTGGTGGTAGAAAGAAAACATAAAAGGAAAGCAACCCCTTGAGGGGAGCCCTTTTTTGAGAAGCAGGCTTGTCCGCACCTCTCCGAGAAGATACCGAGGAACTCCCCAGCCGAAGCCGAAGTATACTGGATAAGCTCGGGATAAGCCAAGAATCAGTCAAGAATGAGTCAAGAATAAGGCCGTATGAAGGCGGTAATAGGTGAAAGTCCCCTTGGAGGTTCATGATGTTTGCCTCTTCCTTTTTCTTCAGGAGACATAGATATGAGAACTGTGTCTGAACAAAAGGATGCATTGTCAAAGCTCGGGGTGGGGAGTAGGTGCACGTGACGTGGTTAATGTCGACCTCGGATTAATGGGCCTGCGGATTAACAGTTGGTGTTTCCCCATAAGTGAAGGTTTGCCTCTACAATGGGACACCTGCCAATCAAACTCGATTAGTTGATGAATCCCTGCTGGCCCACATCTGGAAAACACCAAAATCAACGGATTCTCTAATCATTTTGGACACCCCAGTTTTTGGGGAAGCCTTTAAAGGGGCTCCTTTTTCCACTGGTTCACGACCGGCCCGGGCCTTGTCCTGGAAATAGGGCAGAACCACCACGGAGATCTCCTCCGGGCACCCCAGCTCCTCAAGCCCGATGCGCGGATGCCCAGCTGTGAACTGCTTCAAACTCAGGGCCAAGCCGCGTCAGAACCCACCGCAGCTTCCTGTCCTTCATTGACCACAACAATGCGCTTCCACTGCGCTTCCATCTGCGTAAACCCTTCACGGACCGAGATGTGCAAAAGGGGCGCCGAGCCTTCTCTAGCAACGGCAATTCACGTCCCAGCCAGGTCGCAAGTTGACCTCTGGAACTCTGTTTGCCTACCCAAAATATCCAACTCTCACGCCATCAGCATCATCAGCTAACTTGCTGCCGGATGGATGCAGTTTGCACCACAAGGCTTGTACATCCATGCTCTCATCCCACACAGTGACACAGGCTTGCCTTGGTCTATCAATTCATTTCCGTACAGTAGTGAAACCTTTAAGAAAAAGCACCACCGTGCAATGTCAGACGTTGAGGTTTCAACCCCAGCTCGGCCTTTCATCCGACCTGCTGCCCTGACTGGCCCAAACACAGTTATTGCCAGGTCCGTACTTAACAAAAGCAACACATAGGCCCTCAAAAGCACAGAGTCTCCCAATTCAGCAAGTATCAAGGACAACCGGCAATGAATCACAGCTATACATGGAAGTGCCGATGGCGCTGCATCCGGCATGCTACAATGGTGCCACTGTACGTGCTCGGCTCATGCTTTGTGCGTTTCCATGGTGGTGTAGTAGTCATGGGCAAGATCCTGGCTGTCTGAGCAAATAAGCAGAGAGTGTCCTATTCCTTTCGCTCCCCGGTCCTTGATTGGAGTGCTGCAAGCAACAAACAACTGCTTCGAACCTCAGGCTTGGACAGGTCACATGCCACTCGTTGAACCACCCCGTCCGAGGACTTCGGAGACGCCAATGTTGGGACACATGCTCGGGGTCCTTCACCACCATAACTACCTCAGCTTCAACCCGCAACCGAACAATCATAGTTTGAGTCTAGTTGATATCCACCTCAAATGACAATACCATTCTACAAAGATCCAAGTGCAGACCATCTATTCTCTTCCCCCCCCTTTGATCTGTCAAAAGAGACCCGAGCAAAAGGTATGACGTCGGCTCCTCGTAGGACTCCTCCCCAACCTCCCGGCCCTGCAGCAGCAGCCGTTGGCGCCATGCGCTCGCCCCAAGCCTTGGAATGAGCACAGTAAAGGGCACCAGTCGGGACCGGTAGGAAGGACAGTGTGGTGCAAGACCCGCGAAAGGCTTCGAAGCCGCAGCCAGAACAAACAGTCAGCCGGTTTTGGGGACTCAGGTGGCTTCAACGATAGTTGCTTCAACATTTGGCTGTGGGCAAGCTGGGTAAGCCGCTCCAGTGACTTTTTTTTTAAATGTGCGCACTGCCTACAATGTATTATCCTCGAACAAAACTATAAACCGCTCCCACAGCGCTCAGTTCTTGAGTGGCTCCTTCAGTAAAATTAACAAACACAGCTGCCGAGATTCCGCAGAGCTTGCGCGGCCCTAATTTCCACAACAAACCTCACGCGAGCTATGCGACCCACATGTGTCCTCACGCGGAAGCATGCTACAAGAACCGGGTCCCAAACCTTTACACGTTGTTTTTTTGGCGCTGCTCACCTGGGTTTTGGTCTTGCGCGTGGAACTGGCCTATGTAACTTGCCGCCCCAAATACAAAGCTAGGATAGTTACTTTCTAGTAGTGGTTTTGCTTCACAGATTGAAATGCCGCACTAGCTAACAGTAGCCAACCAACTGAACGCGCTGGAGCCAAGTCCATCTTGCCCAACAAACTCGAGCTACTGCGGTGACTCACTGGTTCCATGCTGCTGCTGCTGCTGCTGCCCATTGGTTTCATTAAAGGCACCGTTGGACTAACGTTGAATCCTGGCCGATCACTCGGGGGGTCAACGGAACCTGGAAAGCCTTCTTTTTCGTGTAGCTTCCTTTTTGGGCATCCCATTTTTGGGTTCCACGCAAATTTGCACGGGAGTAGTCCTTCTAAATCAGTCAAGGTTTATTTGATCAACCGGGTTCCCCATTCCCGCAACGGACCCATTGGTCAATGGGTGCCAATGGTTGCCCATTGTTGAGGCGTGGTCATCTTTCCAGGCGCAGAGCAGCCGTTTAAAGAAGCAAGCAGCCCATGCCACTAAAGGCCTGGGACGATCTGGCTGTACCGTATGTGCGGATTCAAAAGAGAAAGATGGCTGAAGAGAACAGAGAACAGGAATTAAGCGCGATCCAACCAACCAATTGCCTAAGCTTTCAGTCCGGGCCGCACTGGCTCCAAGCGCCGTCGCACCTCAGCCCCAAAGTTCGGCTCCGAGGCCGCGCCGGGCGGCGGCTCCACGCGAGTCACCACGTTGCCCGAGAGCAAACGCACCAGCATGGCGGTTGATGAAAGGCGAAAGCCCCAAAACACAAAGTCACAAACACGTAAAATCAAAAAGAACAAAACAAGACTAACAAGAACAAGCAACTGGAGGCAAACAATTGGCAAACAACATCATGGCTGGGGAGCAATCTCACAAATTAGAAGGACAAATAATTACAGTCCCAGGAGCAAACAAGGCAATCGGAAGAGGCATGCTCACAACTCAGGAAACAACAAAACGGAAGCAACCAGCAACATCGGGAGCCAACCGACAATCGGAAGAAAAAAACAACGTGGGAAGGGCTGGCTTTGAGAAAGTTGACGTTGCAATGTTTCTTCGTGTGCTGGTTTGTTTCTTTGGTTGGTTGGTTGGTTGATTGGTTGGCTGGCTGGTCTGTCCAAAAGGTCAAGCACTGCCTGGGAATGTGTTTGGAGCCATCCTTGGAGTATTCATCACTTTCAGACATCCAGCCAGGAAAGCAACGCATGACGAGGGCATCAGCTTCATTCTTGCTGCAAGTGCACAGCCTGAGGACGTATAGCTTGCTCCCGCTTGCTCTGAGCCAAAAGGCGGCCGAAATGCAACACATGCCGCTGAGAAATGCTACCGGAGCTGCTCACTGCGGCAAGCTGCAACATGATATTGGTGATTGGCGTTGCTCTTTGGATGCGTGTTTCTATGATGAGAGAGGGACCCAAGGGTTAAGCAATGCCGAGAACAGTTTCCCGGGATGGCGCATGTCACTCTCAATCTCCAGAGGAAAAGCATTTCAGGAATTCGATATATCCCTCCCGCCTAGAACCCGCAAGTCGAAAGCTGCATTCCTTTCGAAGGGTATTCACCGCCTTCTCCGACTGCGAAGAAACGACAGGAACCCGAGGGCCGAACGATGTGCGCCGAGGTCAGGCGGCTTTGGGGTCTGGAGAGTCAAGGCTTCGCAATCGGCCTGCGCGGCATTCGACTGAATCGCAGGTATAGGCCCATTGCGGTGCTAGTGAGTAAACAACAAGCCTCCAAAAGCGTGGCAAAGTCAATCAGGGAAAGCCTTGCACGAACTGATATCCTATGAACCAGGTAAAGCCTGGGATGAGGCTGGATGGCTGCAACAGAGATCCCGAAGCACGGTGGCTCCGAGGTTAAAGTTTGCCATCGAATAACATTCATGAGAGCCCCAAAGAATGCCTGCAGGACATGCAGCTAGCAGTGGTCTTGCCTGTAGCTGGTTTGAGGAATCATGAGTCTGGGAAAGGTGAGCATGCTCTGGCGGAGCCTGCGTGTTCCCATTGATCACATCTATATATTGAGTGTTTGGGTTGCCATCAGCACCTTTTTAGGTGAACACTCGTCTGTGCTCATATAGATTTCCAGCTTCTGAGGTAGTGTTGACACACATCATTCCGATGCCCAAAGAAGAGACACTGTGGTGAGCCCATCTGGCGGCGCAAGACGACCACGCATTCCAAGTTGGTCGTTTGCAGGTCTTCTGCGGGCCTTCTGTTCAGGGTTGTTGAGGCTTCGGAGGAAAGAGCTGCCGATTTGCCAGCGGCCGAACAAGCTCGCAGCCAAACGATAATCCAGAATTGTATTGTTCTGATTTGTCATGTTTTGTCCAAGAATAATGTTGTCTAAGGAGTAGGACTCAACAACTTGTCCCGTGTGCGCGAAAGTCGAGGTCGCGTTATACACACGTACATCCGACAAATATCTTACTTTCGCTGATAGCTTGTCAGTGTTTACTTCAGTGGTGTTTGCATCGATCAAGTAGCTTACAGCAAAACCCAAATAAATTTAGGTAGAAGCCTCTGTCTACACATCAGGTCTCCCTTGGAAGGTGCCTTTGATTCAACTCGAGAAAAGGATGACATACGTTTTGCAAACCAACAGAAAGCCAAGCCATGCCTGTTGTTCAATCGCCAAGCAAGGGACTGAAAACACAGTTTCACTTGCACTCTGTCCTTTTGCAAAACCAAGGATGGGACACTACAATTTGTTCGCTCATTCAACATCCCTGGGACTCGTGAACATTGAGGGTGGTAAATCAACAAGGTCTGCCATTTACATCATTCTGCAAAAACCATGGGTTGGCGGTGAGTCATAACGTGGGCAAAACAACAAGTATGGCCATACCGTACCAAATTATGATCCCAGGTAAGGGATCACTGGCGAGGACTAGATTATCCTGGGCAAAATGTAAACATTGAGGGTAGTCAAACCTTTACTCAATGAGTTCACCTGATCTGGAAACAAACAAACCTGAAGGGAGTGAAGAAATCTACGGCCCCACCCCCCAGGACAGGCTCTCAAAACCTTCTCAGAGAATATTCTGGGGAATGGTCGGTGGTAGGCAGGAAGATGAATTCCCCAGTGGCATCAAGTCTCCTCTGGGCTAACCAAAACACAGAACCGCGGTGGACAGAACCGAAAGCGCCTTAGTGCACTGAGCGCGCCTGCCATAAGAGCATCAAAGTAGGACTGCACTGCCTGGGCCGCAGTCTGTGCTTGAATGGCGATCCGCGCAAACAAAGGGTTACCGACTGACCCAGCAATCCGAAAAGAAGCAACAGGAAATAATGTCCCGTTGCGATTCATAATTCTTAGTGAACCCAACCAAAAACAGATTTGGAGGGTACCACTGAGCTGGGGTTGCCATCATGAGCTCAGTGTCAAACCAGGAGGCTTCCCCTGTTTGGATGACAACGATGAACAATTTGAACTGAGCCCCACATGTCCGCAAAGACGCCTGACGGGCATTTGCATGTGCGCTCGTTGACTGACTGAGTGGATGCCCAAAGCTCAAGGTCCAAGTTTGCTTGGAAAAGGACCGGCATGTTGCAACTGTACACGTCTAGCGGGATGTAAATGGCGGCTCCTTTTGAAGCTGCAAGAAAAGGGTCTGCACTGACCAACCGCCAACAGACTCAACACGTGATAGCAAATCAGCAGGAGTGTCTTGCACACAAGCACCCGCTTCCGCGAAGCGCCACATTTCAGGCATCCTCTGAAAAGGGAAGTTGGGCCTTTCCGGATACAATGTATATGTGATCTTCCCATGTAAGCGGTTGCTGAAACTTTAGGCGCCAGTAACATGCATCATGTACATGTCTAGAAGCATTCATTTGTCAAACGATCTGACACCGTGCGGCTGCTGCTAAAAAACAACATCAGCAACCGATGCGTAGTTTCTACACTGAACTGAATGGAAAGGAACTTTGAACATATCCACCCTGGATTTGTGGACGGTGGTTCAATTAAATCTACAAGGGCAACGCAAAGCCGTGTGTGTTGGCATTGTGGAGATAGAGTGTCCCAAATAGGAACACCAAAAATAAAATCACGTTCAACAGAATAAGCTGCAGGTGATTAAAGGTCACACACCGCAGTATACCGTAGTCTAACACATCGAGAATAAGCAGTGGCCAACAAGGGGAGGGAGGAAACCCCTTCTTTTCCCCAAAAAAACACAGAAAACGGGAAAAAGGCTGCTAACCGCACTGACCATTTGGGGTCAGCTTTCACGGCGCACAAACCCGACAAAGGGCCTGGATTGCATTGCTGCTAGCAGGCACCAAGCAAGCGTGACAAAGTCCCCGTGGGCGAGCCGTTAACGGTCCAGTCAGCTGATACAATGAGAAGCAGAAGATTCCATGAGGTCCTTGTCGTCCCCACCTTTCGCTGTCCTAGTGTTGCACTCAACATGGATGGTGTCCCTTGGGCTTCCCTTTAAACCAACCAACAAGGGACCACTGAAAAGACCCTCATATCAAGTACGTCCCCGCAGATTAACAAGGAACCCAACAGACCTCCATTTGTAGGGGCACGCCTTTTGGAGAACCCCGTTTTAGGTCCCATTTGTTTCGTTGTAGAGTCATTTTAACCAACAAACAACACCGGGCGGGTCCGGAGCCGGCGGTCTCTGGGCTAGCTGCGGGGTGCTTCTGCACAAAGTCCCAGTAGTCCAGGACATGGTGCAGCCTATCGCCCAGCGTCGAACCCAGTCCCCCCTTAAGTGAAAACCAGGAAGGAACATGGCTGGGACCGGGTCATGGACACCAGGAACTTAGACAACTCTAAGGGTCCCCAGAGCCAAGGGAGCCACCCTATTGACAACACAGACAATGGTCGATAACCCATCAAAGGGTAAGTGGGATCCGATGGGCAAGACATCAACACGCAACTCAGTTGCCCATTTTGTGAGTTGGCCGGTTCAAGGTTCAGAGACAAACTTGTAGGCAGAAATCACAGGCCAAACATGCAAACAATGTAGCGCGGGCCAACAGCGTCACAACTGCACTTGTGGCAAGATGTACAAACAAAGGACTCCAAATAGTTGCTGTCATATTGCTCTGCACAGTGCCAAACCTGTGTCCCCAGCTTTAGTGGCAAAAGCACCGGCACATCCAAAGCTCGCCCAACATCTCGATCAACATTTCATGGTGCCATCCAACGGTTGCGAGACCCACTGCTTCACATCGAGCAAGGCCCTGCGGCCGTGCAATAGCCAAGGAATTCGTAAGCAGTGGTCAAATACAGCTGGTGGACACATCTCCGCACCTGCTGCCAAGTTCAAAGCAAAAGTTAAACAAAGACAAGTCAAAATGATCATGCCAGCAAATTTATTCGCATGGCTGAATGAGGCAGCACAATCCATCATGAAGTGCCATCCATGCTGGGAATCGAAACGCTTCGGCTCACATCCCTTCGGCGGGAATCCCTCGTACGAGTCTGTGAATCGAGGCTCTGAGGCTGCCGGCCACTGCTTCTCGGTAAGTTGAAGCCTTGAGCCGAAGGAAGATAGTAAAACTACATGCGGAGGTCCAATCAACTTTCGCCCAACTCCCCGGAAACTGGATCATTTGATTTTCCCTTTCAACGGGTCCAATTTGAGTTGTCTTCGGGCTCATGGAACGACTTGCTCTGTAGGACGTGCATATTCCAGGTTGTCTGCGTGTGTGCGCGTGTTTTGAGGATAATGATTTAAACGGACAAAAAAGAAACGACACCATTTCGGGTCCCTGGTTCAAATTCCAATGTTCTAATGTTGACACATGTCCACTTAAGACATGCCCGCATAGACAACGGCTGCAAAAAAGGGTGCGCTGGGACCTACGTGCAATGCCACTAAAAAGAACCCCTCCAACGTGGTGGGCATCAAACCAACATGGGGAATCTGAGACTGAAATAGCTGCCCCTGCTGTCGTCCTCGTGTCAACCAAACTGTTACCGCGGTTTCTAGACTTTCTGCGATATCCCCAAGGTTAAACCAACATTAATCCATCTCCCTTTGCGCATCCAACACACCGATCGAGCGGGCATTTGAACGCACATTTACACTCTCATTTTTGTGTACATGTCATGTACGCGAGACAAGCTACCAACCGTGCAGCGCACCACAGCACCAACAACTACAAACCACTCGCACCACAGCACCACAGCACCACAGCACCACAGCAAAACCATGCAAAGAATCAGTCGTCGAACCTGCCGATTACGCACAACTCATGCACCGACACGCTAGCAGAACAACAACACAAGACACTGGCTGCAACACAGGCAAACACAGGTTTGAATACACACAACCTGACAGCCAGCAACCCACAAAGCGACCCACCTGCATGACGACCCATATTAACATTGAAACTACTCCACCAGCTTTCAACTCCAATGGTAAGAGTCAAACACCCAACTTGGGCAAAGCTCCTGTGCTCCCATATATATACCAATCTGTGCACACCCTTGTTCCCAACAACCGCCATCGCGTTCGTTAGGGCACTTGCAAAAAGAGATCCACCAAATCCCGCTGACAAAAACATCACCAGCTGCTCGTACCCTTGGAATCAGCAACTCGCGCCTCGCTCCAAAAAAGCCGGGGAAACGTGCTTCGGCTAGCAAAGAAACCTTTCGAACCTGAGACAAACTATGTGCATCCATGCATCCTGGTACATAACTTCAGCTATCTCAAGACAGCAACTCCGGCACATCACATTGCTATAACACATTGCTAGCCACATCAGCGTTCCATCCCGGAAAAAGACAACAGGTTGCCAAGCGGTGCATCTGAGTCAGGGAATGTCGAACGAGGGGCCGGCAGCAAAACTTAACTACTGGAACTGGCTGCCGGGTAAGGAAGGGGTAAAGCTTCGCAATATAATGTTTGTATCAGGTTCTTCGGACATGCAAGACTGATACGTCAGGTTTCGAATTAGAAAGCCAATGGTAAGTCAAATGCAAGGAAAGGCTGAACACAAACGGCACTGCCTTCTTCAAAAGGGAATACTGCATATCGGACTTCCCGGGGCCCCTGCGAATGCCCGAAGCATCCCTGGCAATTACCTGCGAAGGTCCAAATGGGCTGCACCCTCCCAGCCACAGCCAGATCCAGCCAAAACAGAACTTGCCTTCAGCGGGACTCCTTGGAAGTGCTGATGGTGGCTTGCGTTGGCCACAGGATGCAGCTTATCACCAAACATGTTTGGCTGCCTGATCCCCGACCCTGCGTCAAAACGCTCTGCAGGTTGCATGCAACCGGCAGGGAGCTGTAATAGAGGGGTGAGGCATTTTAAGAAAACCTTTTCATTTTGGGAAAGCACCACGGAGAATCATCCGGGTTCGACATGGCAACAAGCTACAACCTAGTTGAAACTTCCGGTGTAGTTGATACGAAGGATCATAGATGGGGGTCAGGCCACGCTCGGTAGCCACCCTGATCGTTTGGAGAATTCGCACCCCCGATGCTCCAAGAGGATTCAGTGACTGTGTTGCCTTGCAGCCCAACAGACTCAACAACAACAGTAATGCCTGTGTGATGCCACGCTGAAATCATGCACTGCCGGGACCAGGGACACCGACTAACACGCTAATGCCAAGAATGCGCAGTATGGCCGTTATGAATTATATGGGGATGTGTGCTAGGGCAAGTTGGCCTGACCAACTTCCTTCAAATCAAGCCCTACCAACACAGCGCAACAACACAAAGAACTCCCATGTGTTAAGGGCTTGAATCCTGAATATCTTGGCCAAAGGCGGCGTGCCATTGGGTTTTGTGACGGGCATGCCCTGAAAGGGGGGAGGGCGAGGTAGCACTTGCATCAACAGCAACATCTAAGCCTGCAACGTCTATCACATCAACCAGTCGAACAGCCGATGGAACCCAACTGCCATGTGCTTCGCTGCCTTAACCTTCTCACCTTCTCAATATGTTTGCCAGAAGCAGTGCGCCATTGCGCTTTGTGTGGGGAATGGGCCTCAACATGCGGCAGTGTCCATTCGCCAGACACCTCTCTAAGCATCCCATGTCACACCAAACCCTTCGCTTTGCGTGGGGTGGGGAGCTGGGGTAAGCTAGGCGGAAGCCGGCGGACAATTTGCGGGAATCACCAGGAATGCGCAGAAATTTGCGGATGCGCGGAAGAACTTGTTCTAACGTGCGTTGGGTGTTTTTTCATGAAATGCAGTTCTGGGTATGATGCCGCAACGCATTTGGAGCAGCATAGCTCATACCCATCTCCGAGACGCGCGCACGCTTCCCAATTCAATGCCGTGCCATGCGCGTTCTTGTTATACACCTAAGGTACAACGCTGTATTTGTGAAATCCTTACAAGAAGTGAGTAGGCTTCTTTTCAACAGCTGCTACACATGTCAACAGCTGCTAAAGATGAAACCAACACAAGTTACACAATCTCACTTCCTCTCAAATCACAATATGGCTCATCCCATGTTCGTTGAGGCAAGGCATGTTGTGCTTCAAAATTGAGCACGCCCAA
Organism: Effrenium voratum; assembly: GCA_963377175.1. Classification (NCBI taxonomy): domain Eukaryota; class Dinophyceae; order Suessiales; family Symbiodiniaceae; genus Effrenium; species Effrenium voratum. Next base: position 191,325 of record CAUJNA010003725.1, on the reverse strand, counting down.
ACTCTAGCTGAGAATGCAGCTACAAGAGCCGAATGCAATCATCACGGGGAACAAAAATATCCCTCTACTGTTTGCGTGCAAAAACACTCTGGAAATGCAACTTCCAAGGTTCCCCAGTCCGCCAGACCTTGGGCGAAGGACACCCGTCCGTGCCTTGCTGGAAGAGGTTCTGCCGCAAACCTCGGAACTCACCGACAAACACAGGGTTGCCTGCAACACAGGGGCATCGACTACAAGACGACCCCTTCCAAACGCACCCTTCACAAGTGCCACAAAATATCCTGTACCTCAACCCCAGTCCAAAACGAGGGCTATATAACTTTTGGCAACTTTCCAAGGGTCGTTACTTCACGGACGCCAACAGCTGAAGAGTCTCATGTCAGATTGGGAATTTTCCATCTTGCATGGCACTGCAGGCCTTACCTAGTGGCGCAGAAAAAAGGAAAGCCCGTCGCATTTGAGCATATGTTTTCTTGAGTCTGCCCCGTTCACTTTGGCTTTAAGGAACCACCTTGTTGAACGTTCGGGCACCCTGTTTGTTTAAAACATGCTCGCTGGGAGGCGTCCCTGCTGCTCGTATCGAAGCAGCGGATCCGAAGAAGCTTTGTACAGTCAGATACTCGCATCTATTTGCGACGTTTGCAACTTACAGGACACGTCACGCAGTTTGGAAAGCAATGCATATTTGGCTTGTGGCTTGCAGGAGAACCGTACCCATTTGAACGAACTTGATGGGAAACAAGTGCTTGGGAGATCTAAGAACAGCGGCTTGCTCAAGCGTTGTTTCCGCAAAGAAGCACTCTGACGCTCTTCTTCAGCTAGTTTCCCTCGCCGCTGGCAAACGGTGGTGCATCAGGGACTTCGACAGGGTTCCCTACTGCAAATGTCCCGTTAAATCATCATCCCCTCACAGTGAACGCGTCCAAGAAATGAGGTTAAAAACGAGACGCAAGTGATAGGTAACCCTGACTTCAGACGCAAAGCGGATCTGAGGCTTCGGCGCGCCCCGAGAGCGGCCGCTTGCTCGCTGCAAAGCATCTCTTGAAAGCCTCGAGGCGCAAGGGAAAACTGACCCCAGCCAGATGCCACTTGGAGACCCACACGCGCACAATGCGATAATCAGATTTCATATCATGGATATCAAAAGGGCGCCGCGGCCTGCTGACCATGTTGACTTGTAAGGGATAAAGAAGACGTTGGACAAGCCCTGGGTTGGGCCACAGATTACGGCACGTTTCTCTGCAACAGTCGACACACAGCATCCTGAATATGTATACACACATACAGTATATTGCCTGTTGAACCCCTGCTCAAGTGCACCCGCTCAGCACTGCACAAACGCCAGCCAAGGGATAAGCACCGCTCAAGTGCACCGCTCAGAACTGCGCACCCTCTGCCGAGCGACAAGAACCCCCACTCAGGCGCGCCTGCACACCACTGCACACAAGCCTGCCTAGTGATCAAAGCCCCCCTGCTCAAGTGCTGGCACGCACACGCCTGCCGAGTAGTAAGAGCCCCCGCTCAAGTGAACCCGTTAGGCACATTGAGCTCTTCAGAAAAGGGCCTTGAAGAGGTCGGGATGCATATACTCTTTGTATATATGTAGTAGATAGACATCATACAAAGGAAAACAAGTAAACCGACCAAAGGTCATACAACAAAGAACAACACTCAAACAACAACCCTGTATACATATACATATATATATATATAATAATTAGATATCAAAGTTTGCGTGTGATCGTGTTGTCGATATATCCACCTCAGGAATCTTCGGGGGGGCTATGGGGGGGGGACTATCCCTGGATAAGCCCAGGATAACTCACGGATAAGCCCCTTATTGAGGGCTTAATCAGGGATAGCCCCATAGCCCTTTTTTGGGGGTCCATGACTATAATTCATAACTGCGTATATGTATATATATATATATGGTACAGCGTTGCCAGCCCCCCCCCCAATGGTCATGGGTCAGACAAGTACCCTCCCCCGCTGTGGCTGTGGTCCTGTGATTGGGTTGTGGTGGTTCAGGGTTGGTTTAGAATTGGTTTAGGGTGTATTTAGGGTGTATTTAGGGTTAGTTTAGGGTTGGTTTAGGGCTGGTTTATGTTGATTTTGGGTTGGTTTAGGGTTGGTTTAGGTTTAGAGGTGTACGGTTTAGGGTTTGGTTTAGGGTGTATGTAGGGTTGGTTTAGGGTTAGTTTGGGGTTGGTTTAGGGTTGGTTTAGGGTTGGGGTTTATTGTTTAGGGATTGGTTTAGGGTGTATTTGGGGTTAGTTTAGGGTTGGTTTAGGGTTAGTTTATGTTGATTTAGGGTTGGTTTAGGTTTAGAGGTCTACGGTTTAGGGTTTGGTTTAGGGTGTATTTAGAGTTGGTTTAGGGTTAGTTTAGGGTTGGTTTATGGTTGGTTTGCGGGTTGGCTTGTCCTGGGGGTGGGAGAGCCGGGGTGTCGGGATGCGAGTTCAGGGGGTCGGGGTGCCAGGATCGGGGTCTCGGGCTGGGGGGGGGGGTTGGTTCTGGGGGACCCATACCATATGGGGGGGGGGTAGCAACACGGAACACGGGACCACAGATATATATATATATATATATATATTATAGACTCGACATAGATTTCAACATGTCGGGTGCTGTATATTGTATCAACGTAGCTGCATCAGCCGGCTGGCAGACTGGGCTTCGCGCTCCTCCCAGGCAGTCGTGGTGCGGTGAGGCACCGGATGGGCCCCGCCTGGCAAGCGCTGCTCAAAAGCGCGGTTGCCCCCCTTGGCATGGCACACCAAGCAAAGTGTCCTTGAGAGAAACTGGGACTGCAAATTGGTTTGAACCCCCAGCCCTTAGGAAAGCCAAAAGCTTTTCTTGAAGGAAGGTTTTAACACGTTTACACCAAAGTCAGTCTCTACCATTCCGACATGACCCAAGCTTCATTGTCCAAAGTGGAGGATGGCTTTCAAAAAGAGCGCACGGCTTGTCGATCTTAAGTTGCGCATGTTCATGAATGTCACTAAGCCGTAAGCCGTGTAGCTGCAACAAAGAGCCAAGTAGGATAATATCTTGTGGGCAAACGTGGAACTTCATGACACCTTGACTCTTCAGATGTTCGCATTTCCAGCAGACGCTGCCAGGGGCGTCCCTCAATAAAAGCTATCATGCCTATCGGCAAACAATACATGGAGTCGTGGATCCCCTACTGCTCAAGGTGTCATGGACCCATTTCACGACGCAACACTTGACTTCGCGTTCTCCTCTTACATGACAATTTCTCAGCACGCTGGAAATAACGTTGCCTCGCGACTGGATACATCCTAGAAACATCAACCACATTCCTCTGGGATTTTGCGAGGCATGCGGGTCGGCCCCCCATGTCCTCTCCAAACACACATCAGGCAGTACACAATCCACGATCCGCGAGGGAGGTGTCAATCGACGCAATGGAGTTCTAACAACAGCTGGAGGTTTGAATGAAAATCCAAAGCCCGGACCCACCCAATGCCAAGAACCCGTAGTGGCCCTAGTGCTTTTGTCGCACGTGAGACATGCGTCTTCCCAAACACCGGCCTTCCACTCGGTGCGCTGCAGGAAGCTTTGCACTGGTTCCTCTAGTGCCCCCTGGGCGAAAGCCAAAGCAAACATGCAATCGCTTTGCGAGGATCCGATTCGGAATGAGGTGTTTAACGTCAGACCCAGCCGAACACAACTGTCTATGCACATATAACTCACTTCCTAAGCGGATTGCCCCCCAAATGAAAATGTTCGTTGTATTCCCCAAAAGTATGAAGTCTTGAAATTCAGGGAGAGAGACACCGAATTCAATATGCTCTTAGGTCTATATATACACAGACATGATCATATGTGTGCGTGCCAGTTGGCTGAGGCGGATCATGTTATAGCCTTTGGTGAATACCTGCCGTTTCGGTGTTGCCCGGCGGCTGCTTTGAACAAAAGCGGAAGCCTTAGTATCGGTACACTCCCACTCTCTCTCCCTATCATCGCATCTCCAGCTCGAAAACCGCAACTTTGAAGTAAAAGAATAGTACGCGAAGTACACTTCCGCAGCTCCAGCTCGAAAATCGCAACTTTGTAGTACAAGTCTAGTACGCGAAGTACACTTCCGCAGCTCCAGCTTGAAAATCGCAACTTTGTAGTACAAGTCTAGTACGCGAAGTACACTTCCGCGTCTCCAGCTCGAAAATCACAACTTTGTAGTACAAGTCTAATACACAAAATACACTTCCGCAGCTCCAGCTTGAAAATCGCAACTTTGTAGTACAAGTCTAGTACGCGAAGTACACTTCTCCAGTACGCGAAGTACACTTCCGCAGCTCCAGCTCGAAAATCGCAACTGTAGTACAAGTCCAGTACGCGAAGTACACTTCCGCATCTCCAGCTCGAAAATTGCAACTTTGTAGTACAAGTCTAGTACGCGAAGTACACTTCCGCAGCTCCAGCTCGAAAATCGCAACTTTGTAGTACAAGTCTAGTACGCGAAGTACACTTCCGCAGCGCCAGCTCGAAAACCGCAACTTCTCAATACAAGTGTCGTATTTACGAAGCACACCTTGGCAGCCCCAGCTCGACAGTGGCGACTCGCCTTCTCGTTTTACGGTGGCCACGCAAGGGTCCCACCCTGACTAAGTTACAACTGCAGGGATTATTATAGAGCCGTGTGTTCGCTAAGGGTTATCGTTTTTGGGGGAGACCTTATCGTTTTCCATGGTTTTGGCATGTGTTATGCAAAAACGTACCCCGCCTTGATAAAGTGGTCTTCGTGTGTTTTGTCCGTGGCTCATATGTGTATATATATATATATCATCATATTATTGGCGATGCCAAGCAACCAACACGGACATCTCCGAAAACAAATCTTTGTTAAACAAGCCAATTTGATGGCATTCGCATGGCTTGTCTGCAGTCTCCGCTTTTTGGTGGCAGGTGACTGCGTCTGGCGAACATGTTGGGTGTATTAAAGAAATGATCACTGGGTCCGAGAAGGAATGCCCGTTGGGTCTGACCTCGTGAAAACTGATGTGACACGACCAAGGCAGTACGCGTGCAGGTCAGGCATATCCCGAATGAATACGCCAACTTAATTCGGAAAGCAAACTAGAATGACTGGTAGGCAAGCATAGTCTGTGTCCGGGAATAGGTCAACAAGGGCATTAAAGACGCACAGCAACAATATGATGCATTAAAAACAGTAGCCGCCTGATATTGGGAAGAAGGTCAACTAGCACAAACAGTCAGCAATGTCTTGCCAGGGCAGAGGCTACTCCTGTGAGACCAATGAGAATCTTCACAAAGGAATCCTTCGCAAGTGATGTTCATAATGCCATTCCTCTGCGCGTAGGTGGTTTGGGCGCTCCGAGCTCATGTTCAGGTCTACAACTCCCTCGGCTGACGATGGCTTGTCTTTGCCGTGGCCCCGCACCTAAACTTCACAAATCCAAAATTGTCAAGCACAAGGAAAGCTAAGCGGACATCTACAGTAGGGGCACAGGTGCAGATTCGCTAGCTGAAAAAGGACATTACTCCCTTACTGTCATCTCCTGCCTCCGAGTCTGGGGACATGTTGTTGAACACCACCAGAAGGTTCGGCGCCACCTGTAGCCAGCTTCAAAGCAAACGTGCTCTGTCACATTGCGCATGAACTGGGCTCGCGCAACACCACCACTGGCGTGCAAAGTCACAAGTTGCAGATAAGAGGTTGGGTGGGGGGGCCTGCGTCTGTGTAGGCGGGGTGAGTGGGCAGGCAGGTGGTGGGTGGGCGGGCGAACGGGTGTAAACGTGCGAGGGCAAGGGACGAACCATCTGTGCGGTCCTAGATTCCACTACGGAGTTGTCCGGAGGCATGAAATCAACAAGAACCCGTCAGGAATCCGTCTTGCCTGCTCCCTATCACGTGAAGCAGACAGGATTCGGAGCTTTCAGCTGGACTGAAGAAAAACATTTGGAGCTACCATGCTTCGTGTCGACCCCCGGTGTAGATTGGGATTGCTCGTCCCTCTGCATTGTGATGTTCTTGGATCCCCGTCCGGGTGGGACCGCCAACACTGCTGTGCGACAATTGCAGTGGATCCAATTACATTTTTTGTAGGCAACCAGGGTTGTTACCTCTAGGTTTGCATGGAAGGACGTGAATATCAAGCATGAAGCCAACCAGTTGGAGGGATCTCTAGGGTTGACGCATCCCTATGCTAACAGGTCACTTGCTTCATTGCGAACAAGCTCCTAAATTGTTCTACATCATCAAAGGAAGTGTAGAAGAAGCTTCCAAAGTACTTCCGCGAAGTCGAGGCGAACTGTCGTTTCAATGCAAATGAAAGCGGAAGGAAAAGAGAAGAACCAAAAAGAGACGAAAAGGCTGTCATGAAAAAGTAGATCAGAGCGGAAGGAGAAGACAACAAACAAGAAGAGAAGAAAAAGCTTTCCGAAAAAGTAGATGAGAGCGGAAGGAGAAGAGAAGAAACAAGAAGATAAGAAAGGGCTGTCGTAACAAAGTAGATGAGAGCGGAAGGAGAAGAGAAGAAACAAAAAGAGAAGAAAGGGCTGTCGTAAAAAAGTAGATGAGAGCAGAAGGAGAACAGACGAGCAAGAAAACAATAAAAGGCTGTCGCGAAAAAGTAGATGAGAGCGGAAGGAGAAGGGAGGAAAAAAAGAAGGGAAGAAACGGCTGTCGTGCACAAGTAGATGAGAGCGGAAGGAGAAGAGAAGAAAAAAGAAGAAGAAAAGGCTGTCGTGGAAAAGTACATGAGAGCGGAAGGAGAAGAGCAGAAACAAGAAGAGAAGAACAAGCAGTCGTGAGAAGTAGATGAGAGCAGAAAAAGAAGAGAAGAGAAAGAAAAGAAGAGAAGGCTGTCGTGAACAAGATGATGAAAGCGGAAGGAGAAGAGAACCTAGATAGCTATATAGCTAGACAGCTACGTTGGATAGATAGAAAAACAAACAGATAGCCATTAATGTGCACTAGACTAGTTCGATAGGTAGATAGATAGATAGATAGATAGATTAGATAGATTAGATAGATAGAACGTGGGACTAGATAAAAAAAGAGAGTGAAAATAGAAAGCTTGAATGGTAGCTAAATAGAAAGGTAAATCATAGATTGATAAGCTATAAAATAACTGAATTCGAGGAATCAATATCCAGCAGCTAGAGATATAGAGAGAGAGAGGATAAACAAATTGCAATATACATAGATATTCAGGTAGATAGATAGATACAAGTGAAACATAGATGGATACATACGTGCACAAATAAATAGATAAATAAGTACATAGATAGAGATAGATGGATAGATGGATAGATAGATAGATCCGTGGATCGATGGATAGATGGATAGACGGATAGATGGATAGATGGATCGATGGATCGATGGATAGATCGATCGGTAGATCGATGGATCGATAGATCGAAATCGATACCTTGATAGATAGATAGCTAGATATATAGATAGATGGATAGATTGGTAGATAGATAGCTAGATAGATAGATAGATAGATGCATAAATAGGTAGATAGATAGCTAGATCGATAGATAGCTAGCTAGATAGATAGATAGATCGACAGACAGATAGATAGATAGACGCTCGAAGAAAAAAAGGCGAGATTTTGTTGGTCCGTACTATATGTATATATATATATATGTATATTGTAAAGAGATACGTAGATAGGTAGGTAAGCATGTAGATAGACAGATGTATCGATAGGTATACAGATAGAAAGATATAACAGAGAGACAGCAAGCGAAAAAAAAAAAAAAGATAACGATAAAGATATATAATATATCCAGAAACAGAAAGAACCAACAAAAAGAAAGAACAATCATGAGACACATAAGAAGCGAAATTACGAAAGACAAACAAGAGAGGCAAACACGAAGACACATAGTCCTTACTGTTGGTTTGCCTCGAACTAGCCCAAACGACGGTAATTACCCTCAAATCCCTCGCGCACACAAACACACACACACACCACTAAAAACCGCCGGCCCAGCCCGAACCGGCCTCCTTGGTTTCCTCTTTGGGCGCCTGCACCCAAGAAGCGGAAAACCCTTTACTAGAGATATGCGATTTCGCTATATGACACCAGTTGGTATTTGGCTTTTCCGAGTTTGGTAGGATCACTTTGATTTGTTGGATCACCAAGAATCAAACTGACTAAGCAAACAGGCACAAACCTAGGGTGTACTGGCAACTCGGAATGGGTAACCAGGGTGACACTGGGCCTGTACATCACCATGGAATCTTTTGCAATATGAAGACAACACTGTTGGGCCGGGAAGCCACACTTTTTGGTACACAGGACAACAGGAAGCCACAAGGACACCCGCATAAACCAACACTTTAATTAGAAGTCCCTTCATTGTGAGACAAGCTCACATGTGACCAAATAACTCAGCAACGCCGCACGGTCCCAGCGCATATGTGCTGAGAGCTCGGCCTGTGAGCCTAAAAGGGCCAAGAGGGGGGAGCTGTTGCTTTGAAAGACTAATTCAAGGAAAAAGGCCCAACTCAAATTGAACCTGATGCCCGTGTCGGGGCGGCACAGTGCAAGCGCTGCAATAGAAAAAGGGCTTGCTTGGACTAGCTTTCACGTGCCTAAGCACTAGCGAAGGATCCTTGTGTCGGGATTTAGGGAATTCATGACTGTTGCTGCGGCCACCCCTTTTGTTCAACATATGCAAAGCCGTACTACATCAGGAGGACGAAAGTTTATGCCTCTTGCTGGTTTCTCGGAAGCCGTATGGATCGCCTGCGGGTCGAATTTCCGATTCGGTTTTGTGTGGCAGGAGTGGGACGGTCAATTGTCACCCTCCTTTAAATTTAAAATACTTTAAAGGTTTTGGAGTGAAAATTCGACCACGAGGGACCCAGCATCAGCTTGCAGGATTCTAGGGGGAAAGGGTTGTGTTCTCTGAGAAGGCCTGAGAGGCGCAACTTTTGTCCTGGCAGTGTAATCCCACCTTGCAAGTACGTTTGAAGGCCCTTCTATCGACCTGCTGAAACCTTTCTGGTTGACTTGGGTTGTAACACCAGCTCCCTGCTGCCCACCCCGAGCACAAACCCCGAGCAGTGATACAAGAAAGAGGAAACAATTGGAACATGTTCCATGTCGAATTGTGCCGTATGCTACCTCACATTGCTGGTTCCGGTGTGTGTGTGTGTACATGTGTACATGTGTGTGTGCGCGTTTTTGGGTCCTTTGCCGATTGGTTCGAATGCATTTGGGTTGTGTGATGGTCTGGTTGCTTCGCTCTCGGGCTTGTGTGTGTGTGTTGATCCTGTTAGGCAAGCAATGGCGGCGTCTCTTGGTTCCCTGCACTGTTCCGTCGTTCCCGGAACTAGCTCCACTGGACTTGGTGCCCTCGAAACTTGCTTCAAATTTTAACGGAATACGTACACAATTCCTTCTTGGCATCAATCTAACACCCACAGTTTGTTTCGCAATTGTGAGCTCATGGCTTACCCCCAATAGCACATCGTTATCTTTCATCGATCCGCGTTTCAGTGTCCCTCGCGGCTCGCCTGCTTCTCTTGTTTGAGCCATGTGGCCAGATCCGGCACCTGCAAGGCAAAGCTATGGCGCGGTTCAGAGCTGAATCCTAGCGGTGTTTACGATTAAGGTTGAAAGCAAATCGTGGCAAAATGCGAGAGGGTTTGCTTCTTGTTTGTATAACACAAACACTGGGACCAGTGCCAATTGAAAGGCACTTATACAAATGCTCAAGTGAAAACAGAATTGTGCAAAGGATAAACAGGCTTCTTCGTCCACATGTATTTTGGATAGGTTGCATCCTTCAGGTGTGCTTATGCAACAAATCACCCACGAGTGTATCAAAATGGGAAACAAATTGCAAAGGAAGTGTTGCAGTACAAATAATTACCCGAGCATCAGCCATTGCACGAAGAGTGTTTCGGATGGGTACTGCACGATTCCATATTCACATAGGTTGGCCCTGCGTTACCATGCACACTCTTGTCGTGATGCACCACACGCTGATGGTGTCACATCTGGAGTGCCTCAGCTCCAGGCTATAGCGTGTTGGGTTTCATTTGGTGGCCCTTGAAAGCCAGGCTCTGTCAATTCATGCCGCCCTACACGGTGCACGCCGTGGACTCGCCAGCCGAGCCTTCGATTTGAGGCTCCCCAAGAGCCGCATGAAGCGCCAGAGCTGCATGTCCTTGGCACAAAGGGACAAACAGATGCGATGCCCAAGAAGAAATCATATTCAATCATGCATGCCATGCCCGTGCTGAACCCTATGGGCATGTCAAAATAAGGTGACCCGCAAAAGGGTGGGTCTTCCCGTTAGATTGCCTTTAAAACCAAGTGAAAAGGGGACCGCCCCACCCCGAAACCAAAAACAAAACAAAACGACTTGTCTCGCGTCAGTGTGCAATGTCAGTATCAGTATAACGGAGACCAGCAAGCTGTATCTTGGAATTTCATAGACACCAGCTCCAGGAAATTCGACTAAATAAGGCTCACCAAACCAAAAGGTTGACTACCTCCCGGTTCGGTTGCCAGACAGCACCAACCTGGCGCGAATTCTAGGCGCTGCTCCCAGTGGTTCAACTCCCTGCAGGCTCTGAGTGCTGGGCTACTGCAGTGTCAGTGACCACTAAGATGGTGTGGCCTCAGTGGGTGCATACTGTTTTAAAGGGTGCCCTTTTCAGGTTGGATTAGGATTTAACGAGAACCAGAAGCAACACGTCCCCCGATTTAACGCATACCCAAATTGACAAACGCAGGGGAGTGGGGCAAAGCTTTTCTCTTGCTGATTGGATGAATGCAGCCAGTGCTCAAAATCAAGATGAAAATAGATTGCGCAAAGCGGACCTGCGCTTATTCGAGGAACGATCAAAAGCAAACTATTCCCACCTCTTGGCAACTGACATAAAGGTTTGGGTGGATCTCACATGGTGACATCAACTGTAGGCTTGCGGAACATTGCACCAACGGGATTTGATGAGCAACACATGGTGGTGACAATCAGGACGAGAAGCATTAAATGGGTGAAGCGAGCCATCTCCGTCAACCTACTGAGTGAGTTCATTGGGCTGAGCCGCTTTATTAGACCTGTATCAACAGAAGAGAAAGGGTAACAAATAAAGAAGTAGACAACCCAAGAAACTCAGTTGAATTCGCAGAAATTCCAAAGCCTCCTCGAAAGAGGCCTCTTTGACACAAGCCTGAAGCGGCAACAGGTCCTTCAAGCTGTTGCTGCCAAACAAAGCACTTCCCTGTGCAAACTCTCCAACATGGCCCTCGGACCTGGAGCTCAAGCGAAGGATGCCCAGCGTTTGGGATAGCAAATCAGTTTTCTTGGCCGGTGGCATTGTATGGGAAGTGTCAGAAGGCACCGCACTGCCAGTACCAAACGATTGGCTGCTGATCGACGAAGCAAGTCGCCAACTTCACCTTGCACAAAAGGAGCTCTCACCAGCTCCAAACACCCGGATTAGACGCATCATATATGCAAATACATGCCAATGCATACTTGCTCGAACCAATAACCCTTCAAGAGAAGTTGCTGGATTTGCCGGAGTCCACCCTTTAAAGCATTGCCCAGCTGCCTGCAATCCGACGGCTAGAAGCAGGCTAGCACGCGCAGACACACACACACACACACACACACACACACACACACACACACACACACACACACACACACACACACACACACACACACACACACACACACACACACACACACACACACACACACACACACACACACACACACACGCACACACACGCACACGCACACGCACACGCACACGCACACGCACACGCACACGCACACGCACACGCACACGCACACGCACACGCACACGCACACGCACACGCACACGCACACGCACACGCACACGCACACGCACACGCACACGCACACGCACGCACACACACACACACAACAAAACAAACAAACACGCCACTCAGGCAGCGGCAAATGGAGGCCAAAAAGATGTTGAGGAACAACTCGCTCCTCTCTGGTGGCTGGCAAGTCTCTCACGATGCGACGATGAAGTTGCTTCTGTCAATTGGCAACATTGCTGATGCAAGAGATATGAACCGAGTATGAGCCAATATCCAGCAACCTGAAAACAATGGAACACGCAACGAGAAACTAACAATTCCCAGTACAGCATGTCGATGGAAACCATTCCCAAGACTTCAACGTGACAACCCAAGAAAGTTGAACACAAGGAATAGAGCGGCGACTACAATCCTTGTGGACCAATACATCCCGCGAGATATAAGGTTGCACCAATGCTACCCCCGATGGCTTTGCAATAGTACGGATCGTGCAATAGCACAAATCGTTCAATAATGTGGAACAAAGTCACATGATGTGACGGAACAAGGGGGAGGCCGCGTGCGGCCGCTCATCTTCAGAAGGATGCAAAATAACAAACAACCAAACAAACAATTTATGGCATCGCGTGTACCTTGTTGGGTTGCCCTTCCCTTGCTCAGCCTTGTCCTGCAAGCGGAATTCGACCAAACTTGGCAACCATCCACTGTCAGTTGACTGCATGTTGTACACGTCTACGGGCTACTGTATGAACTGATGTGCTTCTTTTTACAATACTTCCAAAACCTGAATCAAGAGGACCGCAAACCTTGCCATAAACATGGGGAGACTGGTCCATGATCCCAAGCTACGTCTCATTTACTGATGTGGTCTAGATAGTTCTCCGAATAGCGCCTCAGTTCCTTACCTCATGCAGCCGCGCAAGACCCTGGGACAGACATGCTGCTCAAGCTGCACGGAATTAGCTCTTCTCCAGGACATGTTGGGGAATCATCAGCTTGACCGCCCTCTCCCGAGCGAGGCTCAGCTTATGCCAAGGTTCGCTATGTTAAATACTGAGCGCACCATATATGGTTTAGTCAGATTCGTGGGCGTTTGGACCTCTATCAAAACGAGAACCGAAGCAAACCACCAGTTGCAGCTTCTCAGGTGGTCACAAAGCAATATCAGGACGTCAACCTGCTGAGGGACTGCGAATAGCAGCATTGACCAAATGGCACAAGCATCGCTGCTATCAATACTTTGAGAAAGTGTCACCTGCAGACTGGCCAAAACCAATGCTGAACAGCCCCAAGCATCCCTGAGCATCAGACACACAGGTTATTGGGCACAAGCAAAGGCCCGCCCGATGATCCATCTGAAGGGGACGTCTCCAGAGATATCTTCGTGCCTGGCCTTCATCGCGTGTGAAGCACCAAACCTTCCTTGTACTGCTAATGATTACCCTCTTGGCATGCACATCTGGAGTGCTTTCTCAAGCGAGTGTAATCCAGGTGAGTGTGGGCTGGCGGGTTTGTTGCCCGACTTACGGACAGCGTTGAGACGCACACAGGGCAACATGCCAAGGGCGTTGAGGAAATGAGTATACTGAGTAGTCCGCCTGACAGAATATGTGATTCTTCGCAAACACCAAACCTGGCATCAACGATTGAACAACAACAGATTGCGCTTCAAACATCCACAACACGATTATGTCCAGCTAATCTCAGTTTACTTGAGCTGGATATTTGAGCGCATGCCTCCGCAACAAAAACACCAAGTTCGACACCTCAAGCCACCCGACCCGGCGGCTCAACAAGCCTGAGATCCGCATCCGGAGAAGCGGAGATGGAGTCGAAGAGAGGCTGGGCATCAAGGAGCACCAGCCGATCCTGGTAGGGGGACAACCAAACGCCCTCCAACCCAGAAAAGGTTCTTAGTAGCTTCTTAGACGGGTTTCTTAGAAGGGCTCTTAGAAGGATTCTCAGAACCTTTGGGGGTGCAGGGGGCTCCTGATGAATAGCTTGAAATAATTTGCCCGAGAAGAAGGGCTAAAGGTTCCGGAGAACACCGGCGACTTCTGGGTTTCTTACGTAATCCGTCTGACAACTGACAACTTCCCCTAAATGACAGTTTCCCTTTGCTCCGGTGGAACGATCATGTGTTGAACGGCCACATTGCATCTGTTGAGGAGACCGATTGACATACTCAAAGCAGAGAAGGAGTCACAGGTTATTAATTTTAGCCACGACTCCAAAGTTACAAACTTACTTCCCGATAAGAAAAAGCAACAACGTATCAGAGAACATGCTGGGTAACCACGTTGTTCATAATATCATAAGCATCATGAGCCCCCAAACCTGGAATCCTTTGACCAAATGCTTCTCAAACATGCGATTTCACGAGCAACCAAAAGCAAACCAAATCCACACCATGGGAGAACGCCTGAGCGCCATGTTCCGTCAGGGCACAACTGCCCAGCCTACTACCTCTAAAACCTCTTCCAAAGTTGCTGTGGGTGCAAACGCGTGTTGCTTCAAGCTACATGTGGCCGGGCCGCATGTGCGGTTTCCTGGCCATGGTGTGACTAGGAAGTAGGATGGACTGGCCAACAAAATGTCTGGCCTTCTCGAGCTCGTGTTCATGCATTCATTCATCATCCTTCATATCCAAAGACTGGCTGCAACGAGTCTGGGCAAACAACTATGATTCCCTGGCTTTCAGTAGGTAAGCAGCCTGTCATCATGGTTGAGCTCGATTTACATCCGGTCAAGCCTCCAAGAGAGTGTGCAGATCAACTGTTCCATACCGTCTAAACCCTTGACTGCAACGCATGTTGCACACATGGCACATGCTCCAACATCCGGATGTTGGCCCGAAAGATCAGATTTAAGAGGCAGGCAGAAGAAAAAAATGGCCTGCCACGTGACACTACAAACATGTTGGGTTGTTCGTGTTTTGTCGGCAGGAACTAGATTACCAGGCAAACAAGAAGCCAAGAAGTACCAACAGCCGCGGAAGCTCTCCGGACCGCTCCAGGAACATGTCCCAAAAGTGCAAGGTAAGTACAATTTAAGGGAAGCATGACCCGACCCCATAGCTGTCGCCGTTGTGTCCCGAACCTGGCGTGCCCACCGCGTGCGTCTGCATGAAGCGATCTGTGACACCCGGCCGTGGTGATGCAAAGGTCCACCCCTGCTGGCGAAGCTTGGCCTGCGGCTGGGTATCTGGTCAAGCCAGTTCTACTCAAAGACCCAATTAATTCTTGCTTGACACCGATGTCGCAATCTCAGAGTAAACATGGACAATTTGAACTGGGCGTGGGCAACAAGTCGCACGGAGGGCGGCAAGCGGGTTTTGCATGTGTCCGAAAAGCGATATGACTATATTATGATTGCCCATGTCAAGCTTGTTGACCAGAAAGGGCGAGGGACATCGAGGGACAGCCTCAGAAAGCCCCACACATGCCCCTCGAATCGGCCGGCATGAACCACACATTTCATTAGTCATGCCTTGAATTCCACACCAACCAATCCAACACCCACTATGTCGCTGATCCACAATTCTAGTTCAACTGTAAGTTGTGCGTCTAGCCCCAGGCTTGCTTTGCTCACTAATCGCAAGGGCTCCCTTGATGAACCCTAATTATTATTTGTTTTTTTTAAAAAAAAAAAAAAAAAAAAAAAACTCAACAATGCGACAAGAGCTACTTTGAAAAGAAGTGTCATTCGCTTTGGAGCAAGACAAATATGTGTTGCTCTTGCGGTTGATCGGGGCTAAACCTGTCTCAAGCTCCTCACGTTTTCTTGCAAGATCACCCTAATTTGGAAGATATACCTAGCAACTCTTTGACAACAATTTCCCCTCTTTCTTAACAAGCAAGCAACACACGGACTTGTGGACCACCCACACACATCTCCCATACTTGTGTCAGGTCAGCTTAAAGGGAACCAAAAGAAGGAAAACCGAACACCAGCAAAATCCATTTGGGGGTCGGGACACCCAAATGTAGCCCTGCCATTTCCAATCTCCGCCTTCGAGGAAGGACTGAGCAGAATGAATGCCCAGCGGCACCTGCCGAGCATAGAAAGCACAGTTTCTGTCAGCCCTCCGGCAGTTTCGAGCACTTTACACCTGCGACCAACAGCTTTGTTTTGCCCTAGAAACAGCAAACATCTCTTGTTGGAACATGTTCTAGCTTGGTGTTGTGAAGAACATGGACATGCCACCCTCGATTTCTGGTTGGAAGGGGCTTGAGCCAATGAAGCAACATGGAAGGACTCGTGGTTCAGGCACGCTCCGCACATGATCCACCGGAACCACTGCTATCCATGTACAACCACATTCAATTCGTGCGCAACCGGCCTTAAAGGTGTGGTACGAGGGCGTTGCACCTCGGCGCGTTTGTCTCGGCGACTAGCAACATGGTTACCCTAGTCACGACTATTTATTCAAGCAGTGAATTTGGCTCAAACTGGGGGTTCACAGGGGTGTCATGGGGCGCTGGTTGCACGCCACGAGCCAACTCTAGGACCATCTAAGAATCCAAGTATGCATCACGCAACGTACGTGAGCGGTAACATTCATTCGTCTTGACACCAATATCGGCTTCAACAGTGCAACTGTGGTTTGCGGAATTGGATTTGCAAAAACGGTTTCAACAGAAGATGTTAGAACCGATCTCATCACAAGTCAGCAGCAAGAAGTTATTTTGTCTCTCCCGAAGAAACAAGCAACATGACAAAGAACCTGGCCATTTCTCTTGTGCAAGACAACCTCCCTCTCAATCATTAAGTTCCTTTTGGGATCCTCGAGACAATTTGTCTCAGGGCAACCGTGAAAATGCTTTTGCAAGGAAACTCCGGACAACATCACGACTCTAACCGGAAACCGAAGTTCGACCCATGGGTTCGGCTCTAAACAGGGGAAATCTTTGAGCCGGCCACAAAAAGGATCTTAAAAAAAGACGCATCACCTTAGCCCCAGTCCCCTCCCAATCGCTGGGTCGGGGCCCCGAACCCTCAGAGTAGAAGTAGGGGGAAAGCAGCGTAGACAGTACCTGGCAGCTGGATCCGTTGGAGAACCACAGAACAATTCCCTACCTGGTCCCAACTTGTAGCCACCACTACATGAAGACAACCAATAACATTTCAAAAGCTTAATTTGTGGTTTGAACAACTCAAATTCTACTCCGCTGCAAATTAACATGGAACCCCAAAAGGGGGGTCGTCAGGGACGATACAAAGTCTTAGTCGCATTCCTCCGATTCCTCAGATCTTTGGTCGTGTTACACTAATAACGCAACGTCGCCAAAAATTGGTCACACGCGCAACTCTCACGTGCCATATTTCTCGCGCGTGGCACTTCAAAGGTCAGCTAGGCCCTGGTGCTGACACCTCCGGTATCACCAAAGTCACCCAATGGAACAGTATGTTTCACTTCTTTTGAGCGATTGGGCAACAACAAGTCTACACTTGTTGTTTACAGCTAAAATGACCTTCAAAAAAGAATAAAGTCCAGAAACTCAGGGAATAAGTCTGAGAAAGCATTCTGCAGGGGGCCAGTATTGCTCCCCCCCTGAAAAGCCCAACCCACGCTCGGGACATGTTTCACAGTCAAAAACTCAGGGCAGCTGTATCATGTACTACCCCGGCCTCTGTTTGTTTTTCTTAGGGTGCAATGTGCTGAAGCACTTGGGGAATCGGGTGATCAAAATGCTTGAGATGCAAAACTGACCACTGCAAATCACGGTCGTGGCCAACGGAAAAAGGAATCCTGAACTGAACAGGCAGCTCAAAATCCCAGGGAACAAATACCATCCTTCTTCACCGTCTTCACCCATGAACACAGTCCAATTGAGTAAGGCAAACGGGCGAGAACCCTACTTTGTTTGAGATTACCCTTAGAAACACAAGGACCACAGCGCCTATGTTCACATGGTTCCGCTGGTACCGATTTGATTTGTGGGGTTGAAGGGCAATTCAATTCGCTTCGTGGCTGCGTTCATGCAGAGTCCCAAGGAGGCTGGCTGCCAACTGAACCGACCCCAGGGTTTGGCGCGCCGTGGAGCGGCCGCCGCCCTGGCAGCCGAGGGCAGCTACCACGGTGAAGTCCCCACTCTCCAGCAGATGCGGCGCCACCTGGTGAGCCGTGCCCTTTTGGGGGAAAAAACAGTACCAAGTGTTTCGTTCTATTGGCGCTGGAGGGGGAGAAGGCAATGACGGGGCTTAGATACGTCATTCAACGTCTAGTTGTCGAATGCCCAACATACCCAGGGGTTGCCTGGTTTATCGAACAATAACATAAATAAACAAATATCGATCGATCATTAACCATTTGCAGCGAAAAGGTAGCCGGGGCTGCCAGGATTCTGGCTAAATAGCCTGTTTTGCTGCCAAAACCTACGTGGCAAATGTCGGTGTCATACGAGTCCCGCAAGGCCCCACGCAGCAGGAGTCACAGCATGAAATGAAGCTGTTGGTTGGTCGTGCGTGCAGCATGAGCTGGCATTAAAATATCTGACTAATGGGTATGTCGGGTATGTGTCAAAATAGGGTGACACCGACACCCCAAACTGGTGGTTGTCCTCTTGGTTGCACTGAAAACACCTCAACGAAGGCTAGCCTCAAACCGACAGTGGAGGTTGATCAGTCTAGCAGTTGGTGACCCCAAGATCTCAAGCGCATAGGACGCATGTGGCCAACCTGTGGTCCTGCGTGTCCCTTGTGGGCCAAAGATGGCAGAAAGCCTTGCAGGTTGCCTTGTCCTCTCGTTTCACCAGGTGCAACTGAATGGGCTTCTCAACTGCTGCGGATTTAATTCACTGGATTGCGATAAGAGTCAGCAACAAAGAATTGGGGCCCGGTCCTGGAATACATCAAGAAGCCACATATAACCGAATCCAGGCGCGCTCAAACTTGAAGAGCTTGAAAACACTTGAAACACTAAAGAAGGTTAAACACACCATGCATTTACCGTGGCTCTCTTTCTGCTGGTGGCGGCGTTTGGTCGCACACTACTAGATGAACTTATCTTCTGCAAAGCACCCATTTCTCACCCAGGCCGGCATTTAACACGTCCGAGGCCAGTTTCATTGGATCGCTTGCTGTTTCTCGTCGATGCGGCACTTCCAGGAGCTGGGAGCTTTGCATGGTTCAATGTGGAGGCATACAGGCATTGAAACTATTCAAGTTTGACCTCGCGCTCAAAGCAACAGGGTGCCAAGGAAGCACGAGAAGGGCTAACTGATCATTTTCAGAACATGGCCTGGTTCAAACACATCATCATTGCTGCCCATGCATCATTAGCTTTCTTGCCTCTTTTTTCCTGGCACCAACGCAAATAGTTGGCTTCATTGAAAGCCCCCTTGCCGTCCTTGGTTGCTCTATGTCGCTCTAAGCTTGCATCACGTGACTTTCACTGCTTGCTATGACACTTCACAGAGTCTGTTCTGGAAACTTCGGGAGTATGTTTGCCATCCACCACGCATCATGTGTGAATAGATGCAAGCTTTGGTGCTCAGGCTGGACAACCTTGCCAGTACTGTGTCGAGTACATGAAAATGAAGTATACATAAGTATACTAAGACAATCTAGGATGCTTTTGAGGGTCCCTTTCAAGATCAATGGAGAATGGCATCGCCTATTTGTAGGCATGTCTGGCTTGGAGACACACCCAAAAACATTCGAGGTACAGTACTGGTGCCAACCTTGGCCACAAAGCTCAATCCTACACTCCGACCGTATGTCCGCGCCTTTGCAGCTTGCTAGCCGCAGGGCCACACTTGGAGCAACTGTGCTGTGATTCAACCGGTGAAATTAGATGGGCCCCGAAGTACTGTGTTTTTCTTTGTTCGCCGCAAGACTCGCAAGATACGTTGTGTTGAGTCCTTCAAACGTGGTCAGAACCAGTAGATCCCTGGGCTCCGAGTTCGATCGTGAGCCACAACTGCCAGCCGCACTCGAAGGCCCTTTGCGGTGCACTCGAATGAAATTCGGCTCCATCCGAAGCACTCAAGGCAAAGGACTCGGTCGGTGCTGGCCGCCTTACAGCTGACCAAAGCTTGGGGCGGCACATCTCGAACTCGAGGGTTGCTCTATGCAGGCTCCCTGAAAAAAGTAAGCATGGACATCTTGATTGGACATAAGCTTTTGACAAGACTCAAAAACATGGTTTGTCGGACTCGTCAAAATCGTGAACGAGTGATTGGTGCAACAAGTCAATGTGGCGCTGCAAATTGGCAACGCCTCACACCACCAAATGATGCTTGCTCGCTTCTGTACACTTCAGTCTTGCGCTGCTGCGAGATGGGGTGTGCGTGGCGACCCGTCCAATAACAGCTGATCTTGAGCTGAGGTACGTTTACCATTGACTTCAGAATCGTCGCATAGTTTGCACAATTCAGCTCGTGCCCTCGCGAGAACATCGCCCAGCCGGCCGCCAATATGCACCAGGACTAGGATTCACAAGTTGAAATGTGTTCAACTTGCATGACCTGGCCGCCGGCCGGTGCTCCGGCGTTGCTTCATGCACCGCTGAAGCATTGTCCTTCAGCCTACAGTAGCCTGCCAAGCATGTTCCAGCAATGAAGCTGAAGAGCCTTGCGCAACTTGACAAAGCTTGCTTGTGTTTGAGTGAGGCCAATGTGACATATTCACTTCTGCCGCGGTGTGGCTCGATGCTAGAAACCAAAGAACCTACGGATGGCAGGTCCATGATGTTTGGTTTCGAGCTTGGCCGACACTCCAAGTCAGCCAAATAGTCCTTCCAAGCAGAACTATGCACCTCAACATTCACATACAACCCACTTAAGCAATTCGGGAAGACTTCGGGAAGCATTGCGTTTCACACTCAACCATGCAAAGCGCATTTGGGGTTCATCGACAATCGTCGACAATCTGCAATTATATACAGATTCCCAGATTGTCGTGTGAGTGCACTTGAGTCACTAAGCATTCGCTGCACTTCAATCAATGGCTATCTGCCCAGCATTGCCTCGCTCACGCCTTTCCAAAAGCGATGCCCATGGCTTTGAATGCGATAATTATGATATGCGTCACCTCCTCCAGCAAGGCTCAAACAAAGGTAATGTGTGGTTTGTGGCGGAGGTTTGCACTACTGAAACAAACTTCTGGCCTGCGTATCGAGCCGAGCCTTTAAGGAGGGAAAGCCGAGCAGTCCTTCTTCTTGAACTTTTGCTTGCTGCTTGCGAAGGCCCACCACACGCCCGCCTTGCTGACCCGCACATAGGCAGTTGAGCTGCGCTTGATGTCAGCACCGCGTTGGGCAGCATACCTTTGCTGAATGACAACGCAGAACGACCTGGCTTGAGACACATTGACATACAATTCGCAGCATCCAGCATGCGAGCGTGTTCACAGATCACATGGCCAGCATTGGAACAAAGCGTGAGTGATGCACATGCTGCCTAGTAACGGCTTGCAAGGCAATGCCATTGAGCAAGTGACCAGCGCTAAGAAATCAAATTGTAAGTGTCTGTCCTTTCAGGGAACGTCAGACATGACATAGTTGTCCACTCACTTATACATAAGTCCTTATTGGGCAAAGCTATCAAGGAATTTTTGACCTAGGCTGAGGCACTTCACGAAGCCGACGGAGGTGTCCAATTGTAGAAGCTTGCGACACACAGAGAGCCCCTGCTTCTTAGCCTCCGCCTCCTGAGCTGGGCGAAACCTTGAGATGAACCCCAACCAATCCAAGGCGCACATCCCTCCAGAGTTACAATAAGTGGGCTTTGATTGAGCATATAGGTTCGGGGCACAAACCAAAAGCCACGAATGAAACAAATTGGCCTTGCAGCCCATCTTTGCTGCGCCTTTTGCCGAGAGAAGAGACGCGAATCAACTTGAAGCTATGTCCGATGTGGCCACCCCTAATCCGACATATCGACACAGTCCAAGGGAGGTTGTCCAACACCAGCTGTGAATTATTGAAACAAATGATAAGCATATATTCTCAAACAACTAGGGTTGGGTACGTAGTGACTGAACAGTTCTGCGAGTGCTCCTCGGATGTAAACTCATCGTATATACGTTCTTCTCGGCAAACAAAAAGACACAAGCATTGCGCCGGACTGTTCAAGCTGCCGCAGCGGTTTCCGTAGAGAATCGGAGGCAAAGCATTGTTTCCACATGCAGCCAAGAACAACAAAAACTAAGCAAACGCAACGCACACACGCACAACCGGGGTGCAGCGAGGCAAAATTGACTTACACCATGCTGTCGTGCCATCTCAAAACCAGGGAATCAAAGGAGTCCAAAAGCAAACGGAGCTGTGCTTCTTGACGGGCCCAGTGGATCCGGAACTTGGGGTCGCTGGAAATCGCCGCACACGCTGAGATCGGGGGGTACTGGCTCCAGCGATGCCCTGGCGAGATCTTCACTTCCACCTCAAAAACAGGTACCCTCCCGCTGGCATGTTTTGTTATCCTTTGACCAATCAGCGAAACTGCATAAGAGGGGACTCTCGATGGATATATATATATATATATAATGTGCAGGCCGATTCCCATTTGCTTTTTTGGGGGATAGGCATCGGCCAAGTCTCCCTCTCTCGCGCCAAGTTCTTCAACTCTTTCAGCATGGAGCCCTCGTTCTCGAACTGCCGTCCTTCTAGGCCACCAATGACCTCATCTGCAAGCGTCCCAGGAATGCGGAAAGCAACTCAGGGCGGAGATGTTCTGACCTTGCTTTGCTTTTGGGTTTTCCAAAGCCAAATGAAATATTGAACCTTTCCACAAACGGTCGCCAACCTGTCGGCCCTGTCACAAATGAACAATGGAATCGCTGAGTGAGGCTAGGCCCTTGTGCAAGGTCCCATCTCATAGAATGTGGACAAATTTAGTAGTTTCGGTGCTGTGGGGAGTCAACTAAGTGAAGTAGACTCATTCTGCTGCCCGCGTCACTGTTGACCAGTTCGTGAGAAAGCGGCGGTTTGTGACCTCTGCGTTGCAGTCACAACTTCCCCTCCGAGCCTGCAATGCTTGAGCAGTGCTTCACGCTGCGGCGCCTTGCCTACGAAATCCCTACAGCAAGCCAACAGCAAATGACAACTACTGGGCATTTGCTTTAAACATGCCAGCATCGGGGTGCCGCAGCACCTGCCGACAGTAGCACCACCCACATGCATTGCTGCCATGCTCCACAACGCAACAAACACACATGCTCTTAGTTTCTCATGCGCTCCGTATGTCGAATAATGTTGGCACTTGACTAATAAAGGCCCCCCCCTGAACAATGGAGGCGCTGGAACAATGCAGGCTCACTTTTGGGACGTCCAAACAATGGAGGATTTTGGGGGGCCAATTCTACTTTGGTATTGCAGCCACTTCCTTTTTGCAATTCTACTTTAGTATTGCAGCCACTTCCTTTTTGTAATTCTACTTTAGTATTGCAACCAATTGAAAGGGGAATGCGTTTAAGCAAGTGGGCCGCCAATTGAAAGGGGATGCTTTTAAGCAAGTGGGCCACCAATTGAAAGGGGATGCTTTTAAGCAAGTGGGCCACCAATTGAAAGGGGAATGCTTTTGAGTAAAGCAACTGATAGTTTATTTTCTGGGAGGGGGCTGGGGGCTTGCAACTAATGTCGTCCCCTAAAAGAAGGTTTCAGCTGGCTTTGGGTTCTGTGGTTGAGCAACCAATTGAAAGGGGAATGCTTTTAAGCAAGTGGGCCACCAATTGAAAGGGGATGCTTTTAAGCAAGTGGGCCACCAATTGAAAGGGGAATGCTTTTGAGTAAAGCAACTGATAGTTTATTTTCTGGCAGGGGGCTGGGGGCTTGCAACTAATGTGGTCCCCTAAAAGAATGACATTATTGTGGTTCAGTGGGGTCTGTGAGGGGTACCCTTGTCCTGATTGCTTCTTTTTGTTTTGCATTTCTTAAACACGGTTTAGTAAAGAGTTTGCAGTTTCAGGGCTGGGGATGGTTTTCAAATTTGCTTTGGGTTCTGTGGTTGAGCAACCAATTGAAAGGGGAATGCTTTTAAACAAGTGGGCCACCAATTGAAAGGGGATGCTTTTAAGCAAGTGGGCCACCAACTGAAAGGGGAATGCTTTTGAGTAAAGCAACTGATAGTTTATTTTCTGGGAGGGGGGATGGTTTTTTAAATTAAAATTGATTTGTGGAGTTGTTTGTTGATTTGTCCCCCGGGCAAAAACACTTTCAGTTCTTCTGGTACCCCCAAACAATGACAGCAAACCAGAATAGGGAAAAACACTTTGAGTTATTTTAGTACCCCTGATTAATCGGGTGTTAACATTGCGCAAATGGCGAGGAATCACACCTCTCACAATTGATAGTGCCCATGTCGTTTCCTGCGGTGGGGCCGCGGGTAGTTCGTAATTACAGTGTACATGCATCGCTTTGTCTGTTTGTGGTGCTTGCTCGGCTTGGATGCACTCGTCCGATGGTCGCGAGAGAGAGAGAGAGAGAGGCTTCACAACACGAGCCTTTTCGAGATGCTTACGCAAACCGCAGCGGTGGTGCCAACCAACACAAACGCTGCGACTTGCAGAAAGCAAATAGCTGGAAATGACGTAAGGGTAGGGGTCAGTGCATGTTGTAGCTGACGATCTTTTGTATAAGCCCACACCGGCAGCTATGCGGAAGCGCACAGACACAGATAGCCACATAAAAGCAACGTGGAAGACACTATTCGGGCAGTGTGCAGAACAGTTTACTCTGGGTGACGTACGTGAGCCCAACAGCATGGGACAGCAAAACACACAGACACACTGACAGACAGAAAAAAATGATAGACAAACAACCGGCCAGACAGCTAGACAGCCAGACAAACAAACTAAAAACAAAACGAGAAAAAAAGCTACCAACGTCAGAAAAGCGACTCTGCGGCCCGTCGCACCAGCTCTCAGCATTGGTTTTCCTGCGCACAGCGCGTGCCTGGACCATGTGAAGCACCACACCTGCGCAAGTGATGCCAAAACGACCATCCACTGGCGACGAATGAACGCCATCGTCACGGCTTGAGCCAAGGCTGCAAACTTGAGATTGTTCAGCTGAAAACACAGGTGGATCACCGATTTCCGAAACAAATTCTTTCAAAACGTGGCACCCATCCAGATGACACATCCTAAATTTGGACGAAAGGTTGTTTGGGTCGAACGGCCTCTAGCAGGTCCCCAAACAGCACCGGTTCCACCATCCGCAACAGCAGAGCTGGGTCCTGACGTGCCCAAAATGCCTTGAAATGGTGTACCAGCTTCAAACTATATTGAAGGCGTGAACCCATCTAGTTATATTTGGGCAGGCAAGCTGTTTGTTGGGGAAAACTTCTCGTTCCTAAGATGTTTGAGCTGCTTTGAGACTAGGCATACAACAATGAGTCAGATCCAGAGCGTGTCGCACACGTGGCTTAGTTACTTTGCAAACGGAATTTGGTTCATGTTGGCATGCAAACACCTACGCATCCCAATGCCAGCCAATCAAACTAAATCGCCTAAAAAGGAAACACGGAGGCACAAAAACTGCTTTGCTCACTTGTTCTATGTGCAGGGGATGCTTGCGGTTAGTGTTTTCGCCGGGCGTTACCGTGTATATAAAGGGATCCGTGGGCCAGCAACATCATTGTCGGGGCAAAGGTCCGAAGGCCAGCTGGGCATCTCAGCGAATGTCCTTACTGAAAGCTTGAGAACCAGCCCTAGCATAATCAAAAATGCGGTGGATGTCTTGACGTTGCTTTTGGGCAGCCGACTCTCCAAACTCATCACAGAAGCTACTGTATGCCACAAGACACAACTACTTAACTGGCCTCTGCTTGGCAAGCTGCGTCCATAAGCATGCACTGAAAGCTTTGTCTCAGGCGTTTCCCGGAGCGGCCGAGACGGGCGCGTCAAACCTTGTTAGTTCAACAGCCGTTTAACAGCAAGTCCCGAAGCAATTGCAGATCGATGAATGCAGCAGCTGGCGCCCGGTGGGGCAACCAAGTCAGTTGCATGAAAGCATTAGAATGAACCGGTTTCAGGCGGAATTCATCTTGATACAGCCCAAGTCGCTCTAACAACAGCTCCCACAAACGCCGCTGTTCCTCTGCTTCCAAAGCCTCTGCTTCCAAAGCCTCTTATCGCCGCTGTGGGCAGCCGTCTGTCTCACGCACAGGTGCCATACTCCAGCTCTCGCCTCATGGTTTTTGCAGCCTCCGGGTCCATATCCTCATGGTCCATCTGCACCCTCGTTGCAGTGGAGCGAGCTCGTGCGGACTCGTCAGGTCTGCCGCCAACAGTTGCCCAGGCCCGCACACGCCCGCATGATCCAGCTTCTTCTCCAAGAGGGCATGGTCAGAAGACACGCAGGAGTCACCTCCACAAATGCCCAGCTTCTGGCGAAATCTGGCCATGGACTCCACGCAATGCTGAGCATCGAATCTCAAGAAGTGCAGCGGTGCCGCTGTGTATGGAAGCTCGTAACACTTGCGGTGACGCTTGTCCTGACCTTTCACTAAAACGACCCTTTGGCCTGGAGTAACCATGTGAAATTGCGCAGCGGACAAGTCCAGAATCAATCGTTGCGTCTGGTCGCTTGAAAACTCGCCAGGTGACTTCTGGCGACGTTGTGCACTTGCGTGCTGTGATGCCAGTAGTTCTGACCAAAGTCCTTCAGCAGGCTCATGCGGCGGTAGGCATGCACAACAAACCCTACACAAAGAATCATGTCGGCCACCCCCTTGCCGCGAATAGGCTGTTCACAATATCAGTGAATGTGTATGTGATTTCTGAGCACCGTCCACAGAGCAACATCTTGTAGAACAGCCGCTTGCATTCTCCAACATCGAGGTCGCACCAAGTTCTGGGGAGAGAGCCGGGCAGAGCCATCGCGCGTGAACGTGGGTATCAGCTCTTCCAGGAGATTGGTTATCATCACATTGGCAAGTCTATGCAATACTCAACGATAGCTGGGCCGTCAAGGAAGTCGTGCACCGCCATGTTGGCCAAGTTCTCCAACTGCAGCAGATCGCTCTCCAGCGTCACGATCAAGGGCAGCGGGCGTGCAATGGGAGACAAACGTGATGGCTTCAAGCCAATGGGAGTATCGCAATCTTCTACTTGCACCACCCAGCGGTCGCCTGGACCAAAGAAGCCACTTGCAGATCTGCCTGGATTGCAGCCCTCAGACAACCCCGCTGCAAACTCCCGACACCTTTCCAGCAAGTTGGATGCTTTCAAGCTCACAGGCTGCACAGGCTCTGACATGGCTTCGGACTGCACACCCCGACGCGCACCTGTGCGGTGCCCAAAGCCCATTGACTGTCGCTTCTACCAAAAAAAGGTTGGAACGGTGCCGGCTGTACTCCGCTTTGGGCACTCACCCTGTGAAGTAAGCTTCCCCAGGGAGTTGTTCAGCTCAGGCCTCTTGACCAACCCATGCGTGCACCGCTCCTCCCTCTGTGAAGATAGCGAGGGCACCCTCCATCACAGCGAGAGTGGTCAAAGCATCCTATCTTGGTCACCCAGCGGCTATGGAGTGGAACAACTACGTCCGTGCGCGCCATTCTGAGTCCACAATTGTGATCTGGACAACAGGCTGCCACTGCAAGTGGTGGGACACATAGCTTGCGTACTTATGAACATTGAACAAACAGAAGATCAACCAATGTATACGCGCAAACGCACACACACACATGTCCAATCACACTTAAAGCCTGACTGGAGCACCACAATTATCTAACCTAGACCTAGCACAACATTCTTGAACAACAAAGAACAAATGTACCCGCCCTTGGCCAAATACACCCATCGAGCGCCTGGTCTGCACAGATCCGCCAATCCTCGTCCATGAAGCGACACCTCGAAAGGGGGTCGATTCCGTGGGGTCGACAGGACCAAACAACATTTCTCTAAACAAACACAACAACAATGGGACAACACCTGACTTGCCTCTGTTGCAATCACATACCCAAATCGAACCAGCCTGGCAAATGAGCGCCAAAAGGTTATTCACGACATAAACTATGCAGTCTCAAGGAAGATTCTCATCACCAACCGGCCTGCTTGTAAGGCAGCAACCACTAAGGCGAAATAATTGCAACTCACCCTTCCTCCGCGATCCTTGGATTAGCTTGCGTTTTGCGACCCACTTTGCTAGCGTGGTGCAAGTCTATCAACCTGTAGGCTGCCAAAATGAGTCTCGTATACTCACTACTAACTATGGGAATCGTTTCACTGTTGTTGAGCAAAGATCGCATACGTGTTCAATGTCCAGTCAACTGAACACTGAGACACACACCTCCTGCCAAACCGACCCCGTAAAGGCTCAGTCTTCTGCCAACAGTTTGCATGCCAGTTTCTGTCGGTGTAAGTACCCAGCTGACCATTCGTGGTACCGTAGGACAAAGGGATGCAGGACATGTTTGCTTGCCTCCCGCGGATGCCATGCTCAAGTAGGTCGCATACCGCATAGCTTAATTCGGGGTCTGTTTCATATACTATGAGGAAGGATTGCTATGCCTGCTCATCTAGCGCCATGAACTGCCTACAGCAGGAGCGCCTAATTGTGAACCCAAACTCATGTAGTTGCCCGCAACATTGTTTTGCTCGGCAGTGGACTCAGCAGTTGTATAATGGAATGGAACCATACACAAACATACAGAACTCCAGCAAGCCACACTCCTATTCCTAGCTTGAAGGGCATCTCCAACGTGTACCTTTGCTGCTGTGCATCCAGAAAGCTGCCCTGGCTCCCGCCTCACAAAGGGCGGCACTCTGGCATCCCTGAGCAGGCGCCACATCATTGATTGTTCAAGCTCTTTGCGGGCTTGCTCGTCTGGGATGGGAAAGTGGCACTGAATTGCACTTAATACTTGTGGTTGTTGACCAGGAATCGCAATTTCGAGACATGTTGGGACGGCATCCCGTTCTATTCCCAAAGACTTCCCGCGCACCTGTGTATGTTTGGTAACCCCACCGACCATCATTGTCTGCAGTTTAGCAAGTTTAGCAGAAGCAGAGCCTTTGCAAGGCTCTGAGCAACAAACACATGCATGCCGCCCACAATAGTGGCCACTGAACAAATGGCCAAACAATCCGCATATAACATGTGCGTCCAGTAGGTACGAAGCTGGTCTAAAGGCAGTTGTGTCGCAAATCCTCTGCTCCCTTCCATCACCAAAACAAAACAACTGGTTGAAAGAGTAAGAACGGACCAGACGATCTACTGACCGTTATAGAACTGGCTTTCTGCTGAGCCTGTCGCTCTTGATGCCTATCATCTTGGTTTCCCATCCCGAGGCGTTCGACAATGAGAGCGCCAGAGATCACAGTAAAACGCCCCCAACCAAGCTGTTTTACAACGAGAAGGGATTTGCCACCGATTTGAAAGCCTTTGGGTGCACCAAACATGACCCTGTCTGATGCACAACAAGCTCCCCAGACTAAAGGCCGTCAAGTTCTTCCAGAATCGAGACCCAATGTATGCTGGGCCGAAAAAGCATTTGCGTGTTTCTCATTTGTGTAAAAAGGCCGCAGTCCTTTGCAGGACTTCAAACATGTCCTTCCTCAGCTGTGATAAGGGAACGCTCTCCGCCAAACATCGCCGATCTTTTGCCATGTCCACCAAACACCGCCCGGGGCTCTGAAGGTTAATTATGATCTTAGCAACTTGCTGTGGTGAAACCCAGAAGGGAGGACTGCCCCCCCAAGCTGATGGCCGATTCAGGCTCAGTTTTGCACCTTTGCCTGAGAACTTTGAAGGGATTCCCAAAAAGGCCATGAAGTCTATAAGCTCATTCCGAATCCGTCACAGCCTCGAGATCCGTTGTTTGGCGCCTGACGAGCCGAAGGCTGACAGGCGAACCGAAAAGGCAATGTGCTTGACAAGGCATGCCTGTCAGTGAGGCACGTATTGGGCTGAGCAAACAATCTCATGGAGAGTCATGCTAGGCCGTCCACCTGGTGGAGCACAGCGGCCAAGCGGCAGTCAGACAGTACTCCATGATGGCCCGCTTCAGCCCTTGTATACCGGGTTCCCAAAGTATTGAGATCCGACAATGTTTTGGCTTGCACATTGTAGGCACCAGCCAAAGATGGATTCACAATGCTAGAAGCGGTGCCGCCAGGTGAACCCTTGTACATGCAGTTTTTTCACGAGTCGCTGTGTGGTCATGCGATCGTACTAGAAGGGCAATGTATTGTGGATATGTGCTTGCACAAGCATGCGATTGAGGCCTACCTAGTGTTCGCTGGACAGGTTTTGCCATATATTGCCAGGAAGGAGCTTCTTTGGGTGGACTCCTCTGTGACGTGAAGCTTAAGGTGTTGTCATCAAGGTTGTTCGACCTTGCTGCAATCAAGTTGACAATTGTTTTGTTTGCAAGAAAACCTCAATGATCATGTTCAGACAACCGTGGTTGAAGTATGCTCAGTTGCAGGTATTTGAAATCGTCGAACCCGACCCATGGGGGTCTCCACGAGCAATCTAATAACGAGAAAATAAGACAACAACAAACAATTCAAACACATACACACACACAAAAGAAACAACACACACACACACACGACACACACACACACACTCAGGAGCGCAAAACTGCCAAACTGCCAAGTCCCTGGGGTACCTGGGCAATATTAGACAGCCCTTCAACAAACTGGGACCCTATTGGTCCGGGTGCTCCTTGACATACCCTTCATAACCTTCTATGTATCTAGACTGACAGGCAGTATCCCTCGGTCCAATAATTTACCAGAACCTACTTAAACCGCATAGGTGGTTCCAATACTCCTTGACACTCTGCGCCTTTATCCCGCGTATTCGTCGCCAAGCTCCGGCTGGGAGGCCTGGTCCGCAAGAGGCACTTCATAAACATGAGGGCTTGTTAATAACACACGTGTATATACATTGATAATATCATATATATATATATATAGTCTATATTCAGTATATATACATATATATATATGCCGGAAATTAGCAAAACCGTGAGTATGGGGAGCAGATGCGTAGCAAACCTCGTAATATGTCTAGCATTTTCCCACGATACGTCTGAGATAGGCATCATAGCTCCAGATAGTTTCTTACACACAGATACAATAAATTGATGTCGATACATGATTAATAAACCCCCTCTGATTCAAAACGCACCATTTTAGTCGACTGCCAGCCAATGCTACTGTAAAAGCAACCGTTAAAAGAGCCCTCTGAACAGTTTCTTGGCACCCCCTCTGACTAAAGACGTCCCTTTCCGGCCAAAAATCCCAAATAATTACCCAAAAACACATCCATGCATAATTCTGCATAAACTAATAAAGCTATTGACAATATTGTTGCCAGTACTGACTCCTTTCACAATGCCGTTCCAAAAATTGAGCAAGGGCCAGCCCGAAGCAGCAAATGTCTTGCTATTGGCTAAAAACAAGAAGGTTTGACAAGCTCACAAAGGAAATCCCTTCAAGGCTAGCCCCGCCCGAATAACACAAACCCCGCTCTGATTCTTCCTGGCCTTCCCCAGCCCTGGACAAAAAGGAAACTTCAATTGACTGTCCATTTGCAGTCCTATTGGCCAAAGAGCGGTCGACACCGGAAAAGACCGGAGAGGCCAGGTCCGTATATCCCCAGAGGGCCAGGACACCCTCCAAAATCCGGATTTTCGGGACCTTGCCAACCTTGAGGGGGGCTCTTAGTGTATCTCCAGCTGTTTTGCAAAGTATATCATGTGTCGTGTATATGTGCTGTCTAGCATCTGTTGAGCAGTTTGCGCAGCACATGTCTAGAATGAAGTTTCAGCACGTGTCAAGCGGCGCATTCCTGCAATATGTGAAGCAAGCAAGTGTCCGGCATAGTTGTAAAGCCCTACGTATCTGGTTTCTAGCAAGGGCTATTGCGTCCATGGACCAGTGGTCCCAAGTAATATCCCTACTGTAAGGTCACGATTTCATGTAATACCCAAAAATTGCAGTTCGGCAAATCCTTCCGAGGCCCGATCCTGTTCCGATCCTGCCGCTCGTCGTCAGGCCTGGCGGGCAGCCATGGGGCGCGATCTTGCCCCTGGTGCGAACGACGGCTGGCCATGTTTCGTCTCGTGGAGAAACCACGAAACCGCAAGGAGAAAGGGTGCCGCTGAACGAGCGGGTACAGCTCACGTGACTGTATCAACACTTGGAGCATGCCTCCTTCAAGACATCCATGAAAGACATGAGGCCCTCATGAGGAGCACCCATTTAGGACAAACACCGCCTTCACATCGCAGAAGGCGAAGCGACTATCGGCAAGAGCCAGTATCATGCCACAACAGCTTGCTTCGGCAAAGTGGATTGCATGTAATCGCAAGGACCTAAGGAAATCACTGCAACGGCGTCGCACAACAGATCGAGATCACAGGCATCCATATATATATATATATTGAGATATGATGCAGGATGAATACTGATGTTGAATATCAGAAATATGTCCAAGTTGTGTCTTGATCGAACTATGTGGGACTTACAAGGACAAACTTGCGATTGACCGGATCGCATGCCTACCACATGAATGTATACTGATTTAACCTGTTCAATCAATTCTTGATGCACGGCTACTGTACAAGCAACTCCGGCAGCTCGCTCGTCCTATTTCGGGACCGCCCTTCCAATGCACAAAGAGCTTTGCCTCGCCAGTTGCTTTAAAATCCGATGTTGAATGGAACGCCCATGCGCTTCGCCCAGAGAACTGCAGCGAGAAGTCAACGCCGCCCCTTGTGTTAGCCTAGATAAACTTCGCACAGGAATCCTTCCCACCCCTTCCACCCCTCCCTCCACTCCCTCCCCTCCCTCCCCTCCCACCCCTCCCACACAGGTCGCCTGGAATCGGCCTGGCATGTGAAGTTTTCATGGGTTCTAAAAACATCACCACCCCGAAACCCCAAAAAATAGATGGTTCCAGCCTGCCGGCAAACTAGGGCCATAGCTCAACTCCCAACTGCTCGGAAAATCTTGCAACAAGGCATGTTCTGCGTCTTCTGCGTGTTTCGTACATCTGAAGCTTCCAGGTTTGCAATTTGAGTGGTTTCTGCCGATGGCTGCAACAGCACAAATATCTGCAGCCATGTTGTCAAACATGCGTTTCAGTATACAAAAGTGCTTGCTGAATTAGTTCTTTTCGTCCAGGAAAGGCGCAACCAGGAAAGCTAGCTGCACAGTACCACTTCCTTCACGCATTTGTTGCAGAAGGGCAAACCAAAAACAAGTAGCTGGAAACACACGAAATGCAAAATGTGCAGTCTTTTGCCTACAGAGGCCGGGGCGTGTAAGTGCCTACATACCGTAGTCAGCACATTCAATTACAGCCATTCAAGCCTGTCGTCGCAGGTGCAACAGGGGTTCAATCCGCAACGCTTGTCGGCGTTGTCATAAATGCAGTTGCTAACACATTGCATACGCATGGCCTTAAAAGACTCTTATTTGGGGTCCCAAACTCTTGACGTAATTAAATGGACCGGCTATCGTCTTCACCAATTCCATTCAAATTTGATGGCACGGATCTAAACTCACACCCTGTTTAAGACCTGTAGCTGGTATCAGCTTGAGAGACGGGTGAACCAAAGCTAGACGGCCCAAAAACGACATGTACTACCCAGGGGCTGCCAAGCTATTAAGAATGCAATCCTAAATGAACATCCAAACAGTCATTAAGACCCAAATTTGGACCGGGTCCTATTGAGACAAATCTCGTTCATGCGATGCTGGCTTTTTAGGGGGTCGCTTCCCACCCAAACCCTGACTAAATCAGGCATTGTGGGAAGCTCAGCCCTCACAAGGAGCTAAAGCTTAGAGAAATCCTGCTAGCACAGCTAAATAGCATTCGTGACAGCGTTTGAGGTTAATAGGGGCAAACCACGTCACAAGCAACTCTCCACATGGTTGGTGACTGGTATCAAAAGTCCGAGGCCCGCTCACCAGCTGGGTCCGAAAGTCACATGACGCTCAAAGTTAAAATGTTTTGGCTTTCTTGCCACAGCGTTCAGGGATGCGCGTGGCTCCTTCGCAAGATATGCGTGCTTTGGATACGCGAGAGGCAATGCATCACTTCTTTGTCTGGTAAAACTCATGCGATGAGCAAAGATGGGCGATTAAAGGGTCTTGACATGACACTGTTCGCACCTTGGTGCGCGTGACGATCTGCA
Source organism: Effrenium voratum (assembly GCA_963377175.1). Lineage (NCBI taxonomy): Eukaryota > Dinophyceae > Suessiales > Symbiodiniaceae > Effrenium > Effrenium voratum. The sequence continues at coordinate 157,409 of CAUJNA010003725.1, read as the reverse complement.
CCTTGGCATCGCGTGAGACTCTGAAGCCAGGGGCTTGACGTTGATTCTCCCCCCCGCTTACCAAGCCGTACCATTAAAAAGCCCGCCTCAAGCATATCAAACACAAGCCAGGTCGGATTCATCCTGGGTGAGCTCACAAACACACCCCTGGGGCCAAATCAACTTCTCTGGCCAGGGTAAGACGTTTCTTGCAATGCGTGAGCTGCAGCTGAGCAAGGGAATGTGTATGTGTCGAATCAAGACGCCCCGAAACTGGTAGCTTTCCGGTTTCCCTCTAAACTACCTCAAAAACGGCACCCACAAGACCCACACGCGCACACACACACATTCCTGATCCAGCAAACAAAAGAGAGTGCACGAGTTCAAAGTGGAGTCCATGGACTCGAGGAACATGCCACAGAAAAGCAGGGCGAGAAGAGCGCGCGAAAGCGCTCAACTGAGAACGGACTGGCGCAGCCGTACCTTTTGCGATTTTGCCCAGGAGAACAACTCAAATCAAACTACGACAAACCAATAGTTCTGAATGATGCTCAGCTCGCATTCATCACAAGGGCCATGCTATTTCAATACGGAATCAGTTTAAAGTAAATGGAGACCTGCGATTGCAGCCGTACAAATGGAAACGCCACGGTATCCATTGGAAGTTCCGCAAAAGCCATTTGTGTCAGTTTCCCTCTCTCTCTCACCTGCGCAAAACAAGAAGGTGGAAAGGGCGGAAGCAACATCCAGTCTGCAAAGAGTGCAGCACTCAAAGTGGTCCCCGGACTGGAAACCCAAGAGCTGGCGAAGCCCTACTTACAATTGCTGGATTGCCAGGAATGGATTGGAATAAGGCCAATCGCTGTTCAGATTCTGACCGCCCATGCGTAGAAACACACTGGAAAGCTGGACGCAACGCAAAAGCAACTTTGTTGCCCTCCAAGGGGACAAAACTCCATTGTCTACCAAAGGTGGTGGTGGTGGAACTATGCCTGTTGAACAAAGCTCATGCGCACACATACTGAGGCACCAGCCGGTGCACGGTCAAGACCTCAGCGTTTAATTGTAAGATTCGCGCTGTGGGAATGAGCCTTGCAAGCATCCCTCATTTGTTGCTGTGGACCGCCAGAAGTGTTAGCTTCATAGACAATTGCCAGCAAATAGCAACTTGAACGAAAATATTTTGGGCAATACCATCTTTGGAATGTACCAAAGCGCTGGTACATTGGACCTCAAGTCCTGCTGATCCTGAAAGTGTGGGCAGGTTATGACGTGGGCAATCAAGCTCCTCAATTCGACCTCGTCGCCTTCAGAAGCACATCGGCGCAATGTCCTAGCCAAATGCCGTTGGAGAGAGCAAATTTGATCCACCTTATATCATATCAGCAACGAATACACATGATTCAAATGGACTCGACAGTATGTCCGTGTCTGTGTGTGTGCGTGCATGCGCGCGCCCAGTGACAGTCGAGACACCTAGGTATGACAAAATCATGACACACACACACAACATCATACGTCAGGACCAACCTAGCGCACAATGAGCACCAACATATTTCAAAGAGACAGCCATTTTCACAGATTCAGATCTGATGCCCTCGCCACACAGAAACGCTGCAAATGAAAACAGCACTGGCAGTGGAAGGACGCACTTGACATGGACTTGCCGGTCAATATGCAATGAACATACAAACCCAACGTGTACATCAGCGCCAGTACTGGTGTCAGCGGCTGCGCGATCTTGCCCGCTTAAGTGCAAGACAACGACAAAGCCTCTACTCTGGACCTGTTGATTAGTCTGCCTCACTCGACTCATTTGTTTGGGCCAACCCACGCGGGAGTGAGTGTCTCATCTGCTGTACCCGTTGAACCATAGGCATGAGCAAGAACATACACCGGCGAGTTCTTGCATCCAGCCTGGCAGCCAGCCCCGTCCATTTCTGCAGGTGTCCCATAATGTATGTACTGTGCTGGTTCACTACAATCCACAAACTAGAAATAAAGAAACCCTATGTAACGGGCCTTCGGCCTTCATCAAAAGGGAGCTTGGTTTGCCCGCGGGTGAGCATATTCCAATTTGCACAGATGACAGACGTGCTCATTCCTTTTGCATTCCCTCTGAACAAAGTGTGGAGAATGTGTCCTGTAAAATTTGTTTTCTGCATTCCATGCAGAGTGTGACACTGATGACAAGTCAACTGCGCACTTTCTTGGGATTTCCTGGCCTAAGATTGAAGAAACCAACAGCACCTCTCTCATATTATCTCATAAATTGTTTTGACCTGGATTAAGCAACAGTTATGTTGAAACCCCGTAGCAAATAAAGACGCAGCATGGGGCATCCCTGCCCCGCATATGTGTCGTGTTACCTACAAGTGGGAAACGTGGCGAAGAGCCCTGAACTGGGACAATCCCAAAATATTGCACAAAAACATTGCGCGGATTGGCGGGAGATAAGTCTTCGTGGCTCTCTGCAAAACAAAACTGAAGCAGGCGGTCAAACGAAACATCTTTGCAGGCTTCAGCAGGTCTTCGAATCAGTCGTGGTGACTCTGGTGTCTTCTATGAGTCAAACACATGGGCAATGAGGCTGCCTCCAGTCACCCCCCAGTTCCAAAGCAATTTTGGTCGCTGCCGCGTGTCGGTCGATTGGTTGTGGAGTGAGACTTGGCTTCAATGGCGGGATCCAGCCCTGCAAATGTCAATGTAAACAAATTCCAGGCAACAACAAGACCTTCTTTCATAACTACTAGCCGGCTGAGCGTAAAATAAAGTGAACAAGCGGTTGGGTCATGTATATCCCAGTAGTGATACTGTTGATATGTACAAATACATATTATATACATTGGTTCGCTATCGAATGCAAGCACTGTTATCAGTTATCACCTTCTTCTACCAGCGGGGGTGGTCAGGACCACACAGGGCCCAAGCAAGAGTCAACTCAGGAGTCATGTGAGGTCCTTCAAGAAGAAAAGGTCCCCGTTCTGGGCCCCAGTGTGCGGCACGTTCCGTCAAAATTAGTCACAAAAGGATAGCAAAAAACATCCCTCTCTGAATAACAACAATGTTGCGTCTCAATGCCTTGTCTGGGTTGCCGAACGGCCCTCGAGTGCTGCGTTGCTTTGTAGAAAGCGGGTGCGTGGAACGGAAGAACGCAAGAGTGCTTCACAGCTTGGTTGTGAATGGCAGCCGCCAACTGATGCAAGCAGCTGTATGTACACAAGCACTTTGTGAGCCGATGAGCCAGCACTTCTTTCACACCGAGAGATTCCCAATAGCAATTAAACATTGTGTTGGAGTGGTTTTGGGATGTAACCTCGCCATGCTTTGTCGAGATCACACCACCGAGTGCCAATCCACAAATTCGGGGTAGCTGGGTAGTGTGGCTGGGTAGTGAATGGAGGATCTGAAAGATATAAAGAGGCAACTACTCAAGAGTGTGGTTTGTGCTCTCTTTTGTGGTTGCGTGGTGTTGTGCGAATCGAGCATTTCGCAGCGGGAATAGGCTGAAGTAGTCCGTTCCTAGATGCCGCAACCCCGCGCCACGCAATGCGCGCCGTCACACGGAGCTCCGGCGCTCGCCTGGCCGGACCTCCGCCTCAGTGTCGTCGGACTCCGCGGCCCTAGGATCCCACTCGTCCAGGACGAGCGCCTCACCTCGCGTTGGTGGCTTTTCGCTTTACTGGTGCCTTACGAATTGCACCAGGGGAACAAAGGAAAACAACGGAAATGACTTGCAGCGTTTAGGAAATCCAATGCAATTACATTCCAGACAGGATAGAGTACACATGCCTCCACAATGTGTCAGCTCCTGACAGGCACTGTTGTGAAAATTGGGCACGCGGCGCATTCTCTTGGAACGTGAATCACAAAGCAGCGGAACCAATAAGATTTCTAACAGCAACGGATGTCACACAACATTGCAACTTGCTTTCTGGAGCTCTTGTATTGATGGACCTGGGTTCAATGTTCGTGTCGCCATCTGACCAGTTTCAAACGTCTGCATCTGTTTCGAACGAACCACCATCTGAGAGTTGGGCCGTCAACAGCGTGCGTAGATTGTGGAAGCCCTTGGACAGGGACCAACATATGATGTGGCTCCCAGCCATTAATCAGTGTTTTGACAGCTCCCAAATCAACATCTCCTTTCGCACAGAGCGCTTTCCATAGGGCGAAAAGGGGAGCTTTTTGTGAGCCTCCTAAGGAAGCCCCCGTTATCTGGATGGTATCCTTCAGTCGGCGCGGTAATGTTACACCCACTTTAATGAAAGTCGCCGCTATTGTAAAAATATTTTTGCAATTCAGGATCCTGAGACTGTGTTAGGGGTCCGCTATTGTTGCAAGTTGTTTTCCCCTCCCAAAAAAATCCCAAACAAAAAATACAGGCTTGTTTGTTTTCAACTCTCTGGTCTGGGCAGGCTCAGGTCGGGCTCAAGCTAGACTAAGCCTTAGCTGATGTTGAGCTGGAGGCTGGTTCTGAGCTGGCCTGAGGTCTAGAAAATCTATTTTGCAAGTTGTGCCCAAACCATCAAATTTATGATAACTTCTTTACAAAAAAAAGCAAGGTGAATCAATCACACAAAGGGGGTTGCCCACAACCAACCCTGATCCTCTTTAGTGTGATTGTTTTGGGGCCCTCTTTAATGTTCAACTGGTTTTGGGAGCAAATCTCAAAAGGAAGCTCCAGCAATACTAAATCAAATGGAAGATCTCAAAAAGGAACCTCCAGCAATACTAAATCAAATGGAAACTCAATTCCAAAATCTCAAAAGGAAGCTCCGGCAATACTAAATCAAATGGAAACTCAATTCCAAAATCTCAAAAGGAAGCTCCAGCAATACTAAATCAAATGGAAACTCAATTCCAGATCTCAAAAAGGAAGCTCCCAGCAATACTAAATCAAATGGAAACTCAAGTCTATCAATACTAAATCAATTTGAAAGTCCCACCCAGACCCCCAGAGTTTGCCTAAACAGGGTCCCGCTGACTGGTTCCATTGTTCGGGGGGGGGATCATATTAAAGCAGGTCCAACATTACCTCGGCAATGTTGAATTTGGGTATGAAGGCCACACTTTGCCTAATTCCCACAATAGCTCAAGTTCTTTGCTAATACCCAACCAGCTTGTCAAATTGTTGATCTGCGAATCTCCAAATCCCACAGCGCCCTTTGCTCGTCTCTTTGGGTGCCTTGGCCCAGCAGCCCAGAGCATTGGCTCGGCAGCTGCTGCGGGCACAGGCGCCGCAGGTTCTCCGGGCGCACGGCCAAGACCTTGTCCCCTGTGACAAAAGGCCGCGATTTCGGGGGGATTTTATTTTGACGCATACCCAAATAAGGGGTGCTTGTTGAGTGGGTGGCAAGCAAGGGGGTCCTCTTCAAAGGTGATGTTTTTGTTGTGGAAAAAAAGCATCAACCCAGGCCTAATGCAACATGAATCCAACACACTTTGGGAGAACAGGGGGGTTGTTCTCCAGAAATCCTGTTTGTGGTGCCCTTGTGGGTTCACCCAGTGGTTCGCCTTTTGGGTTAGCCAATTGCAAACCCCTCGGGCTGAAAGGTGAGGGAGACCTAAAAGTCAGCTTCCCTCCAATTAGTTTGGAGCCGAATTGGTGGTTAACCCCATTTACCTACAAGAACCAGGGATCCAAAACCAAACCACCAACTGAGGCCAACCTGATCTGTGTTGAGGGCATCCCCTTTTCGAGTTATGCCAGAAGGAAGCCAAAAGAACTTCCAAGGGAAACCAAAAGGACACCTGCAAAAGCGCAGACCCAATCCAGTGGGTTTCTGGTGTGTGTGGGTTTGGTCTACTTGGCGGGTTTTCGTAGGATCCTTTCCCCCGCCAAACTGCCCTCCCTTCGTCGCCTCCAAATCAGGCCTTCACAAGGCCTTCAGTACAGAAGTGTCTTAAATTTGGGAAACTGGGGCCCATTTATATTCATGTACGCATTGCGGCCTTTTCCTTTTGCGCTCAACGAATTGCTTTTGGTCTTGGGTCAACTCAAAAGCCGCTGCTTGAATCCTGTTTCTGGTGGCATCGAAGATATCGCATGTCACTTCAGCGATTGATACTTTGGTTGGGACTCTGGGAACGAAACAAGAACTCACCACAATTGGCTCTTTGTGGGGAAGGGTCGTGTGGATTATTTCTGTATTTGACACGCATGCAGAGCAGATTTTCACCTGATCTCCCAGCATGCGGAGCTAGTCTCCCAAGAGTCAGAAGCTTTCAACATCATGTGGCATTGAATTTCACTGAGGAACCTCATGTGAGAGCTCTCCCGTGTCATCTCGAGCCTACAGTACATTATTCAAAAATCTCCCCGGAGAAAACCTCTCACAAAATGGTCACCCCTATCAAATCATGAGGCCCCGTGATTGCACATTTGTTTGCTGCTTACCTAGCAAGAAAACCTTGGGAATTGTATCAAAAGGGCCACCTCGTAATGGATGCGGACTCCTCATTGTCCTAGGCGACTAAATGGCGGTTCAATCAACAACACCTGTTGGTTGATTGACTCCCACAAAGGAATGAGTCCTGGAGTATCCTGCAGCTACCCGCTAGGGTCCCTAGGGGATAGGCACCCATGCCATTGCTCTCTCGCGCCTTCGCCCTCCAAGACCAGCTCGATCTCGATACGGCCATCAGGCCTGGGAAAATCGATTGAGCCGAGCCCCGTTTTTGTTGCCACACGAATGACCGTTTTCAGGTTGGCCTAAAGGGAAAACAATACGACATTTGTCGAGTCCCACAATTATGACACATGCCTTGGGTTTCTCATGGTTTCCCTCAAATTGGGGGCCCCACAAAGAAGGGTGGTTTCCCTTTGGTTCCCCTTCAAACCACCCTGAAATACATACCCTCCAAACACTCCCGAAACTCTTTGAGTGTTGGTTCTACTAAGACGGTTGTAACGCTTTATGTAAGCCTTGCTATAGCTTACGAACATGGCCAGTAGAGGTTTTGGGCGCTCATCCGATCTTCAGAGGCAACTAACAACAGAAACCGAACCCGCCTGACGCTCTTCACGGTGCCGTTCTGATCGTTGTACTGCGCCGCAGAGTTGAGACCCTGCACGCAAACCTCAAGCCAGGCAAGTTGCAAGGAGACCCAACTTGGTGACCCGAAAGGCAGAAAAGACCTGTTTTGACCATTTTGGGTGTTAAATTAGAAAGGGTAAAAGGTTACTGAACAACTGGAAGTGGGGAGACACAAAGTGGCCAGGTGACACGGCTTAAGCATCACCTATCTCCAGGAAATCAGTCGCCAGCATTGGAATCATGGATTGCGGTAGGCTTGGAAGCAAGAGACACTTCTGATCTCGGTAACTCCAAGGCGCCATGTCCCCCACCACGGGCGGCGCTTCCGCGGCATCTTCCAGTTGCCGCCGAGGTTTGACATTGGACCTAGCCGGCATCCCGGGAACTGAACACCAGGAGTGCTGCCACATGGTTGGCTTTGCCGCCATCATGTTGGAATGGACTGACAAGGCTGCACGGCTTTTGAAACATTTGAGCGGTTTGTGGAGCCTTTACCAAAAAACAAACTCTGAGTAGGATATGCCGTAAATTCCTCTCAAGTCTCACAAAAATGGCCGGGAAACGCCAGAACCGGATCCAAGAAAAGTCACAGGTCAGAATCAGGGGGCTGTTTAGCATCCTAGCGTCATGTTTTGCCACCTCAGCACTCTGCACGGAGCGTCATTCTGGCATGGAAAGAGTATGCGGCATTCAATCCTCCACAATCACTACATACATACTAGAAACTGAATCACGAGACGTGGCACTGGCGGAAATCACTATGGTAGCTGACTTGGGTGACCCTAATCTTTGGATACCTTGCAGCACAATGAAGCGCTCGTTTGGCCCAGGGTCTGAGAATGAGTGCAATCCTGTCTGAAGAGAGTCAGACTGGTCCAAACTCTCTTGCGATACTTTAAAGTGGATTTTTCATGAACAATCCCTTTCAAGCATAGGAACCGATTCCTATATAGACAACGCCCATATCACGGCTCCCCGACCTTCCCCCCGAATCGAGGAGCCTGGCCGGCGCGTCCCGGGGGGGCGGCGCAGAAGTGGCCGCCGCAACCTGATGCTCGTGGATGGAGGGCAGCAACCGCTCCTCGGAAACGCGTGCCACGGATCCGATCGGCCGATGATTTTTTCGCCTGCTCCAAGGGCTTGGACCAGCTTGTGAGGCACGATACGATAAAGCTCGCACGACAAAAAAGCTGAGTTGAGAGGGCCAATCAGGGCCAGAGCCCAACTGAGAAAATGTATGTTCACTATTTGAGGACAGCCAGGAGCAGGGCCCAAATACTAAAGCTGCATTTCCACTCTCTCCTTTTCAGGGGAGAGAAAACCAGTGAACATGGTCCCACTAAGAATTGTCGCATGGCTATCTTGAAACTGAAACACATGTTGCTTCTATCTTCTAGATCTATGCCACGCGCCATTGTGCACCAAGCCCTTCCCGCTTGGCAGGTCGCCTCTTCGGACATTCTGCATGCCGCTACTTCCTAGTTGCCATCACTCAAACATGGTGCATGGACTTAAATCGAGACTCATGAGAATTTCATGTCCACCAATCCCAAAATGCGGAACGCTCCTTCCGCTTCCTTGCATTGAGAAAGGAGCCAAGGAGCCATACAACAGCTCAAGATGTCCTGCACCAAGCCTTGCAGCCGCTGCCTCACGGGCTACATGCGAAGCGCCAGTGCTTAGCTCGCGAGCGGGAAAGACACACGACACCCTGGAATGTATCTAGTGATGCATTCATTGGATGTAAGTGATGTAGATGTTGCTAAAAGGTAAAAAGCGACGTACTTGGGGATGTAGGTGATGTACTGGCAGAAACGGATAGGTTGAGCAACCAACTGTTGCATGTCTGGGAATGCAAACAGAAGCTGCCCTTCTTCCGAAGGCCCTGAAACAAGAACCTACAATTACAATGTGCACAGACTTAGATCAGCGTCCCCTGCCAGAAGTCCTTATAATCCGCTCCCCCTATTAATGAATGACCATTAATAAAAATGGAAATCCGGGGCCCGGGACCAGATTTCCACTCCGCACAATTGATTTTCCATTGCGCCAATACTAAACCAATACTAAAGTCTTGGAATCCTTATTAGGGGGCACTTTTAACAAGCTTCCAGCCCCACTTTTAAAAAGGTGGGTTCCTCAAAAGATGAATTCCCTAAAAGGTTGCTTCCCCAAAAGCTGGCTTCCCCAAAAGGTTGGGTCCTCTAATTATTGGGGTGTCCCTCAAAAGAAAACATGTCCCCAAAAGCTGTCTAGCTGCGACTGTCTCTCTCCCGTACATGCTGGCTAATTAACCTGCCTGGCTGCAAAGAAACAACCAGTAAACTGAAAAACAAGTAGAATGATACATCAAATTTCCTTATTAAATCGCTTACTCGCGGACCTTACAATTCAATCCATTTCCTCCAAATCCTATGTGAACCCTCACATTGTTGGAAAAGCAAAACAAAAACCAACCCCAAAAACCCCAATCAAATATATATATTTTTGGGGGGGGGGATTTATTTATAATAGGGGGGCCGTATTTATTAATAGGGGGAAGAGATTATCTAAGACTGCAAACATTGACAAAACGGGGCCCATACTTAACCCCATGAGCAGACCACCTGGAAACATGCGTTTCACTGGGAGCTGGGCCCAACACATGCACCGTCTTCGCGTTGGCTGCCTTTTAGCAGCGTCCCGCATAGATACCCCCAGCTTGACAAAAGAATTTGGCCTCTATTCAAGGTTGGCTGAAAGGGAAATCAACAGGATACCCACCCTCAAAGGACACCTGCCTAGTGGATTTCCACGAAACAAAAAAATATCCCGAAAGAAGGAAAGGAAGCAACTGTGCAACTGGGCACAATCAATCAGCTGGGATGTGATAAACCCAATGCTACGAGTACCTAGTGCCGATCAGCCTGGGTTGTGTCCATCCACTTGCCCGCAGCACCAGCGGGTGCAAACCCGTTCACGCCTGCCAAAGGTGACACTCACCAGAAGCGCCCGCAAGGAGGCGGCATGGGCGCCACGCTGAAGCTCGGTGATGCGCGTGAGCTTCTCTTCGTTTCCTGCGGAAGAATGGGCACATGGGCCACGCACTGAGAAACGGGCAAGAGACTGCTTGATGGTGTGTTGCTGCATGGCACTTGTTCATGAGCATGTGTGTTTGTTCGCTGGCTTGCTTGCTTACCTGGTTGCTTGTTTGGTGGTGTGTTTGTTTGTTTGCTTGCTTGCCTGCCTGTGTGTATACTTGTGTGCGAGCGTGCTTGCTCGCTCTCTTGCTCCGTTGCTCGTGCACACCCTCGCATGTGAGCGAGTTTTCTAAAACAAACAACTCACAAACACTGCAAAATACAAATTCCCTTCCAACATTGACATGGATCCATGCGCTTTCAGCTGCCAAGAACGCACGCTGACAAGCTGCGACAAAGCTGGCCCTGCTTCATGTCGTAGGTGTTTGTCTTCCGTTGATTCCTTAGCCGGGCATGTCTCCACATCGCGCTGTGTGTGTGTGTGCCTGTTTCGGAGACATCTCCAATTACATGGATCTCGCGCGGTTCCCTTTCAGGACCAGCCAAGCAGGCGTCTCAACTGCTTGACACATTCCCATACCACCCCACAACATCCCCGGGGCCAAGTTCCTAAGTACCGCTGATTGGCCCCCGATTAGGGGGGGTGGGCTTGAGCTTAGTTTACTATGGAGCCTGCACGCAAGTGTTTCGAAACAGCCCTACGTGGCATGGAAGCAGAACTGACGTCCTGCTTGTTTGCTCCAGCCCTCAAGTATCATGAGACATCCCAAATCGAAGAGCAAACAAGTAAAATATGTCAAGTAAGCAGCGATGATGATGAAGTCAAGTTTGCTCTTGCGTAATGTCCTTACTTTACTCCAGGGCAAAATTAGATGATGCGATGCCAGGCGGTGTACCACTCAATGATACTAGCATAATTGCTACTGCTTTACCAGGCACTCGATCAAAAGTGGATCGCAGGAATGCACAACTATACCAAAAACAATATTATGCTCGCAGCGCACACCCAATGTGGTCATGAATTATCATGGGTCCAAGCGCGCAAGCATTCAATCGCTTGCGATGTGCGCTAGTATTGGCCACCAGACACACAACACCACATTTCAGGAACACTGATGGCAACACATCATTTCGCTGATGGATACTGGGAAGACTCTTAAAACACTCGGTTGAGCAAAAGTAAACATGTCCACGACCCCAAACAAAAATTGAGGGAGACAGCAGCATGCCCGCTACACTGCTGGGCAGGGCTGTGTCAATGTGGAATCGGGTGCTCCTTGAAACTGCGAATCTTCCCTTCGAGAACCAGCAAAATAAGCAAAATGGTTTTAGTGCTTGTTGAAACACAGGCCACTCATGCCTCGGGTTAGCTCCCAGGGCTCCAGGACTGTGAACCCTTGCGTTTGACTGCGAGTTGGCCAATGACCCAACCATGGGACACCCACAGCAACAATCATACTGCAATCTAGGCATGTCAGAAGGCATCCATGGAATCCAACGTGGGCAAATTGGAATCATACTCATATTACATATGAATCTGGATAAACAACAAGTAAAAAGCATGCACATGTTACCTAAGGCTGCCCAACGAAGCATCAGGAATGCAATCCTCAGCAGCCTTCAGGATGCAACAAAAATCCACAGGATGCTTGTTGAACTCTCAGGAAATATCAAAGAACCCCAAATCTGCGAATTTTGCAGGCACTCGGGACGAGTCTCTCTCTCGCCCTCTCTCTCTCTCTCTCTCCCGCTCTCTATCTCTCTCTCTTTGAGCCCAGACACTCCATGTATGCAAATTTTCTGAAAGCTCACATTCTCAGCCTGGCACCTTTCCCGGGGACCCGACCTTTCTTCCAGCCCCAAACTTGTTGTTTGACCTCTTCCCGTTTAACTTTTGGTTTACCCAAGGAAGGGGGTCCAAGCCGGGTTTGGGAACTGGTGCCTTGAACACCCGTTTTGTGTACGGTGTTTGATGCCTAGTTCATCACTTCAAAGACAAACCCCTGATACAACAACTGGTAACGTTCCATGATCCAACCCCCACACATTTGGAAAAACTGCAAACCTATCACAACTTGAATCACATTCATGAAAATGTGTTGGAAGAAATGAAGTTTGGTATCACTGCAATCCAAATTTTCCACAACCATGGTTTCTCAAAATAGGGGTCCAGCCCGTCTTGGGTTGGTGGCCAAACTGGGTGGTTGTTGGAACCAACTTAGCACCCGAGTTCCCCAGCCATGGGCCGAAGCTGATCGAGAACCAACCGTTACCACAAAAACTGCTGCTACAACATCTTAGAAACCAACCGTCTTCTCACAAGTCCTAGGGAACACCATCGAGAACCAACCCTGGTCTCCCTCGCTTTTGCAAGGCGCAAAGACTTGGAGAGGAGCCCAGAGCTCCGGGCGCCAGCGCCGTCGGGATCCAAGGCTGCGGTGCCCAGGGCGTCGCGAGCGCTCTTCACCTCCTCTTCCAAGGATCCGAAAATTGAACATGGGCGCGTCTTAAAAAACCTTTCACTTAAACAATCCCCACACAAGCAATTGGCTTGGCTAAACTAGACTGCAACCACACAGGGGCCAAAGAGTCAATCCGACTGCGCGCGGCGACGTGGCCGCAAAGGAACTCAGTCAAACGAAAATGCGAACATGGCAACTTTGACCCCAGTCAATAGCGGCCTCAGCTACTAACGAAATGAAACTTCCTGTTTGGTGAACAGAGTTTCCAAAGCTTGAAGCCATGGTAGATTCCCTAAAAAATGCAAGTAGCCGAACAAAACAAGCCCTGTGGACCACAATGCATCGGGGTTTGAGGCTGGACGTGCTTAGCGCACACTCCTCCTGCCACCAAACAACTTGTGAACCCGTCCTGACGAAGCCGTTGCACCTTCCTCAGGAACTAGGCAACCAACATAGGACAGCGTGCGTCCATGAGCACAAAAAACAGATGGATCAGAAGTGATGTCTACAAGCGTACAAGGGTTCTCCAAAATCTGAGGTGATTGTTGCTATTGATTAGTCCAGGCATTCGTTTCAGGCCAGTTTGAGATTCACGGCTTATCCACAGTTATGGCTGAATAAATATTGGGGTTGAACAAGGCAGCATGGTCTCTTGCTTAACAAATGGCAATGGTACGGTTGTGTCGTGCGGGAGCCGAAACTGAACAACAGTGCAAATGCCAACGCCAGATCAACGTCATTGCACTCAGATACACATTCAACACCAGTCTTCCCAACGCCAAGTCAGCAGCAGCTCTTGTCTGCACTATCACCATGACTCACCCGCCTGAAACAAGGGATCACTCAAGAGAAGCACCTCCAACATTGGTGAGGGCAAGCTTCAGGTGAGCTTGCTACTTGTGCTGGATTCGCGAATCAGTACAAAGCGAGAATTCGTTCTCAGGATCTTTCCACAAACAATTGACAGGTGTGTGTGTGTAAGAAAGATGAGGTGGACACCTGACGAATAACCACCTCGAATCCAAAACACCTGCTTTCCGAGGCCAACTGCCTAATACTGCTTGCAATCTAGACAGCTGACCAGCCTCCGCGTGGGTATCGTGGGGATCTGCCAACTGGGAGCAAATAACCGACTCAACCGAGCTCAGTGAAAGGGGTGTGTTCCAGGGCGTTGGGAAGTATCCGATGCCAATCCAGCGTTGCAACTCGAACACAAGCCATAGTTCAACGCCACTCCTGAAGCTGGCAATGTCCGCTTGTTTGCTTTCTAGGGAGCATTCGTGAAACGAGGACCTACTGCTTTGAAACTGTGCAATCCTTCCGCAAGCACCCATTTTCCGTCCGCTTCGTGTTTTCCAGTCATGCCTTGGGAAATCGCTCTTGCAGCAAATGCTTTGTGACGAGGTATAGCTGCGCGTAGGCTGGTACGAAGACCAAACTCAGGATCACACACAGAACTTGCGAAGTCTCTTGTACAGAGTGAGACCATGTCAGCTCAATGCTGTGCTGGTAAATCGTTATCAGCACCAGGATCCTGAGCTGTCAAACCATATTCGTTCCATTTGTCTGTGTGTGCTATTGTTTTTCAAAGTACCATTTTTTGGGTGGATTTCAGGAACAAGGAAACCACCTTGTCCGACGAACTTTTTCTTTTTCGGGGGTGGGGGGGGTCCCTATGTTGACACATTCCCATTTCCAGGAGGAGCCCTGGGTAGGCCGAGACGCCATCAAACTCGGGTCAACCATCCCCATGCAAATGACTCATTAAATGACACCCAGCTTGTGAGGTGTGAACAGACAGTTCCGAACTGGAGTTAGAAGGGGTCCCCCTATTTTGACATATATATATGTATATATACTATATATATATGTATATATGGGTATGGGTCAAAATTTAACCACCAGGGGAGCGCAGGTTTTAGTCCTTGGTTCCATTTACCAGCGTTCCACTTTGGGTACCCATTTTGACCCACAACCATACATATAATCAGCCATACATACATTATAATGTATATATATATATATATCTATATACATATCTCTGTGTGTATATATATATATATGTTTACAACTCCATTGCAGGTGGCAACATAAAAATAGCTGAGCGATCACCGCATTTTCTCCATCGCTCCAAGTCAGGATTTTGGGCACACCGACCACACAGGTCGAGGAAAGTCAATCAGGAGCACCGCGGTGAAAATAGTGAATCCCAAGCCAGCACCAGAGATGTGGCATCACCAAAAGAAAATCACTGCAGTCATCAAAGGATTGACCAGCCAACCATGCAAGGAAAAGTTCCGGGGGGCTTGCCCCGGGCGGGCTGGGTGGGGCCGAGATTCTACCACCCATTGCATTGGAAACATTGTCCCCATGTTTACAACTCCATTGCAGGTGGCAACATAAAAATAGCTGAGCGATCACCGCATTTTCTCCATCGCTCCAAGTCAGGATTTGGGCACACCGACCACACAGGTCGAGGAAAGTCAATCAGGAGCACCGCAGTGAAAATAGTGAATCCCAAGCCAGCACCAGAGATGTGGCATCACCAAAAGAAAATCACTGCAGTCATCAAAGGATTGACCAGCCAACCATGCAAGGAAAAGTTCCCTTCCAACTTTAGGAGCCA
Organism: Effrenium voratum; assembly: GCA_963377175.1. Taxonomy (NCBI): domain Eukaryota; class Dinophyceae; order Suessiales; family Symbiodiniaceae; genus Effrenium; species Effrenium voratum. The sequence continues at coordinate 142,282 of CAUJNA010003725.1, read as the reverse complement.
CGGTCCAGGTCACGAAGGACGAGTGCAGACAAAGGCGTTGCGTTTGTCAAGACCCTGGAAATACAGCAAACACCAGCAAGGGGAAGGTAGCAGCAAAAGCCATGATCGAGGAACGCGAATCAGAAGACAAAGACCCAAGTATATTCAAGGCAGCGACTTCCTGCAAATAGCTTTCAAGTGTTGTCTGCGACCGAAGCCTCATCAGCCAAAGCAAATCAGCAACGGGTTTGCCAGCTCTGTAATGGAAAACGGCGCTTCCTCCTCTCAATCCGCCTGGCGTCAGCTTACGGTCAGCAGGAATGCCCAAATCGGCCAAAAGTAGGTTCCAGCGCATTCGGTACTGATAGTGAGAGGCCGGAAAAAGCCGGTCATCCATAGGGAGCTTGTTGAAGATAATGGTCAAAAGCTTCACAGCAACCTGGTCACTCATCTTCATATGTTGCACTTTTGCAGGTTGGCGGTGTAGGCTTTTAAACCTTCGCAGTCGAAGGAAAACTGCACCAGACAAATCACAGAGGTCGCAGGGGAGGACCAGATCCTGTCTAAGGCAGGAAATCACTTCACCAAGTCGGCCAGCGCCATAAAATGCAATCAGTGTAATACCAACCCAGGAAAACCACTTTCGCTGCCAGGCTAGGCAGCACATAGCCTTTACCAGGACCTCCGGAACAGGAGCGCGATGCGTCACTGGATATTGCACCTCCCATCGTTCAACCAGCTCCCAAGCAGATTGCATACAAGGGCGTGAAGCCGAACACCACCTCTGCGCTGCCAACAGCAGGTGCCTAAAATTAAACAAGGAGCCACCACGCTGGAAGCTGTAATCACCATATGCTCGGAGACAGGTTGGCAAAAAAGCAGGAACCAGGTGGAAAAGACTCTCAAAGTTTGTGTTCCCAGAGCGCAGGCGGCACCAGCTGAAGAAGGCTTCCAATTCGCGAGCTTGGATTGCAAGAGTGGCCGCGCTCAAGGTCTGCACCTCCTCAAGGGAAAAGGCATGCTGTTGCTTCCGTCCACGTGGCCCGGGATTTTGGGCCTCGCCAACACGCAGTGTGTCACATCGGCTGCAGCGAGCAACGTTCAACTTGCTCTTCCCGACCCATCCATCTGAAGTGCAAAGAGATGCTGCCAACATCCTGCAAAGGCCTCGCGGGTAGGGCTGAGCTACAAGCGTCCACGGGATCCTCTTTGCTGCACACATGCCACGCAACTGCAGGTGGGGTCTGGTGCACTGGCACCACATAGTCACTCCACTCAAAGGCCCGTTGGTTGCAATTCTAGTGGCTTTTCGCCACTTCGTTCCAAACCGGCAGAAACACAGACAGAACAGCTTCGGCCCATGTGAGTTCCTGAACTGTCGCCAAGATCTCTGACGTCACCACCATGACAAATCTGGGTTTTCGACCCACCAAGTCATACCGACAGATTCAACAAGGCTCACAAGGTGTCGCATCCAGTCTGAATGGCTGTTGCCCTCTTTGACCTTCTGACGCATCGAGTGACGTAGCCCCGGGATTCCACGAGGGTACTGGTGGCTTCGCACCGGCGGTGTGATTGCAACGCTGAAGCTCGAACAAATAGGAGCTGCACCAAGGGTGAGGAAGGCACCTAAGGAAATCAACTTCTCAATCTTTGAACGAAGCTCACATTGCAGCAAGTCCTCATTAGCAGACCTCGCGTAGTCGAATGTCAGCACCCACGGGCAGCCCAGCTCAATCATAGCTTTGGCGACGCCGCACCTTCCGCTGAAGAGATCAAGCCCACCAGGAAGTGAGAAGTCAGGACAATTGCCGGTGTAAAAGAACTGGCTCTTCTTGAACGTCCGCAGCAGCATCTCAACTTCAGTCATCTCCTGGTGATCGAGGCACACACCATCGGCATCCTCTTCAGCATTCACCCTTCTCGCACGAGCCCGCAATCTGTCGCCACGCTTGCGTCGTATCACACTGTTGGGTCTTAAGTCAACAGCATCGCAACTGTACAATTCGGAAAAATCAATGCCAGCAAGAAAACTGTGAGCACCATGATCCTCAAGCCACGCATCAAAAGAATCAAACCGCTGTTCGATCACATCATTCCACCATTCCGGGAGTGGGGCAGATACATCCGGTGTGTCAGCATCCCTTGTGGGTCCATCAGCAGGATTCCAGGACGAGGGAAAATACATATACATACCATAGATGTCAGAGCCAATAGCAGGAGCAACCGATCTCTTCATCTCCGCATTCAAGGATGAAGAAGCAGAGCGGCCTTTGATGACCGCCCCCAAGCAAACCTGTGAGTCAATGCCGTGCAATGCCCTAACACTCTTGTACTTCGAGGCGAGCCGACGTTCCTGCTTTAGGTGCGCTCGAAGCTCCAGGATGTTAATATGGGTTTTGCGACGGACTTCACACCTCCAATCGGTCTTGTACTGAATGCATCTCGCAAGCAGAATCCAGAGAGGGTGTGTTTGGTAGACCACCTCATCATCCGGCAGCTCATGGTCAGATTGAAGGAGACCATGCCCACGCTGCCAAGCCCGGATCGGAGATAACAGCTTGGTCCAGACACCTTTTCGCAGGGAAAAGCGAGACGCCTCAGCAACGATGTTTCGAGGGCAAAAAGCCGATACACCAGCCATCCAGCCTTCTGAGGCGTCCGTAGCAACGACCTGCTCAAGGAAGTCTGCCCGAAGGTTAACACAACTCAACGTAGCCAAGACCACCAACGACCCAAGTTCGGATAACAGCTCTGGGGAAAGCCGTATGATCGCCTTCTGGTCGGCAATGCCAAGGGGTTCAAAAATAAGATCAAGGATGCAAAAGAGCTTCCTCCGTAGTCCCAGCAATGAAACCCAACTTCCTGCAAGAGCCTCGATCAGGCTGACGGTGCAAAGGCCCAACGTCACCACCCGCATAGTCACCAAGCACATAGGCCAGAGGCGTAGCGAAGACGGTCGAAGAAGTCCAGCAACTCCGTCAATTTCAAGGCCCCAAAAACGACACTTGTCCTCATTGGCGAAGGCTTTCTTCGGGTTCGATTCAAGGCCAACAGAGGTGTAAGCATTTCTCGCGGCCGCCATCCTAGCATCAGCTTTTGTAGCGACCTTGGAGTTCCGCTGCGTCTTCAGGATCTGTTCGAGGACGATCAAATCGTCCACAATGATCCCCACTTGTAGCAAGCCCCGCGGTACAGAACCTCGAAGGGAAAGCAATTCACCCACGGCAGCGACCCCGAACTGCAAGCGCATCGCCAAGTGCGAACATTGCGCAAACTCTACAGCGCAACAATCGCCCATGGCCAGCGTGGAAAGCCCAACCTCAACGACATCATCGGGCCAGCTGAAGTGCTCTCCAAACACATATTTGGCTTCAGCCAAAGTCAGTGGCGAGCACAGGGTGTTGCGTGAAATGCGTTCCTCGTTCACACGGAACTGATAGAAAAAATCACGTAGGTCCTCGCCACTGACGCAAAGGTCGCAACCAGCTTGGAGATAAAGGCCGCAGAGAGATGATGCGGAGGCCATGCCAAGGCACCATTTGCGCTGCCCGACGTCCAAAATATTGGCAGGCCTGCCATCCAGCACCATCCTATCCCTCAGCTGATCCTTGCCAACTGCGAAGAGACCAGAAGTGTAACCATCATAGAAGGTCCCAGTCCGGATGGGCTGAAGGCGGCCGGAAAGTGCCAGTTTGCGGTACAAGTCGAGCTTGTTCCGCTGCGTGGCTCGCACAGACACTTTTGGAGGAATTTCATCAACATCATCAGGAGACAGGCCAGTCGAAATGGGTCTGTCGTACCGCTCAAGGGTGCAGTCATCAAAGAACTTCCGGGGGTCAAAGCGTGGAGGGCCAGGAAAGTGCAGCCTGTCTGCAAACAAAGGCTTGGCCGTGACGACAGGGTCATGATCTGACCTCCCAGCAATCGATCCACAACGTAGCTCACGGTGCTCAAAAACACAAGTCTTGCTAGGCTTCAAAGGGGCGTACATACCTTCAAAATTGTGCAAGTCGGCAGTGGCACGGCCCAGGACGTCCATACACTTCTGAAAGTCCTCAATCTTCGTGGCGGCCCGGCCCATGTCAACCGCCTCAACACTAATTGGAAAGTTTCGATCAACGGCAAGGTGTTCGATCATCCGGACGACTGACCACTGTTTTGCATTAAGCCTGGCACCCAGTCGCAGTGACGCAGGAGCAGCCGCAGGACACCCCAGAAAATACCAATCAAGTACAATAATCTGAAGGCAACAAAGGCGCTTGAAATGTGCGCTCTCAACCCGCTGCGCCGCACCCGCCCGGAAAACCTCCGGGTAAGGCACCGGACAAGGCCAGACCACACCAGCAATTGACGTACAGGCATCATTAACCTGGTGGGACTGCACGATGGAAAGCAAAAAACCCTGTAGGCCGCATTTGGACTTTAACAGCAACCTGGGCAGCGAATTCAAAAAACCCGGAACATTGACGGTGGCGGCATCAGACCCGGGCAGCTTAGGCAGAGGCCCCGGCTTGGTGCAGCGATCACCATCAGCAGGCAAAGGCTCATCACGAGCCGTCATGCATCTGAACTCTTCTCCGCAGTCGTGGCCGCCTTCGGTTTGGCCCCGGGGCGGCTCTTTTTCTTGGCGTCTGGGCTCAGGCTGCCGCTCTCCTCTGCAGGCTTTCCAGTGCTCCTGCCAATATTCCTTCGCTTTGTCAGGTATTCGTCCTGGTCTCGAAGGTGGGATATCGACACTTCTGCCCACCGTGCATCCAGCAGCTTTGAAAATGGCGAATCTCCCTGCATCACATCGGGGGGCACATGTTGGGACGAGACTGAGCTCTGCAGCTAGCGTCCACGAACCTCGATCTACTGACGCCTGGTCGATCTGCAGCAGACCCAAACAGGCACGGGCTCTGGCCTGAGGTACATTGTTGGCCAACAGAGAATCCAGAATGCCCGCAATGCACCACGAGGAGTAAGCCGAGGATTTGTAGGACCCAATTCGAGAACGAAATTCGACCCACGCCCGTGCGCTCAGACCTCGGGGTTGGCAGCCTGGCGGCAGGGTCTGCGAGTTCAGGTCCTCGAACATCAGTCTTTCGATCAGCAGATGAACTTCCTCCGGATGCTCTTGGAAAGCGCTTCGCAACGCCCGCCTTGCCACAGCTGTCTTCTTGCCTGAGCCCAAGCTTGTAACATCTGACCCTGTCGCTTGCACAGCGTCGAGGGCAGAATCTAGCTTTGACCCAGTTGTCTTCTTCTGCTTCTCCTCGGTCAGCAGCTCCATGATGTTGGTCAGCTTGGCAAGGGATGAAGCTAATGGGTCTTGAACTTGAGACCCAGATCCTCCGACAGGGGCTTCCTCCATCTCCTGCTCCGTGGCCGAACCTCCGTCCTCGGACAGAGGGTCCAGAACGATGTTCGCATGCACATCTGCTGTCTTCCTTGCTCGCGCATTCTGCAAGACCACCCTCTCCATCTGGCCCAAGCTCTCGTGAGACACACCGGCCTGCAGAGCAGCTTGAACAACTCCTGGATCGAGGTGAGGAAAATCCATCGTCTTCAACGCAGCTCCTGACGACGAAGAAGGTTTGGCCTTCAGCTTTGTTGGCATGGGCGCTGGCTTCGTCTTGGTCGGTGTCTGATGGGCCTTGGAACGCTGCATCTGCAGGAGCTGCTGCATGCTCGACTGCAGGCCATCCAACACTGACTCCACATGTCCCATCCTCGTCTCGAGGTCCGCAGATCCAGGCCCGCCGGCACTCAGAGGTCGCCCGTCCACACCCACCAGAGGCTGATCGTCTGGGTCGATGGGATCGTACGCTTCCTCCTCTTCCTCCTGCGCAGAGAAGAATGCAAAATGGTCGTTGGCTGCGGCAATCAGAGAGGCGGCAAGAGGGATGTAAAGTTTCTCCCCTTGCTGCATGAAAAAGTAATCGCACTGAGCTCCATCTGAAAACACCTCCACATCCGCTAGAAGAGTCGGCTCGAGAAAACCGACCCACAACTTCATCTTCATGCCTTCTATCTGTGTCATAGGGGAGTCTGAGTCGGCTACCAGTACTTCGACTTGGGTCACCTTCTTCAGGGCTCCTGAAACAAGTAGCCGGCGATTCACATTGCGATGCCATACTGAGTGGGGCACAGCAACCAAAGGTCGGTTTTCAAATTCCGAAATAGCAATCAATTGAAACTTGATGTCACCAGAAGACAAATGGCTGGTGAACAAAAGCACTTCAAAGTCTGAATTCAGCAAACCTTCCACCAGCAAATAGGAAATGCCAGTGGCAGTGTCGTCGTCCTCCCCGCTCATTGCTCCACGAAGCCGGGCCAAATCAGTCCAGCTGCAGCCACCGCCCGTCGCGCCTCACGCTCCGAAGGGAAGCCCACGTAGATTGCGTTCCCGGACTCGCCGTTGCGCGTGCACAGGTTCTTGCAAGGGGTGAAGGACTTGAAGACCTTGACCGGAGAGTAAATCGAACCTGGATAATCACGCACCACCACGTAGATCCTGGAGCCGAGATGGTTCTTCTCACGCCCACTCAACCCACGATGGCGACCCTCCAAGCACCTATTGATCCAACCACCAATCTCTTCAGCAATTGCCTCGCGCTCAGGCCAAGTCAATGAGCCAGAAGAGCCGGGAGCACCTCCGCGCACTTGCGATCCAGATTCACTGCTGTCAGCAGTGCCAGAATGACGCAAAGCAGCTGTAGAAGCTCCCGTTGCGTCTGCACGACTGACCAGCGAGAAAGAATCCACAGACCGATCAGACTCCCCACCACGCACACTTGCCGCTTGAGACCCAGAAGGGCCACGAAGCACCTCACGCAGCTGACGCTTGAGGCCAGAGACGCTGAGAGCCAGCCGTTGCACTTCTTCTCGGAGATCCGCTACCTCGTCTTCCAAGGTAGTGATCCGGTCACTCATCAAAGGAGCTTGTACAGCTCCTTTCGCGAACCAGAAACTGATGTAGCCCCGAAGTGGTGTTGAAACCAAGTCACAATGCACCAGCGCAACGTGAAAAACCACTCAAGGATGGTGTAGATCAGGAGCCCGCAGATCAGGCCAAGCAGAAAGCTCCAGGGTTCCACCACCTGACCAGTGCTGGATGATGCAGGGTCGAAGAAAGGAGGCAGCGGATATTGCTCTGCCCACCCAAGAAGTTTCAGGGCAAGGGCTACGCTGGATCCTGCCGTCACACCTGTGGTGACAGGCCTAAGGCTCATGAGCCGAGATTCTACCACCCATTGCATTGGAAACATTGTCCCCATATATATTTGTATCGACTTGATACTGCACCGCAATGCACGAACATGGAACTGCCCTGATGCCCAGGAGCATTGAGGTCATTAGCAGCCAATGCTCAGAGCGGTTCCAAGCTTCCGCCTCTCAAACTCAGAAGCCCAGTGGATGTCCATGAAAACTCATCGGAGAAAAAGCTATTGGCAACCTGCTCTTCTCGTTGATTTCAATGAAAGAATGGCAATAAGGGCACCGTCTTTGTTGGTTGCTTGCAAAGGGGGTTGCGTCCCCAAGAAAAAAAACATAAACCATTCCTCGCGGTGTCTGGGCTTGGCCTTGTAGGGCTCGTACTTCAACTCCAGCACCAAAGCAATGACCAGTACCAAACCCATGCCTTCCGACAGGCATTTTGGGCCCAGCGGGCATGAGCCTCAAACTTCCCCTCAAAGGACATAGGCAAGTTACGTGGGCCTGATGGGATTTGCAAAGTTGGGTGGGCACTCCATGTTGTCCTCGCCAAATTGACAGACTCCCAAGAGCTTTGTCAGGTCACATCCGTTGGACATGGACGCTGGCAGAAGTCTGCGCCCTGAAGTTGAAACCCATGGGAACAGCACAATTTGGTGGCTCTCTTTGGCGACCTGCTTGCAAGGGGGCGCAGTATAACCATTGGGTTGCAGAAGGGGCCAAAATGGCACCGACCAACAAAAACAGCTTGGCAACTTTCTGTAGGCAATGCCGACAATCAGCCCATAAAGGATATGCAAAAATAGTGAGGCCCCGGTTTCTGCGCACAATTTAGTAAAGCTCCCAATGCCCCTCTCATGCGAAGCTACCAGTCATGAGCGTGAACGGGTGCAGGGTCACGGGATAAGCAGAGCAAAGCAAGGCCAGCGCGATCTTCCGCACCAAGCGCGTCACCTCCCACCATCTGAGCTCCTCCTGGCCAGCTGACGGGCAGGGGTGGTACCTACACTTGGTATCCCCCCAAGCGGACCCATCCACGACGCATGTAGGTTATGAAAGAACACTAACTAAGAAATGGCACCCTCATGTTTGCACAAACCGAACAATAATATTAAGTAAACAAAGGCACAAAATCAGGCCGGGTTAACAGAACATACTGAACCAACCCACAAACTAACAAATCTGCGCGAGAGTAAACTCTTCTGCGAGTCTTTCGCAACTTCACGCCCGTTCGTTTGCAGCGTGCGCTCTGGGACCATTGTCGTTGCCACTGCAGTTGCTCTTGCAAACGCAGTAGCCACACCGTTCACTTGCACTGGCAGGCTTACAGCTACGGGAAAAACAGCCAGCCGCTTATTCACTATCATTCACCCTCCTTTCGATTTGTGCTTGCTAGGACTGGCCCGTCCTGGGCCCGATGCGTAACCTTACAACAAGCTCCAGAAGCTTTCACCTCGCGGCTCTTGCTCCAAAATAGCCCATCTTTTATGTTGGCACCATTCTGAGCACAGGCAGGGAATCAAGGACGCAAGTACGGTGCTGAGAATTTCTCTGTCTACAAGGGAGTGGGCTGCAAATATGTAAGTGCACGATCATGCCTCCAAGAAGCTTTCGCGAAACCTTTCGCGACAAACAATCTCTTTCGCAGACTCCAGCACGGATCTTGCACAACCACAATCGCCTGCGGTGCTATGGTCCTCCAAGCACGTGCCATTGTGCCGGAGTGTGTGCACTCCAATCACAACGGTGGGCTGGTAAAACCCACTTTCTGTTAGGTACCTTGACCTGCCACAGAAAAACACACGCATTGTCAGGTGGCGTAAGTGGATAGTTGATGCCGATGGTGCGGCAATGCGTGACACACTTCTCGTTAAAGAGTGTGTGGAATACACAAGTAGCTCAGTCGTCGGGCGCCATTATATATGGCGTATAATCGAGCCGGAGGTGTGGTGCGCCTCAAGGTCGAGTTCAGTTCCCTGTGGAGACTGTCTTCATCGCTCGCTGAAGTTTCAGAACTTCAGGGTCATTGACGAAAAGTGGATCTACCTGATTGCTGAAGGGTAGGTCTTGAATCCTCACCTTGGTGCTGCTACTTGTCATACTGTACTCCGAATCTATCTTGTCCAAGTCTGAACGAATGGATGAAACATCATCATGTGTGAATGAATCAAGGATGTCCTCTAGCAAGAATACTTCATTGTCAAGTGGCTTAGCCTTGAGGAATCTGAGAAGAATATGTGCCAAATCTTGGCAAAAGGAAAACGGATAGATCTGAGCAAGCTTGGTTCTGCTTCCATGGTTTCTAGTGTTGCCTTCAAGTGGCTGATGTTGGTGTTTCACACTCTTCCAAGAATTGGAACATCGCTTGACAATTTGTCTCATAACTTCCGGTGGAAGGTTACGCATGAGACTGGTCGGCTTCACACTCCTGAGATGTGTGTCGGGATCGCGTAGTCCAAATGCACAAAAATCTAGGTCACTCCAGGTGACCTGCGAGCTTCTCATCAGGTTTGTGATAGAATAAGGTGTCCAAATCTTGGACGTCTGCGGATTCTCTATGAAATGCAGTCCCTTGCTCATTTGGTATCTAGCAATGGATGCCACAAAATCTATCATTGGCAAGTATCTTGCTCTTTTCTTGGCAACGACCTTCTGGTTGTTGATGTTTTGCATTATCGACCGCGGTCCACATACAGGAGCTAGGAAAACGACATCTGGTTGTTCACGGATAATGTCCAGGACCATTTGTCTTCCCTTGGAAGTCATGACGTCGAAGCCTGATCGGCACGCCGACCTTGAGTCCTGTAACAGCGCAACATTGACTGAGTCTGGCACTACCTGCAAAAGCTTCAAGTACATGGATCTTGCCCTTGGTGACGCAGTTCCAATTTGCATGTTGCAAATCACAAGTCATATCTTCAGTTAAATAGGCCTGATGAGGATGAGGGTTCACCTTCAGGAGGAGCTGTCTTAGTGGTTAGTCTCTTGTGTGTCTTCGCAACCTCAGAATCATCTTCCGCCATAATGTCCTTGACAAGTTCATCCCCTGGAGAAGGTGCACCAAGTTGTGGTTTGGAAGGAGACAAAGTTTCGTTTGACCTTCAACAGGCGGGTTCCTAGATCGATTCCAACTGTGGTTCTATTTGTGGAAATGACCTTTCCTTTTAATTGCATACCTCCGGATCCCTTACTCGCATCAGGTTTAATCTTGGGTTTTTCTTCACTCCAATAGAAAATCTTGTCACCGATCGCAATGGGCTTGGAACTTAGTCGTAGGTGCTGAGCAAGATCTCTACGGACATCTTCTGATTGTCTGGCTTCTTGATAGGATTAGAATCGTAAGTTGTGGTGGTGTAGCTACCTCAAGTTGAACAGGCTCTGCTGGTCTTCTGCCGAACGCTAGCTCAAGTGAAGTCGCGCCGCCATATGTGACTGATAGGTTCCTTGCTGTTGCTGCTGCCTTGACAAGCTGTCGTACGTTCCTGCCTTCAAGGATGCTGGAGCTATGCCTGTCTTGATGGACTTCAACATCAATGAGACTTGTCTCTTGATGAGACGGACAGCTGTCTCTGCTCGATTTGGCTAAGGTGTGTTGGGACTTAAGGGGATTGGTCTTATGTCAAGACTGTTGTAGAATAACTCGCAGGTTGGAGCCATGAATGCTTGGTCTCCAACAACACATTTTGGCTGCAAATGGTATTGGTCAAAGTAGTTGCGCAACAGTGACATGTTGGATTCTTCAGCCGTTCTCTCAACTACTTCGGTAGTGAGAAGAGTCGTGGGTCCATCGAGGATCACTAGCACATTGATGCGCTCACCCGTTTTCAGGGGAACTTGACAGTGGTCAATGAATGTCAACTCTCCAAATTGTTCAGCTCTTAGACCGCTAGTCCTGCTGCGGGAAGGTGCAATCGCAGCCTTCTGACAGGGATAGATCTCCTTCAGCAAATGGAGTGCGCGGGTCCTGCGCTTGAACTGTTCTCCTGACATGTGGTAACGTTTTAAGGTGTAGTTGGTCCGGCTCACATCCCGCCGTGGATCAAAATGCAGTTTCGTTTGTTTTTACCCCTTTGGGTAGTGCAAACACTGATGTTTCAGCACTGTACCCATGCCAGCCAGATGGTATGAACACCCGCTCACGCGCACCCGCTCAGCACTGCACACATGCCAGCCCAATGGTGAACACCCGCTCACGCGCACCCGCTCAGTACTGTATCCATGCCAGGCTCGACTATGCTTAGTGCTGTTGTGGGTACTCAGGTTTTGGATAGGACTTGGAGCTCTTAAGACTTGGCTGCCGCCGAAGGTATGTGCCAAGCTTACCATTGACGGGTCTAGCCAGTTCCACCCTGCAGTGAAGCAGCAGGTTTTCCAGCGCAACCGGCGGCAGACGCTAGGTGCTCAAAACCCGAGCGAGTTTTTGCCTGCCCTGGAGGCTCTGCTGTGACAAGGAGCGCTGTTGGTGTTTGATTGGGAAAAAGCGGTGCATCGTGCCGATTTGAAAGGGGCACTGGTTGCTTGTACATGCCGAATGCTTGGCATGTGATCTTGTCGCATTGAGGTGTGTGCTCAACGGTCATGTGAAGATTTCGCATCTGATCTATGCTCAGCAGGATCGGTACCTGTCAATGTCTATGTAGGTAACCATAGGTGGTTGAGTGTTGAAGTACAGTTGGAGAGTCCAGTCAACCTTGGACTGTTGACCCTTGGCGAAGGTGAACCTTGTGTTGCAAGGGATGAAGTCGTAAGTCCTCTTTGTGGTGTCGAACGCGGAATCATGTCGTAGGTCAAACCATTTTGGGTGACTCTACTTCTACTAGCATCAACTTCTTCAGTTGAATTTGCTATGTGTGCCTTTGGACCATCTTCGTGGTGTGTGTGAAAGGAGCTGTTGCCCCAATCTGTGGACGACCAGGTGTAATTATTCCAATTCTCTGGGGCTGGCTCTGCCGATGAATCACAGGATGCTGTGTAGCGTCCTGGATCTCGGTTGTGTGTTCCGTGGCAAAGGTTTTGGACTTTCATTTTACTTTCTGGTCGGTGTCCTTGCCGGAAGCCTTCCCTTTATTGATCAGTGGTGATCTCATCGGCCATGTCGCCGGCCGGTGCTTTTGTGAAAGGGTTAAAGCTGCCTCATCGGCGCTCGCCCTCGCCTTTTCCTTTTCCTCCTTTTCCACCCTTTCCTGGTCTAAGGGTTCGTCGTTTGATCTTCTGTAGGACAAACGCATCATGGTCTTCCAACTGCCAGAATGACTCTTCATCTTCCAGTGGGCAAAAACCTTCCACTCCTTCTTCATCTTCGACCCAGAATCCGTCTTCTCCTGTATACTCTCCTGTTTCAAGAATATAGAAGGTTCGGGATCGACTTCCGCCGTTAGGGTCCTGAATGGTGGTTCTGATTGTGATGAAGAGTTCATGGTACTGTGTAAGTTGCGTCTGTCGTCCTGCGATGCATTGTTGAAATACTGCAGGATCTGTTGGGATCCAGGATTACTGCATCTGGGATGATAGGTGCAGCCGCTCCTCGCGCCTGTCCTGCCATCATCTCAGGGAGGCATAGAATCGAATCAAGAAACGCAATCGAAGCCCTTTTGAGAATCGAATCGCTTCAAACCGGTCCGGGACCGAACCGTGTAGAACCGAACCTGTGCATAACAGCTGGTGCTAAGAATCGACCAAGGCAAGAACCGAACCTCTCTTGAACCGGGAACGTTACACAAATTTATGATTGAGATTGACATGGCTTTGCTCACGCCAGAAAGGCCGCTGCGTAACTTTTCCCGCCTTTGGTCTCCTCCTTCCCATCCCCAGAAATTCTTCCAAAATTTCCGGGGGTAGACACCGCCGGCTTCTTTTGCTTGAGTTTCAGACACGGACTAGCAACCCCTCTTTCCAAGACTTGCCGGAAAGAAAAGCTTTGACCGATTTATCCCATGCCCCTTAGAAATCCTTCTTCCCATCCCCGGAAATTGTTCAAGTTTTTCCGGGGGTAGACCCACTTCCCTGTGCGAGGGGGGGGGGGGATTCTTTCAAGCTTGGGTTTTAGACTGGTTTCAGACCTGGTTCAGACGCGTTTTGGAGAGTCCCGCAAAGCAGGGACTTGGGCCTGCTGCTCATCTCTCAATTCTCCAGGGGATGAGATGAACGATCTGTTTTGCCCTGTGTTCATACTGTTGATCTTCTCGATTTAATCCATGTATGCCTTTCCTGCAATTGATCGATCTGTGGGAGTTGTCGGATACCCATAGTCATCGGAGCGAGCCTTCGACCAGCTTGTCTCTTCGTGCCTCTCTCTATCGTGTTCAGGAGCGTAGTTGAAGTCCTGGTGGATGTCACAGCTGGTGGAGCATTCATGGTAGTCATCCTCCACAATGGACAGGAATTGAGCGTGATGCCAGTCCCTGAATGCTCGTCCGTGATCCAAGTGCGAGATTTTTCCAGGCAAGCAGAGGGCTGATGGAAATCCAAATATAAAATCCAAATGGAAAAAGACAGGATATCGATACTCAGAAATGTCGATACTCAGGAATCGCGTAACTGGCACTTCGAAGCCGCAGCTTCCTTTTGGGCACCACTGTCCTTTCCAAACGTTTCTAAGTGTTTGGTCGGCTGATGTCGGCTGATGATATGCATCAGTAGGTCTGAATTGTCACAATGGAAATGGAGACATATGCGTGATGTTTGCAGTTTAATTAAAGCTCTTACTCCGGCTGGCCCGGAAACGGGAGACCCATGTAGAGGATCGAGAAGGCCTCGCACTCCCCTCCCCTCCCACCCCCTCCACCCCACTCCACCCCTCTCCACTCCACTCCCATCCACTCCCACTTCACTCCGATCCACTCACAGAAGAGCCCAAGCGGTTGGCGGACACGTTTGCAAAATTCGTGGCACATTTTTGACCCCCCGCTAATAGATGGCACAACTCGCCGGACAGTTGAAGAAATGTGCCAACAGAGCAGTGGACTTTTTACCTAAAAATATACGTCGGCAATGTGCCATCTATCTGCCTGGTAGTGTATCTTTCTTGCAGAACAGCGAAAATCTTCGCCAGGGCATCCAACTTGAGAGGCTCAGTCGACGATGAGACGCATAAGATCACCGCTACAACCATGTTCACAACTGTTGCCGAACCACGAATTCCGATGCATGAGTTTTCATTTTAATCGTGGGTATGTTGCATTTGCGCGTTCTTGAATCTCTTGAACTATGTGTTTGCGTCCGCAGCCAATTTGGTTTACAAACCATCCAGCCGTTTTGCGATTGTGCATGTCATATCATCTTGCCGACATGCCACTCTTCAGCAGTCCCTTTGGCCGAAGCCAGCAGTGAAGAGCCCCTCTCAGGGAATCTCCGGTTCGCAAGACCGATCAGGAAGATGATGATGAGTCATCCGATTATGTCATGGAGGAGATCAAGGACGAACAATCCGCACGATCCAATCTCCCGGAAGAAGACGACATAAATATGGAGCAGGCCGACTATGAGCGTGACTCCGACACCGAGGAAGAGAAGAATCCATCATTTCTACCTCTCGAGGGACGACCGAAGTCAAAGGCTATGCCCATGCAGCCTTCCGTGCCTCCACTGAAGCTAACACCAAAGATCAAGGCGCAGCCCAAGAATGACATGGACAAGGCAGATCGGCCACCATTGCCAAGACGACCAACAATGGCACCTCCTCCATCCCTTGACTTGCCTGGCTGGAACTTGTGTGGCTGGACCTCCCCGCTGCCTGGGGGCGGCCTTGTGGAGGCACTGCCCCTCCCACAAACGGGCTTGCAAAGCAGCCCAGACATCGATCTCGGCTTGGACTTCCTCAAAAGGCTGCACTTCCTTTTCTCCCTGCAAGGCTGGACTTCCCCCTGCCTGGACAAATCTCGTACTTACCTGGCTGGAACTTGTGTGGATGGACTGGTGCTGGTAGTGGTGGATGTTGCCCGTCTGGTTGGTGAATTAGCCATAGGGCTATCCGGTAGTGGTCGTGAACTTGACGTCGATGTCGACGGAAGTCGTGGAAGTGACGTAGCGCGTTGTTGTTTTGTTGCGGGTTCCACGACGATGTCGTCCGTCACGTTCGTCTGTTGTCCGAAGTCTTGCGTAGATCGTCTCTTCTCTGACGATTGTAGTTGAGTGTCCAACAGTGTTGCAAATGACGGGTTGTAAGTGTTCCGTCGTGCCGCCCCAGGTGTGCCGGAAACTTTGTTTAGTAGTACGAAGTCGTATTTGAAGTCTGGTTGTAGTCTCCGTACTGTTCGTACCTTTTGTACGCCTCTTTCCGTTGCGACCTAGTTTTCTCCGGTTTCGGAAACTTTTCCGAGCCAGATGCATTTATGCATCCGTAGATCTGCTTTTGGGAGTTTCTTGCGTTGTGGGAAGGCCAAATTCGCAAATCGCCCGCTCGTAGTTTCTTCCCCAACGGCGTTCGAAGCTTGTGTAGCCGTCTGAGTGGATGTCGTAGCGATTTACCGCCCATGCTGCATGTCGTACTATCCAGGGTAGTAGACAGTGCTTCGTGGACATTGTCATGCTGTAGTTGCTCTCAACTTGCGCTTGACAACGCGCACCTGTCCGAGCATTGTTCGATGTAGTCGTTCAACACTTCCTTGACTGCTGCTGTAGGAGGGCGCATGTCGAACAGTCATTGAGCCAACTTTGGCTGCTGTAGCTTTTAGAAGTGTGTTGAGTGTGTCTTCGTTGTCACTTTGTAGTATGCCTTGTGTTCTTCCGCGCTCAAAGATGAATGCTTGTAGGTTGTTGACCATGTAGTCCATCATTGATGGTTTGTCCGGGACCATTACCGCCATACACAGTTGTGTAGTAACATCAACTGCTGTTAAGACTGGTATGGTCTTTGGACCCTGTTGTGATTTGATGTAGGCAAATTCTACTTGAATGACGGGTTGTCGTGATTGTTGTTTCTTGTAGTTGTCTTGGCGTCCCTTGCCTTGCACGCAAATTGGACACCAATTTCTGTATGGTAGGTTTGTCAAGTTGTGTTCTGCTATTTGTTGTGGAGTTGGTTGCTGTGGTTGTCGTAGTCCTCTTGCTCTGTGTGCTACGTGATGCTCGTGTTGTTGTCCCTCATCGTGGTTCTCCTGGATGTGCTCGTCGTTGTTCTTCATGGTGAACCTTGTTGTTCTTTTCCATTGAAATGGTAGTGCTGCGTTGCCCATGACTGTCCAGTCATCTTTGCGTTGTGAAACTTATCCAAAGTTGTTGTGAGTGATTGTAGTTCTGCGAGGCTCAAGTGTGCTAATTGGTGGATGTCCTGGCCCATCTCGTAAAGTAAATAGTGTAGTTGTAAGTGTTGTGTGGCCATGCGTGGAATTGTGCCATCTACTTTGCTTCGTTTGTGGGAGGGGCAGTGCCTCAACAAGGCCGCCCCCAGGCAGCGGGGAGGTCCAGCCACACAAGGCAAGTCCAACCAGGCAAGCAGAGGGCTCCTTGCAGGGAGTTAAGGAACTTGTCGGGGACGTCCAAGCCAAGATCAACGCAAGGCCTCCCTCAAGCAGCGGCAGGCAAGCAGCCTTTTGAGGAAGTCCAAGCCGCGAGCGAGGCCTGGGCTGCTTCGCAAGATCATGCGTGGAACGTTTGTGGGAGGGGCAGTGCCTCCACAAGCCGCCGGCAGCGGGGAGGTCCAGCCACACAAGTTCCAGCCAGGTAAGTACGATATTTTTCCAGGCACGGGGAAGTCCAACCAGGCAAGCAGTCCAAGCCCGAGATCGACGTCTGGTCTGCATCGAAATTTTATGTGTGGAATTGTGCCATCTACTTTGCTTCGTTTGTGTGAGGGGCAGTGCCTCCACAAAGCCGCCCCCAGGCTCCAGCCACACAAGTTCCAGCCAGGTAAGTACGAGATTTTTCCAGGCAGGGGGAAGTCCAACCAGGCAAGCAGAGGGCTGATTTGGCAAGGCAGCCTTGCAGGGAGTTAAGGAAGTGGAGCGTTTTTGGGGACGTCCAAGCCGAGCTGCTTCGCAAGCACACGCGTGGAATTGTGCCATCTACTTTGCTTCGTTTGTGTGAGGGGCAGTGCCTCCACAAGGCCGCCCCCAGGCAGCGGGGAGGTCCAGCCACACAAGTTCCAGCCAGGTAAGTACGATATTTTTCCAGGCAGGGGGAAGTCCAACCAGGCAATCAGAGGGCTGATTTGGCAAGGCAGCCTTGCAGGGAGATATTTTGGAAACATCGAAACCGAGATCGACGCCTGGGCTGCTTCGCAAGCCCATGCGTGCCATCTACTTTGCTTCGTTTGTGGAAGGGGCAGTGCCTCCACAAGGTCCAGGCAGCGGGGTTCAGGAAAACAAGCTCTAGCCAGATAAGTACGATATTTTTCCAGGCAAGGGGAAGTGGGAAGTCCAACCAGGCAAGCAAAGGGCTGATTTGGCAAGGCAGCCTTGCAAGGGGTTAAGGAAGTGCAGGCTTTTTGGGGACGTCCAAGCGCAAGCCCACGCGTGGAATTGTGCCATCTACTTTGCTTCGTTTGTGGGAGGGGCAGTGCCTCCACAAGGCCCCAGGCAGCGGGTATGTCGCCACACAAGTTCCAGCCAGGTAAGAACGAGATTTTTCCAGGCAAAAGAAGTCCAACCGGCGGATTTGGCAAGGCAGCCTCGCAGAGGAAGTGCAGCTTTTTTGGTGACGTCCAAGCCGAGATCGACGCCTGGGCTGCTTCGCAATTCGTCCAATTGTGCCATCTACTTTGCTTCGTTTGTGAGAGGGGCAGTGCCTCCACAAGGCCGCCCCCAGGCAGCGGGGAGGTCCAGCCACACAAGTTCCAGCCAGGTAAGTACGAGATTTTTCCAGGCAGGGGGAAGTCCAACCAAGCCTTTTGAGGAAGTCCAAGCCGAGATCGACGCCTGGGCTGCTTCGCAAGATCATGTGTGGAACGTTTGTGGGAGGGGCAGTGCCTCCACACGGCCGCCGGCAGCGGGGAGGTCCAGCCACACAAGTTCCAGCCAGGTAAGTACGAGATTTTTCCAGGCAGGAGGAAGTCCAACCAGGCAAGCAGAGGGCTGATTTGGCAAGGCAGCCTTTTTGGGGACGTCCTAGCCGAGATCGACGCCTGGCTGCTTCGCAAGCCCATGCGTGGAATTGTGCCATCTACTTTGCTTCGTTTGTGGGAGGGGCAGCCTCCGCAAGGCCGCCCACAGACAGCGGGGAGGTCCAGCCACACAAGTTCCAGCCAGGTAAGTACGAGATTTTTCCAGGCACGGGGAAGTCCAACCAAGCCAAGGCAGCCTTGCAGGGAGTTAAGGAAGTGCAGCCTTTTTGCAAACATCCAAGCCAAGACCGACGCCGGCTGGTACGAGATTTTTCCAGGCGCGCAGAAGACCTCAAAGGACACTACAATCAGATCAACGGAACAAGCAACCAAGGAACCACAACCACTACGACAGAAAATTAACGCAGTAACACTTCCCAACGGAACATCCATCACTCCGACGCGAACGACGACACCTCCGAAGACCAAACTTTAATGTTCGACAACGAAGGTTAGGACGAAACACAACTACTGGAAGGAATGAAACATGAGTCAAACAAAATGAAACTACATGCCGTCTACGACGAAGTAGATGCGTCTACAGTCGACGACAACGTCATCAAAGAAGCAATCCCTCCCTACAAGATGGGTCCACAGAAAGAAAGGACCAGGAGTGCAAAGTAGAATCGTCGCAAAAGGCTACACTGAGAAGATTGAGGACGAAGACTCCGTCTACGCCTCTACACCAATGTTCACACTTCTCGCACCACAAATGTCACGACCAAACTGGATCGCACGACTAGCCGACGTCTCTACGGCATTTCTACACGCACCCATCGCAAAGGACCACGACGACAAACAACGCGACGTCTACCTTTGGCCAACTTTGTCCACTACAGAACAAACTATGGCGGCTGAAGAAAGCCATGTGTGGACTACGCAGCTCACCTAAAGCTACCTGGCTGAAGTACTACAAAGGCTCAGCTTTGTAAGACTAACGTCAGAACCTAACGTCTACACCAATGCGACTCGCGACTGCTACATCATGGTCTATGTGGACGACCTACTCATACTTGGAGACAAGACTCTTGAGGTTTTCCAGAAGCAGGTTCTACTCAAGCACGTTGGCTACCTCGAGCCTGGCAAACCACAACATTTCCTGGGAAGAAACATTGACCACTTCGGCAACTACTGCAACCTTGGACTACAGGACTCCTACATCGACAACATGATCGAGGAGACTGGAACGATCAACTGCAACACGGTGACCACTCCAGGAATCGCCCAGTACAAACCAACAATAGAGGATGAAGCACTACTTGACCACGAACAACACAAAAGACACAGAAGGATTGTTGGTGTAAACTTCAATGGTTAGCATACACACGACCAGACATCGCATACGCAACAAAAGAACTAGCACGAGACCTCACAGCACCTACAGAACTTTCACAAAAGAGAGTCAAACACTTACTACGCCACTTGCACGGCACCAAACACTAATTCACTATATAGAACCAACAACAACACTCAGAGCAAACAACAACAACATCCTGGATCTCGACGTTCATGTCGATGCCGACTGGGCAGGATGCCCTACTACCAGGAGATCAACTTCAGGTTTCAACATCATCTTTCTTGGAACAACACTTGCATTTGGCAGCAGAACACTGGCTACAATAGCACTCAGTTCCGCAGAATCTGAACTCTACGCCAGATGCACGGGAGTTAATGAGGGACTACACCTAACCTACGCATTCACACAGACTCCACAGCAGGCAAGAGCATTGCTACACGACAAGGTACAAGCAAATGAGCAAAAGCACATTGACCTCAAATTCCTCTACACACAAGACCTCATCAAACACGACATCATCAGAATCCTTAAGATCAACACACTTCACAACAGCGCAGATTTGTTTATCAAATGCATTAGCAAGCAAACACTACAAAGACTCATGCAGAGCATTGGGATACGCATGTAGCACTACGAACAACCAGCACAACTTTTTCACAGCAACAACAACGACTTGAAACATTTTTGTATGTAGCAGCTACATGTAACATGACACTTTTGGTATGTAAGTAACAGTAACTACATGTAATGTCACTTGCACTTTTGGCGGCATGATAGGCGGCTTGAGTCAACACCACAGTTGTTTGTTTTAGTACATGTCTGCATGCGCCGCTTGCCTGATAGCCACTACATTGTTTTATCAAGCCTAGGCCACCTAAGGTAATACCTAGGCAAGCAGCAAACCGTTGACTACTTTTCACACTGCTGATGTGCTCTTGAAGCCTGTAGCGGCGGAGCATGTACAAGGTACACTCATGCACAGGGTTGGAACCTGAATCCACACCCCCCTCATTTGAGATTGAGCAACAACGAAAATGTCGGCAGGTTTTGCAACCCGCTTTGATTCCATACGCACATCCATTGCACGTTGAAAATGGACATTACACATCCGTCGTGCATGCAAATTGCTACTCTCTCAGAAGGGCTCCGTTGTGATGAGGATTGCATTCACCACCTTCCGCTAGTAGACCAGCCGCGCGAACTCCAGGTCGACCACTGCCAGCTGCTCCAGTCCTGACTGCTCCAGTCCTGACTGCCCCAATCTCTCCAGCTTCGGCTTCTGGCAGCGGAGCTGGAGGCGGGCTGAGCAGCTTGCACAGGTCCGCGGGCGCGGTCCTCGGCGCTTTGCCTTTGGCTGCGCCGTGCGAGCTTCTTCGCATCGTCCTCCGCCTGGCCGCAAATCTCCTTGACTTCAGCTTCGAGGTCCACGGCTCCGGTTGCCCGGAGCGTAGGGAACTTCCCGCCAAAGGTGACAAGATTGCGCATCCCCGGGAGGATGTTGACCTGGTCGACGAATTGATGAAGACTCAGCATTTTCCCGTTGTACGAGAATAGCCATGGAAACTCAAGCAGGCTGTCGTCATAGTCCCCGACCTTGCCGCCGGTGACGTAGACGGTCCTCACATACTGGAGACCTCGTTTTCCATAGCGTGGCCCAACCCCGAGAAGTCGTTGATCATAACTCCGTGGAAATTCGGGGAGGACACAAAACCTATAGATAGACATCTGGTAGAGGCTGTCGCGGTTGTGCCCTTGCTCCACCATGCGAAGGGCGAAGGTCGCGTCTTTGTCAAACCGATCAACCACATTGCCATATCCAAGCTTGCGGGCCCTGCTGTCGTAGTTCTTCGAAGCCTCGATCTGCTTGGCTTCAAAGGATGTTGCTCCTCTCTTTGCAACATCAGCATAGCCCTTGAAATCATTGATGAGGAGCTGGTCAACCGTCTTGCCGACGCGGTGGCTCACCTCCTCAAGCATCTGCGTTCTCCGCTTTGCGGCTCTGAAGAGCTGAACGTCGTTGTTCTCCTTGGTGCTCCGTCCACAGCGCTGACACTTGAGCTGCCCCTGCATCATGTCCTCGCCGCAGAGGCTGCAGTCCGTGTAGTGGACGGGCATCGCAAAGGTCTTGAAACGGACAACTGAGGATCCTCATTTGTCTGCTCTTCTTCAGGATTTGTGGCCCTGTTCCCCTCCGCATCGGTCTGAAAGGCCTCGTCTGCAGTCACAGTGACGGCTCGCCTTGCGGCGAGCATATCGACAGTCGTTTGATTCTCCAATGCCTCAAGACGAAGGGCGTTCCTCCAAAGCACTTCTCCGGTCTTCGCGTCTGTGTAGTACAGAATGGAGTCATTGGGAACGATGTCGTTGGTCAGCATGACATCAGACTCGGAAAGGAAAAACACCACTCCGAGCTCAATCGCATACTTGAAGTCGATCACAAGCTCAATGGGCATCGTTGCTCGGACTCCAGCATTATACGATGAGCTCTCTACCGGGTGGATGGAAAAGTGGCTTTGCGAGCGGCCACTCTCCGTGGCACCAACGCCACCCGGGACCAAACCTGTCCTGACGATGTTCTCGGCTGCGTTCTTGCTCGTGCGATGGTATAGTTTGCCAGGGCCATCATCAACCGGTGAAAGTTGCAGTCCAACCTTGCGAGCGTCCTCCGGGAGAAACTTCCCATAGACGGCCTTCGCAAGTGCATACTGGTTCCGGCTGATGTCGCCATCAGCATCAACGCTGCTGGCGTGTCCCTGACTGGCACGAACCTTGATGACAACCCACTCCTGGTTGTTCTCGGCAGCCGAAGGGTGCTTGATCGCGAGGACGGTGTATCTGCATTTCGGATCGAGTGCAAAAATCTTCAACAGCGTTTTGTACCCGATATTGCTGCGGGTCTTTCTGTTGAATTTGTCACATAGCTGATGGACGTCGACAAAATAGTTCTCATCGAAGTCGAGTGGCCTCTGTTCTTGAAACCTGCCACGAAGCATACCAGATATGGTTGTGCACCGATCGGTAGAGGACGTTTCTCCCTTCATGAAGTTGGGCACCTTCAGGATCGTGCCCGGGAGAATCCTCGCCTCATACTCCTGGCCGCGGAAGATGACGGTTCCGCCGGGCTTGCCTGGCAACGCGCTTCCGGCAGGGGTTGCCCCCCGCACATCCGATGCCACCGCAGCAGTTGATGGTTTCGCCTGTACCTTAGGCGATGCTTTCGCGGTGAACTTGGGTGTAGCCGGAGCGGCCTTGACGCCAAGCGCAGCCTCAGCGGCACTCCCTTGCGGGAGTGCATCATCGTCATCATAGTCGATCTCCTCCTTGATTTCAACTTCCTCGATCTTTTCGAGGATGCGGCCCTTCGCGAGCTTGATCGGACGTTGAAGGCTTTCCCACGACTCAAGAGTGAGCTTCCTGTTCGCCTCGTACTCGGCCAAAGTGTTGGGATTGAGTCCAGCTTCGGCGTCATGAGAATATTCAAGGTACAACCTGACGTTGTTGAAATCTTCTTTGTGGGATTCAACGACAGCGACACACTTCATGACGTTGTACAACGACCACAGCCACTCCACCGTCGTCTTCCGGTTCTCGATGGAGTCCATCATGTGATAGTTGTCAAGCCGGTCCTGACGAGATACCAAGAACGTCGACTCCTTCTTGCGAAGGAGCTTGTGCTTGTTGAGCGACTCATCCAACAACTTTTCCATGAACTGGTTGTAGATGGGCGGGAGCATATAGTACGAACCCTCGGTGTTGGCCAAGATCGTGATGTTTGCAATGCCCCACCAGCTCCTGCACTCCTCAAGCACATCGATCGCCTTGGCGCACTTGTTGAACAGCTCGGGCCAGTGACCGTCTCCGCAACGGTATGGCCATTCGGGCTCATCGCAGATCCCACCGCTGCCAACGAGCTCGTTCCCGGACCAGTACACCGTCACGTAGAAGTCGTGGTCCTTAAACTCAGGGCGCTTCTTCAAGTCCTTCATGGCGCTCTTCACTGTCCACGTGAGAAATGTGAGGTCCTTTCCCCAACACATTCTCACCTCACAGTGGCTACAACCAGTGCTGCGGTTGTAGTTCATGTCCTGCGCCAAGTCCGCCCTCTTGCGGTTCTTCTTGCCACCGCTGATGAGGGCGAGGCTGGAGTCACTCACAACGAGGTATACGCTATTCCGGCCACAGGTTGCCCCGGGCGTGATGCGGCCAAGACCTTTGTCGTTTACGGCGCAGAGCGTATCCATGAGCTCCGGCGCGTAGTCAGCCGCCCACATAGCGCATGAACTCTGAAGGGTGGCCTGTGCTCCGAGGATCTGCTCCATTGTCTTGCGATCCTCAGGCCTCGTCTCCTGGAACAAGGTGTTCGACGTGAAACTCGTCATCACACCTCGCCAGTACTCCAAGTTGCCCTCCTCATACTCCCCGAGATTGTAAGCAGCCATTGCGGCTACCGGTGAGGGAAGCTTAAGAGCAACAAGTGCACGTTTTGTTGGTCTCTGAGCCGAGCTATCGGTGACAACCTGTTTCATGCTGTCAGCAAACTCAGAAAAACATCCATGGATCAGGTCAGTCATTTCATACGTGTAAGATTCAGCACGTTTGAGGGCCGCCCCCCTGGACTGTCCATGCTGATGATCCTTTGTGCACTTATACTGTTGCAGTTTGGCCAACGATTGACAGGAAGAAGCAATAGTCCATGACTTTTGCAACAAATTTCCATCCTTGTCCAGGACACCAAACATGCAACCATCGCAATTGTACTTGACCATCTCATATTTCATGAGGAAATCATGCACGAAATAGTTCTTCCAATAACTGCAAAGCTTAGGAAGTTCCATGTTGATCACAAGCACAATGTCAAGCTGTCGAAGCATAGTGATAAGTTTGTCCAAACGCTTCAGCAGTTTGCGAAACAACGCCTTGTGCTCCTGGATCTTGGCTTGACCTTCTTGAGTCTGACCATTGATATTGTTCCAGGGGCACCCACCCGTACACGGAAGTGAAGCATGAAGCATCACGCAGGGCGGTGTTTTGGACTTGACATTCTTCCTGAAAAGTTGCACCTCGTCAAATACCCATTTCAATGTATCAGCAACCAACGCATTCTGACGCTCAGTTACTCTAAGCACCTTGCAACCAAATGCTGGTAATCTTGATTTGTCGCCGAGCTTGGAATCATCAGAACAGCAAAATTCGCACAAGAACCGATCATAGGTTTCATGCGTGGAAACGGCGGAAGCTTGCGCCTCGCTAGTGGGGGCTGGTTTGATTGTAATGTTTCCATCCAACTGCACCCACCGTACTCCAATAAGATTGCACGCGTGATCCCATTTTGCTTTGCTCGTAAACGGCTTGGTCAAGATGTCAGCAACCTGATACACAGTGTTGACATTGACGAGATTGAAGAAACCTTTCGTGAACTGTTCTCGAAGCCACGCCAAAGAAGTTCTTTGAGTTCTGTCAGCATGACGAAGCTGTGCGGAATTTCCAGTCTGAATGATGTGAATCGTTGCTTGGTTGTCTTCGCAAAACGCAACTTTAAACTTCTCATTCAAATGAACATTCAATCCGCGAAGAGGTGCTATCGTCCTTTCATGCTGCTCAAAACCACCATACCGAATCTCGTCCAACTCGGGGTCGACATAAACCAACACGGGATTGCCCCCCTGACCGGAGTTGTCCCGGCCTGGAAACGGAATCGGCTTGGCGTTGCCACCAGCTGGCTGCTTTTCCTTGGGTGCATCAAGCAATTCCCACAGCACACTCATGAGTGAAAGCGTTGGTAAACCTTGCGCTCGCACGGAGTGATTAGCAGCAACAACTTCGGCTTCAGTTGATGACATAGCAGTACTTGTCTGCTTCTTCGAAAACGCATTGATGGGGTAATACGTGTTAGGGCCGACGATGACCGCCACACAGCCAGTAGTTGACCTCGAGTCGAACTCACCTGCATAGTCGGCATCTCCGAAAACCCACAGTCGGCAATCCAGCAAACTGTCCCCAATAAAACATGACATCCTGTGATTGAGGGTCGAATTGATGTAAGCAACCAAACGATGCAATCCCTCATCACAGTCTTTGGACCATTTTGTAACGCGCGAAGCAAGTGACTGAGTTGCTCGAAGAAGATCATATCTCGCCATTCTTGCAGCAAAAAGAATCTTCATCAAAACCCGGCTTGCTATGGGTTGCAACTTACCAGTTGGTTCGGTTCTTTCTCGCTCTCACGCGGAAGTGCTGTCCTCATTTCATGAAACGGGGTCGAAACATTCTTGAGGGTAGCACGAGAAGTCTTCGCAAGCTCACAATAAGACTCAACGCATGAATCCAAGAAATCGGCCATGTCATAATGGACGATGTTGACGGGTTTCTTCATGCAACCGTCTTTTGGGTGATCCATGTCAATGAGCTCCTTGAACTTGGACTTCTTTGACTGTTTCTTCGCAGCAGTTTTGTTTCTCATTGCTGCCGCGGCTGCGTGTCCTCCCACCTGGTCGGCATAGCTGAAAACTGTGCAGCCGGTCCACCAATTCTTCTCCTTGACATCGGCTTGTGCTTTCCACGAGTCCTCGAGATACTCATATGTGTTGCCCTTTGCGACACAGGTCACGCGGAGATCCAGCAGTCCCTCAAAGTTCTCGGGGGCATACCTTTTCCTTCTAGGATAAAGATGGTGTCGAACCCAAATCTTTTCCTCAGGGAAATGCTCCCAATAATCTTCCGTTCTGTGAGGGACGGCAGGACTTGCGCTCTGCTTTTCGAACACATGAGCAAATGGGTGATGTTCTTTTGTCAATGTCACCTGATTCTGCTCCACATGTTCGCAGCCAAAATACCTTCCGAGCGACTCCGGCGTGTCAATCTCGATTGCAGACTCGATGTTCTTCCACCCTTTTGCCAAATTAGCAGTTGGGCCAGCTAGCTTGAGGTCATCAACGTAAACAACCAACAAAAGCTTGAGCTCATCATGGAAGAATACGCTTTGCCAAATGCCTTTCAACAGTGGCCTCCACTTGTTCTTTCGAAGACCAGTTTCGAAATGGTTCTCCCACAAGCCACCGCTGTCAATGTGACCATACAATGCCAAAATCAGAGGTGACAGTGGATCATTGTACTTGCCAATCCATTCTTTGGGCCAACGGTCTCGTGGAAGTCTCACCCATGTAGTGATACCTTCGAACAATGCCTGCGTGTATGCCTGCTTTGCATCCCCCTGCTGCTTACCAAATCCAGGCTGAGAACCGTACAGGTCAACAATCTTGCCTGCTTCCATGCTCGCAGGGGAAGAACCAAGTTCAGCAAACATCGCTTGCTCATAGTTCTCATCAACAACACGGTTTCCTTCGAAAACAGTTCTGCCTTTATACTTTCGGCTGGGGTCGCCCACAGCGAGCTCGCTTCCCTTGAGGTAACACGCCTTCGGCTGGGGTCGCCCACAGCGAGCTCGCTTCCCTTGAGGTAACACGCCTCAAAGATACGGGCTATGTGGGCCTTTTCCCCCTTCGCCTTAGCTTCGGCGATGACTGTCTTGCATTCTTTTACCCGCGACTCGTCCCAGGTACCTTTGCTTCTGAGCTTCTCCCATTCGACATCCAAGGCCTTCTTTGCCTCAGGAGTGTTTGCAACTTCCGAGCGCGGAATAAGCCTTGCAACTGCTGCAGTCATGAACAAAGCATTGACCAAATCTTCACTGTTGTCTTTGATATGCTCTTCAATAACTGCAGTGACACACGCTCGATGCTCATGAACAGTCTTCCCTTTTTCGTTGACTGTGACAGGCATCGCAGGGGCAAGCATTTCGGGAATAGCTGATGCAACGGCTGCCGGCGACGGGAGCTTCGTGACTGTCGGCGACGGGAGCTTCGTGACTGTGCCCCCCTGACCATGAACAGCGTGATTGGGCTGAACACAGACGGCCGTGGCAGCTACGTCTGCAGCAGCTGGCTTTGCCTCCTTCTTCATCGCGAGCTCTTTGCGATACTCCTCAGCAACACGAGCGCGTTCTTTGGGAGAGGCAAGTTTCCACATATCTGATGGAATACCAGGTGGACGACTTGACTTTCGGGCTCTCACCAAACGAAAACCATCCCATTGAAACCCAGGTGGAACTGCCGACCCATCCGGCATGTGATCAGGATCGTGATCAGCAAGTCCCTCGGCAGGTGCGGGAGGATCTTCCATCAAAACCTCCTCCGGCACAGCTGCTTCGCCAGGCTGCAAATGTGACTCCGGCTCATATTCCAATTCATCCGGAGAACACGGTGTGTCGTCGGCAATAGCTTGCTTTGCGGGAAAAACAAACGTCTCATCAAGCAGACTGAACTCATACTGCTTGACGCGGAGGGGATTAATGTCACCCGTCCGCAACTTGTCCGGCAAATTCTTGAGCGGCAATACCAAAATTTCATGCGTGTAGGTAAAGCCAGGTTGCACATGATAGCCAACAAAAATGCCGACATCCGAAGTTGGCAGAAACTTGGACTGCTTCGAATCGACGCGCTGACGATTGATCCAATACGACAATTTTGCACCAAATGGAATCTTCGTGTCAGGAAACTCATCACCGAAACGCAAAGCCCACGGCGACTTATCCTTGTCATCTGGAATTGTAACATTGAGAGCAAATGCATGATGTTGAGCTGCCAAAGGCCAAAGCTCAACCGGCAAACCACTTTGAAACAGATTTGCTCTTGCTCCCTCCAAAATTGTACGAATCTCGCGCTCGATCACCCCGGAAGATTGACTGACATATGGCTGGCTCAGCACGTGTCTCCAACCCATACTCTTTACTGCAGCTGCAATCTCGCCAGAATTGTCAGAATAGAAAATCCCAACATGATCATCTGGCTTCGTGAAATGTTGAAATGCACGAACGCAACTGTCAGCATCTTGCCTTGCTGAAGGGTAAAAATACCGGAACTGCGTGAACACATCTTTCACGACCAAAGCATTCCACTCGCCCTTGAACCCATACGTCTCATCATTTGAAATGACGTGGTCAGCAGTCACATGATCTCCAAATGCTTTTGCATCCACCGAAGAAGATCCATGTCTGCGACGAGCCTGAGGTGCTTGCATCTTTGATCGCACGCACGTTTCGCAAAAGGGATTCTTGGGCCTGTGAGTGAAAAGATGCTCTTCACTTTTGGCCTCACGCATCATCATTTCTTTTGAACGCTTTGACATCGGTTTTGGAGCTTTCGCAACCTCAGGGTTGTCCTCCAATTCCGGATCAAACTCCGGTTCCAGCGGTTCAGCTTCATCAGGGCGCAATGGAAACGATGCAGCATCCGGCGGAGGTTGCCCTCCGCTTGAAGATGAAGGCACTTCAACGCCCCTGATCTTCTGATCGGATGCAGCAAGAGCAACAGGCATAGCTGATTCAGAAGCTATGACCTCGCACTGATCGTCAACATAAGGAACTCGCCCATCGAGCTTCAATATTACCGCTTTCCCGTCAGGTCGAACAAAGTACGGAGCACTGTTCTTTCTCCATACGAAATCGTACCCCTTTTCCAAACATCTTTGACCAACAGAAAGTACAGCTGGTGTGCTCGGCAAAACATACGGAGTGACGACCTCGTTCAACTGATCAATGGAGAAGTCCGCAATCTTGTCTGCACAAATTGATCCATTTGCTGTTGAAAGATTGATTGGAGTCAATGCAGGATTTATCTTCTTTTGAAGTGTAACTGCACGCTCAGAGTCAACCAGATCTTGTTCACTACCTGTGTCGACAATCCACTGACGAAGCCCTGCTGGTGCTGGCGTAGCAATGTACTCCGGCACATCGTCAAGGTTCGTTTCATCATCATCAATCCAACAGCCAGGACAATATAAACCGCAATAAATTGGGTCATTGTCATCATAGTATTCGCAATAGAACCCACAAGGCGCGTTGTAGTTTGCATGCATCAAGTCAACAACCCCTTCCAGAATCAAAGCTTTGTCTTTAGCATCGATCAGATCCTTGGGATTTGAGCCAGGCGCACAACCATCATACCACACAACCTCGGGGTCATTCGGCTTTGGAGCACATGATAGGCATAGCCCGTTGGCCTCGATCTCGACGACCTCGACATTGTCTGCGAATTTGACGCATCTGCGGGTATTGGAAACATCTGTACTGCAAATGAAAATTGTTTGCCCAGTCCAGTATTGCTCCAAACCTTCATCAGGATCCGCCCAGAAATCACCAAATACTTGCTCTTTGCCATCGATGTTGGCTTTGGTGATGCGCTGATCCAATAAACGTTCCAGCGAAATCGGAAGGTCTTTTGCACTCTTCGGATCATAAAGCGCTTTTCGAGGCATCACATGGTGTCGAATGACCATCTCGTTCACCGAGTCAACTTCCCAGAAATCTTGCTTTGGGCGGCATGCTGCGAGGCATGCATTGGTCTCTTTCACCCTCAGACACACAGCGGCTGAGGACTCGCCCTTTTTGCTCTGGGATCGCTTCCTCCCTTTTCCCTTTGGGGTGGGAGACCTACCTCTGCTGGCTCCTTTCTTTGGGCTCGGCTTATCTGTTGCTGGTGCAGCAGACCGAGTCTCATGCGAAAACGCACAGTTGTCTCCACGAGTGCATTTCCCCTGACCGCCTTTGAAAAACCTGCAGGGGATCTTCTTCAGCTCCGCTCTCTTTCTCGATGCCGACCGATCCCTGTCTCTCGCTTGGCTGTCAGAGCGCCCCCGACCTTTTCCTTTCGGATTTTGGCTTGGGGGTCTTGGGTCTTTCTCATGCTTGTAAATGCAATTATCCCGAGTGCACTTGCCTTTCTGAAAATCATAGCAATACCTGACCGCTGAAGGATCTCTTGCACGCCCAGGATTTGCATTGGGAGCTGGAGCACCGACCTTCTGATTGTGAGCTCGAGCAACACGATCACGATTTGACTGCAATCGCTCCCGAGTCAAAACATCACGAACGGCTTGAACAAGAAACTCGTAGCTCTTGTCATACGACCCATCTTTTGCACGCTCGTATGTATCGAGGTCATACTTGATCTTGTGACATCCACGAATCTGTCGCAAGAAAATGTCCTTCAAGACGTGCTGCTCCGGAACGATCTTCATGCCAGCAATGACGGAATCCCAATTCTGAATAAAGGTCATCAAATCATTGCCATGAAGCACCACCTTCAACAAATCTTCAGTGGAATACAACGCTCCAGCCTCCTCATTTGTTCTGAAATACTGCTCAAACATGAGAAGAACTTGACGTCCACGGACAACTTTGTCCAAAGCAGCTTGTTGCTCCTTGTAGGTGAGGATCTGCCGACTAAGGTCGCCCCTAGCAATCCGCGATAAGGCCGCAAGAAGCTTTGTATCCAACGTTTCAAACTGCTCTGGATCTCCAAGCTCTAACATGAGATTCTTCTTGTCCTCCCGGTTGACGTACACCTTGTTAACCCAGGTGAATGCAGCATCAGGCCGATCTGAAGCAGCCCGAATCTCTTCGCGAGTAGCCGTTTTCCAGGCTCTATAGGTCTCAGGAGTGGGAAACTCACTCAGCCTCAGCGAATCGGCTTCCTTTGCTTTTGGCCGATCATGCTGATTCCGGACGAAGCCGAGGAGGGCCGCACGGAACTCCGCCTCGGTGGTCTCGGGACCAGTCAACCGATCAATGTTCGGCTGATTTTGCTGACTTCGGCTGTTCTCTTGCTCCGAAGACCGTCTCGCATGATCTTTGATATCAAACTGCATTGCACCAGAAATAGGATCAGTCCAACTCTGCTGTGGAATAATCTGTGGCATAGTTCCAGAAGTTTGTGCATTCTGCGTTGGAAAAAGACGCGGATCATCAAAGATACTGCCCCTCTTATCCAAAAACGACTCCGAACTGACGTTCTGTACACTTGACGCAGGCTGAGGATCTCCGCGCACCATTTCACGCTGCGCCTTTTCGAGATCGTTCCTCAGACGCTCAACGGTGTCGTTCAGCCCGTTGATCGTGTCCTGCATGGCGTGGTTCTCCGCCAAAATACTGTCTCTCTGCTCACCGACCGCCTTCTCCGAGTTCTCCATCACAACAGTCTCAGCATGTAAGCTTTGTGCGAAAGCGCTATACTGTGCCGTTCTTTGCGACACAGCTTCGTTCACTTCGGCAGAAATTGCTCCCCGCATCTGGCTAACCTGGGCGCTGAAGAAAGCGCGGGACTCTGCGAACTGCTCGTGCAGCTCAAGGGTCCGGCGGTTGTTCTCCTCATCCAGGCGATGCACAGTTTCTGCCAAATGAGCGCTATATTCCGCCCTTGCAGCATCCATAGCAACGCGATGTAACGTGTTGGCCTCTTCCCTAACAGCGTCACCCGTGTCGTTATGCACATGCATAATGTTCTGGGTGGCTTGGTAGTTTGTCGCGAATCCGAATACGTTTCGAGGATCGCGAGGGTCGACAGGACCATTGGGTGCAACTGCACCTTCACTACCGTCACCAACATCTCCAGATATATTGTAAATGGCAGGCATATCTCCGGATGCCATGGCGATCTTTGTGCAAGCCTTTACGGCTGATAACCTGTTTTATCAAGCCTAGGCCACCTAAGGTAATACCTAGGCAAGCAGCAAACCGTTGACTACTTTTCACACTGCTGATAGTGCTCTTGAAGTCTGTAGCGGCGGAGCATGTACAAGGTACACTCATGCACTGGGTTGGAACCTGAATCCACATACATAGGCCCATACTTTTGCCCCGTTTCACTACTTTTTTTGCGCCCACTACAGCCATGGCCGCTGCTGATGCCCCCATGGCGTCACTACACCCGATCGAGTTTTGACTGCACGTGCAGTGGAGACTACAGACTCGCGGGTGACCAAGGGTCACTTCCACCGCCTCACTACGACGAGAACAACGACCACTTCAACCACACTACACCCAACACCACGCCTTACTACCACCCATCAGCCATCAGGGAACAACTACACATCACCGAGTACCAGACAACGCAGACACCACTTCTCCACAACAACACTCACTATGTTGAACTCTTCACTGCATTCACGCTTGAAGAGTACCAACTACTTTCACTTCAACAATCGACACCACTTGGACAACTTGACTTCACACGACCACTACGGTGCATCCCAGGTGATTTGAGGATGCCCCGCTTCCTACCTACTTCACTACCTCAACAACCACGAACAACTACATGACTTTCAACACAAGGCAATCACTACAATCCTTTGCAAAAGCATCCACTACTATGGATTCACACTACTCACAATTACAGACCTCACCGCGCAACAGAGACTGCAACTTCACAACTACCTCCGCCACCACCAACACCAGGTAGCAGCACCAGAGGTCGACGACAATCGACTACGTGGTGCACGTTTGTGATCAATTACTTCGCTTCTTTGAACCACCGACTGGAGCAGGTACGCAACTACCGGCTTCAACATTGGGGACTACATGCCTGAGCTACGGGCTTGGCTACAACTACAGGCGCTTCCTCACCAACTCCGTTCAGTCCGACTACATTCTGGACTGAAACCTGAACAGCGTGAGCTACTGACGACTACACCTTTTCACTACAGTAGCATGGATGAACAACAATAGTTTTCATCACTACTGGCACCTTTGCTTTCAACTTCAGTTGAAAGATAGTACAGAAAGATCTTTTAACTGAGGGGCCGTGTCAAACTATATGCTTCACCACTTGCATTTGTGTTGCATGTATGTATACTACCGCAGGCCTTGAGCCTCAGCCCGAAACAAAAGGCTGCAGCAGACTACATGTGTTTATGTTGATAACAACATAGTAATTGTTACTCGGATTTTAACGCGGGAGAAAAAGAGAGAGAGGGAAAGGGAGAGGGAGAGGGAGAGAAGAGAGAAGAGAGAAGAGAGAAGAGAGAAGAGAGAAGAGAGAAGAGAGAAAAGAGAAGAGAGAAGAGAGAAGAGAGAAGAGAGAAGAGAGAAGAGAGAAGAGAGACAAGAGAGAAGAGAGAAAAGAGAAGAGAGAAGAGAGAAGAGAGAAGAGAGAAGAGAGAAGAGAGAAGAGAGAGAGAGAGAGAGAGAGAGAGAGAGAGAGAGAGAGAGAGAGAGAGAGAGAGAGACAGAGAGAGAGAGAGAGAGAGAGAGGGGGAGGATGGGGAACAGAGGGAGGGAGAGAGGGGGTTGGGGGAGGAGACACGAGAGAAAGGAAGAAGGGGAAAATGTGCCGACTAAACAGAGTCTCTTGACTATGGCGCATGAAGTCCTTTCAACGCTTCGGAGACAAACGCTGACCGCCGCATCTGCCCACCTTCTGCATCACAGCTCCCTGACTGTAGATCGCCCCTACGGGCCGGCACACAGCTGTGCTGTCAGGCACAAGAGTCATGCAAACAACACACGTTGAGAGTCAGCAGCCAGGACTCCAGCAAAATCCTCCTCTTAATGGAAACCTTGCGGTGGATTTGAAGTGATATTGGCTGGCGCAAGGCCAACCAAGCGACAGTTTTGTACCAGAACTACGATTGAAACAGCGTGTCCAAGAAGAGAACGTTGGGTGGCAACAAGGGTGCTAGTGATCTGGCAAACACCCACGCAGGGTGGTGGTGCTGATTGGACATGCAGCCACCCTGGCTTCAAGGGTCAAGAACTGCAATAGCTTAGCACCAAGTACCTGACATCACGTATCTTTCGGACGCTGTAAAGACCTGGCTTGTCGGGAAGTGACAAGCTGGGCTGGAGGGTGGAGGTAGAGAAGTGGTGGAATCACGCCAGCTTCAGCCACAAAAACTGGAGGAAACACATGGTGGGCTTGGCCTTTTTGGAGGGAAGCCCGGAAATACGTTTGTCCTTCTTGTGTCCATTGAACAACATGACCCCTCGACGCCGCACATTTCATTGCAAATCAACCCTTGGTTTCAGACTGGCATTTTTGTCTGCGCAGTAGGGTGACCCGCACCTGAAACCAAACAATGGCCCAACATAATATGTCAAGCCTACTACAAGTGTAGATAAGCTCCAAGCGCCAATCAATTTACGGGGTGATTAGAGTCCTCGTGGCCATTCCGCTGCACGGCAGCTTCCCTGCCTCCTGATTCCACAGCAGCGCAGTTGCGAAAAAGCATCTGTCCGCCAGACTGACTCAGCGTCCCGTTCATCACCTACGATGGAAATCCTGATCACTTTGAGGTAGAATCGTGGAAAGGGAGCCCCCACCAACTGTTGAACTTGAGAAGATCTGGGAAATCACCACAAAAAATGAACATGTCTTGCAATGCATGTCCAGGAATTTGTGAGAAGTGCCTGACTAGTGCGCCGCTCAGAAAGTACCTCCTCTTGCACTCAAAGCCTGCTTTCGCGGAACTTTTCGCGAAAAACCATCCACATTTCAGATCGCAGAGAAACCGGCTACGCGCGCGCACACACACACACACGCTTGGAGCACTAACCAGCGAAGCAGGGTATCAAACTGTAGCCTCACCAGGCTGTATCACCGACCTAGCAAGCTGCGAAAGGCTCAACAGAAAAGACACACTGCTTTCACATGTCGTTGATTTACAAGATTCAGTTGCGCAATCCTTTCGCGGAGGTACCTCAACCAACACCGATGGCCACCGACACTAAACTCCTTACAAGAGCCTTTAGAACGACAGAAATATATATATATATACATATATATATATATGTATACATGGGTCTGCGCCAAAACAGATGGGGTATGATTCGCGGGTATGATTCGAGGTATGGTTCGAGGGTATGATTCGGGGTATGGTTCGCAGGAACTGAAACTTCTGCTACATTAGATGCGCTGACAATCTTGCGTTGGCGAATTTCGCACGCTTGGTCACAGGGCCGGGTGCGCAAACGAAAGTCGGGCATGATTCGGGGTATGATTCGGGGTATGGTTCGGAGGCAAGGTTTGTGCGCCGTAGAAGTAGTAGCCGTGGTAGCAGTGGTAAGAAGTAGTAGTAGTAGTAGTAGTAGTAGTAGTAGTAGTAGTAGTAGTAGTAGTACTACTACTACTACTACTACTACTACTATCACTACTACTACTACTACTGCTACCACTCCTCCTGCTACTACTACTACTGCTGCTGCTGCTGCTGCTACTGCTTACTACTACTCCTACTACTACTACTACTACTACTACTACTACTACTACTACTACTACTCAGTAGTGGTAGTAGTAGTAGTAGTAGTGGTAGTAGTAGTAGTAGTAATAAGTAGCAGCAGCAGCAGCAGTAGTAGTAGTAGCAGTAGTAGTAGTAGTAAGTAGTAGCAGCAGTAGTAGTAGTATTAGTAGCAGGAGTAGTAGTAGCAGTAGTGATAGTAGTAGTAATAGTCATTGTAGTAACTGTAGTGGTATTGAAGGGGGTATGATTCGGGGTATGGTTCGGAGGTATGATTCGTGGTATGATTCGCACAGGTCGAACTTCCATCCTTCACTAAACCTTGCGCACCTTAAAATTGCACACACCAATATATATATATATATATTTATATTTATATATATAAAGATGTGTTGACACAGGCGGTTCTGCATAAACACATGTTTTCATATTTTGGGTCCAAACGGGCTTGAAACCCTGGACAACCCCCCAGACAAACATCTACACAACCCTCCGGACAGCTTTGAGGGCACAAAATCGGCGGGACAACTCCCCGAACACTCCGGACAGCTTTGAGGTCCAAAAGCCCGGGACAAACCCCTGAACAAGCTGCTCGGGCGCAAAAGCCCGGGACAAACCGCCAGACACACCCCCGGACAACCCTCCGCACAGCTTTGAGGGCCCAAAAACTCGAGACAAAACCCCGGCAAGTCTTCGAACAGGATTGGAACAGGAAACCACTCGGAAACCGCTCAGAAACCACTCGGAAACCGCTCGGAACCTGCTCAAAACCACTCGGGAATCACTCGGACAGAAGTATTCTCGCGGGAGGGGGGTTTGCAGCATAAATCTAAGCAAAATGCGCGGACAAGCCTCCGGACAACCCTCCGGACAACCCCCCGGACAACTTGTTTGCCCAGTTTG
This sequence comes from Effrenium voratum, assembly GCA_963377175.1. NCBI lineage: Eukaryota > Dinophyceae > Suessiales > Symbiodiniaceae > Effrenium > Effrenium voratum. The sequence continues at coordinate 105,800 of CAUJNA010003725.1, read as the reverse complement.
TCCCGCACTTTGTCCAGCACTTTGTGCCGCACTTTGTCCCGCACTCTGTCCCGCATATCGAGGGGGGTGTTGATGCAGAAGGGCATTCGTCACAATATATATATATATATATGTATATGTCTCGGAAAAGTATTGTTCAAGAGTTAAACGAAGTACGAACTGTGCATGGTGAAACCTTGTCTGAACTGCACTTTGGGACGCCCCTGAGAACATAGCTCCCCAATGCCCAGCGCAAAGCACGCTTTTTGCTCGCACCCTCAAGATCTGTGGCTTTATCTGAGGAAAAGAGCGGTTGCCATTGCAGCAGCGAAATGCCCATTACCTGCTTCATGGAAAGCTTCATACGCTTGCCCGCTTGAGTTTGGGCAAGGTATCCAGAAAGCCGATTAAACCTGGACGCTTTCTTTCATAAGCATGGATACCCGTGCTGAGCGGCTGCGCGTGAACGGGTGTGCTTACCACTTGGCTGGCATGGATACCGTGCTTACCATGTGGCTGGCATGCATACCGTGCCGAGCAAGTGCGCGTGAGCGGACCCAGACCCCTTAAATAAACAATGTTTTTGGACATTAATATTGCCAAAATATGCTGTTATACTCAGCTTATTGAAGCAATTTGCATACCTCTTATTTAAGCAATATTGCTTCCTTAGAAAGTCAGGCTCCTTTAGAGGAGCTTTTCGTTGGCTAGGCTGGAAGAAAGTTGGGTTTCCCAACATCATTTGAAACCAGCTACTTGTCTTGGGCAGTGGCAGCATCATGATCATCAGGTCTTGCCGGCATGTCTTGCAAGCTGGTGCTGCACACCAGAAGAGCTCGTGAAGGTGTTGAGAATTCACTTTCCTCGAGCCTTGGAAGACAGGAGGTGGAGTACCACCCAGACTGAACAAATAGTCAGTGCCTATCAGGACTTCATTATAGAAATGGTGCTGCTCGCACTTCGAGGCCAACCATGGGCTGGATCCAAGCTGGTGCTCTGCAAGCACACATTGGGATGTCTCAGCAGAAGAAGCCAAGATGTTTGCTCAGAGGCTTGCAGAAGCATCTGCCTTGTGCTTTTGCAAGAGGTTGCAAGTGACCTCTGGGTCAAAACTGAGTCCAAGCCATTGACAACCGCCAGAGGCCCTGCTCAATTGGCAGACTCCATGCGTAAGAAGGCAACACAATCTTCTGCAGAGCAGCATCCTCAAGCAGACAGGGCTTCCATGGACTTGAAAACTGACTCAGTGGAGGCACTTTATGCCGCTGTTCTTGGCAAGAAAGCAAATGGAAAACGTATTGAGGATACACCGATCGTCACCATCACTGACTCTGACCAAGACAAAGAAGAGTCTGCGCCAATGCCTTCGAATCCTGGGAGTTCTTCAGGGTCCCAGATTATGTTGTTCAACCCTGCTCACAAGGCATATGTTCGTTTTGGCTCAGCTAAGCAGAGCTTGCAAGTGGCCACCATGAGCTTTCGCTTGGCGCAGTTTGGAGAAGAATTGCCGCAAGTTACTGGGATGCCAAACATGTAATTGAAATCTTTTGCTTCTCCCGATGTTGAGGGGAACGAAAGAACAGGGAGGAAGCCGTCCGCCATGAAGAATCCAGCTGCCAGCCAGCCACTCCAGGCTTTGAAGAGACCAGCTGCAGCAGAACCTAGCACCCAGCCTGCCTGCAGTTACAGCAAAATGTACTATAAGACAGGCAAGGCAGCCTTGAGAAGAGCTGTGGGCGGCAAGCAGATCTGTGAGTTTGGTGGGAAACAGTTTAGTAGGGAGCACTTGTACGAATTAGCTGATGGGGCAACCTAGTGTAAAGATCTGGCTGCAGGAGCAGCTAGCAGTCCAAGATGTCAACTAGATCTCACAAGGTTTCACCATTGCCGCAGACTGGTGAATCATCGTAGGGCAAAGGTGTCGCGCTATTTGTTGTTTGCCTGCCCCAATAGAATTTGTTTGGTCTTTAGGCATGTAGGTTTGTAGCGCAGCCCTTTCTCTTGGCCAGGTGATGTTGGACAATGCGATGATCGAGCTGGCTCCTAGAGGACAAATAAGGTTTCCCTTTGAAGGTCTCCCTTTTGTGAGCAGTGACAACTCTCCTCTGAGGAGAAACTATGATATGCTGAGCTGAATTCATTTTGAGTTGAAGTTTCTTTTTGAGAATGCAAGGGCCAAACATGAGCAGCAGAGTGCCAGCATCAACATGTTGGATGTTGTGACTCTTGGCTCCTTTGAGGAGCGTGTCCACTAGGAGGTACTTTGACTCTTTAAAGACTTGGTTTGCAAACATGTTCACGTGCATTGACTTGGGCCCTGGAGTGGAGGAAGCAGCAAGCCTCTTGGAGTGGCCGGGACAGTGGAGGTGGCCGGGACAGTTCAGGTTCCAAGGGCACTCGGGGGATAATCTCATTGCACAGTTTTTCATTATTCAGAGTGAATTGTCAGATCAGCAGAGAGAAAGACTGACCAGTCCGATGTCACTGAGAAACATTTCACTAGAGAACTACTCCTATGAGATGCTGAAGACGCATTATCATGAACTCTTCATCACGACCCGGACATCCATTCAAGATCCATCCATCCGACCTCAGGGAGGCAACCGAATCAATACATTCTTCATCATCGAACAAGGTGAATACGAAGGAGAAGAAGGCTTTTGGGTTGAGGATGAAGAAGGACTTGAAAGATTCATGTCGAACAACGATGAAGAGACATTCTGGGTCCTCGAGGAGAATGATGCGTTCATAGCAAGAAAAGTGTCAGGGCGAAATTTCAGATTCAAGAAGAGAAAAGGAAAATCAGGAAACAAAAAGGGCAGTCACCAACGAGGTGGCTTTAAACCCTTCAGAAAAAGCGGTTCTGGCGGGAAGGCCAATATGGCCGATGAAAACTATGATCCCTACGACCAGGCATATTGGGGAAAAGGCAAAGGAAAGAAGGGAAAGAAAGGAAAATCGAAATTCCAATATCCCTATGATGGAAACAAGGGTTATCCATCCTATGAGAATGGCAAAGGAAAGGGCGGACATGACAAAGGAAAATCCAAGACGTTCGCAGCCATCGCAGAGAAGACGGAGGAGCAGCCCGCCATCCAGCAAACTGCACCATCCACAGAGCCTACCAAGATTGGCATCAATCATGGACATGGAACGAACAAGGCTGGCACTCATCCCATGAGACATCCAGCACAGGACAAGCGCTAATGGCATTCCATGACGCATATGAGAAAGAGGCCATCCACGGGAAGCTGATTCAATCAGATACAGTTTCAGAACACAATTTGTCCGTCACAACAAATCACAGCCTTTTGGCAACAAAGCTGATGGCGCCTGTCATCAACCCTCAGCACAATCCGACCTATGCGATCCTGGACAACGGATGTACCAGATCCATGGGCAGCTGGCATGCAATCCAGCGTTTTACTCAGGCCATCGAACCCATGAAGGACATCATCTCCTATCAGTACATCCCGGCCGAGACCAAGTTCACTTTTGCAAACGGACAGACCGCCAGGGTAAATTGGACCCTGCATCTTCGATATCACACAACTCCTCCATGCAGTACCAACATCGACGTCCTTGAACAAGGAACTGTACCGATCCTCCTCAGCATCAGTCAGATGCGGAACCTCTACATGACCATCGAGCACACACCTCAATGTGACAAGATCACATGCAAGGCTTTTACCGCCACCTGATCAACCGGACCATCCCATGCCTGATCCAAGACCTCCAACTCCACCGGACGAGAACATGTCAGATCCTCCTCCGGGTCTTCCACATCAGCCTGATCATCCCATGCCACCAGCACCACGCTGTGTGTCACCAGACAGTCCAGTAGATCCTCCACTGCCACCACACGACAAACCTGGCGGAGGAGACGCAGCGCTTACACGGCAAAAACAGTCCATTTCATCCTCAAGCGGACTCAATCGACTGGGGGGTGATGTCTCTTTGCCGTCACAGTCGCAATCATCTCAGCCAATTCTGCCGACTGTCGTGGTACCTTCACCACCTGCGATTCTAACGAATCCCGAAGCAGAAGACCATGATGAAGATCTTGAACTGCCAACACTTGAAGAAGCAGAAGACTGGGAAGAAGAAGAAGAAGCCAGATGACAATGATGAGTCACCTGAGCATTCTCCCAAACATGAACCTGCATCTTCATCCAATTACAATCCGAACAATCCAGCAAACTTGCCGGTACAATATGAAAGTGAGAAAGAACTGATCCCTCATGTTCCAACCTCATCCGGCACTGGAAGTTCAGAGAGAACCATGAGATATACTGACCAGGAAGATGGAGAATCAGAAGACTCTCAGAGGACCAGATCTTACGATGATCACCAAGCTGACCTCGTTCTTGATGAAGCACATTGGCCACTCATGACAGCCGAGCAGAAGATCTGTGCGAACACTGGATCCTTTACGGTTCCGAGAGATATTGAAGGCAACCCTGTCCTTCTTGGACGTGTGAAAGGGACCTTCAACCCATCGCCCCGATGCGGATTCTCTCATCAGAAATACACAGATCAGAATCATGTGGACCAGTTATGCAAGAACATGACCGACGATGACCGTGCACTCTTAGTCTTGTACTCATCCAAGCAAGAATCCTTGAAGGCTTCATCCACATCCGCACTCATTGGCAAGAAGCGGAAGGAAGCGACAGCCACTGAAATAAAGGCTTCTCAGAAGCAATTCCTTGAAGCTAAGCAGCTTGAGTGCAAATCTTGGCTTGATAACGAAGTGTTCGACTTGGTCGACACACGCAAGATTCTGGTCAGGAACTGGGTCACTGGTCGCTGGGTCCTTACCCTAAAGCGAGACAAGGATGGTAACTTCCTGAAGACCAAGGCTCGCTGGGTCCTCCGAACCTTCCAAGACAAGCAGAAGAATGATCAGCAGACAGATAGTCCGGCTGCATCCAGGAGTGGCTTCCGCCTTGCAATCCAAGCAGCCGCAAATAAGGGCTGGAATATATTTCACATGGATTTGAAGACCGCATTCCTCCAAGGCGAAGCATACGATCAGACTCGTGACATCATTTGTCAGATCCCTCCTGAAATGGGATATCCGCCACACATTGGAGCGCGCATGAAGAAGCCTGCCTACGGGCTAAATGACGCACCCCGCAGATGGTGGAACATCCTTGACTCGGCACTCCGTTCTTACGGACTGGCGCCAACCAGGGCAGACCGTTGTACATATGTATACTACGGCAAGCAGCTTCCAAAGCCCGCATTGGTGAGTGAAAAGAAGTCATCCAATACTTTCGATCTCGAAGGAGCAGTTGATTACCTTATGGATCCTGTTTCCGGTAACAATGCCAAGAATCGACAAAGCATCATCACCGACCATTGAGGACGTTCGCGCCATTACACCAATGCTCAGCCAGAAGTTTTCGGAACAGACATCATTCCGATGGTATGTCACAACCGCCATATTGATCTCGAGAAGACCGTCCAGAATGTCGAACAGGTTTGCAAATACTTCAACATGGATCCATTCAAGGCAAAACAGATCTCTGACCTCATGCTCTGGCGAATCGAGAGAATGAGCAGATTGTTTTCCGGGTGTTTCGACACGATCCAAGGCAAGGCCAACACAGAGAATGCAAACGACCAGTGGACATGGGTCCTGATGGATCCGTTGCTCTATGATGCATTGACCTGCGTTACTCATGCCAGGAACTACATGGGCAATAAACCAGGACTTCTTTTGATGGCTATGTTCCCGAACCATGGAAAGGCACGTTTCGAGATTGTGTTCGTGTATCCATCCGTGGACGGGTCATACAATGAGCGCAAGGCAAGGCTAGACATTGTTCCAAGAAATCGATGGATCGACAACCTCAACTCCAGATCCGCATACGATGCACTCCGGCCTAACGGCAAGGAATTCCTCAATGATCCAGAAATGGAGTTCTACGTGAGATGCAACAGCGGTCATACACGACAAGTCGATCCCCAATCTTTTGGAAGACCCCTGTACTCCGAGCAGAAGAGTGAGCCTCGCCAAGAAGAACCGGACTATGATCTTCCAACGGAATCCATTCCTCCAAGTCCGCATCCGTCAAGATCCGACGCGCCCCATGAAAACGAAGGCACAGCTCAGGCAAAATCCAGAATGCGAAGGCCGGCACCTCAATCCATTGAAGAAGAGAGAAAGATCAAGCCGTTCGCGAAGAAGCCCATCGCGTTCATGTTCCATGCTACATATGGAGAAAATCTGATCAACATCATGGAGCACGGGCTGAAATCTGGGACATCCCAGTCAAACCCTTCGGGGAGAGTGCACATCCACATGGCATGCGTCGACGACGTTATCCTTGATGACGAGGCGTCAGAAGCAGCATTGACACATGTGCCAACAGGAAGAGATGCATTGTTGATCCTGCTCTCCGAAGAGCGAACAGCATGAGGCGAGGAACATTGTTACAGCATTTGATCGAGGGAAATATCATAATGAGTAACAGTTCGATCATGCAGAAAAATCTCGATCGTGAAGACATTAAGAGATGTACACCAGCAAGATCCAAGAGTTCGCCGATGCCTTCTTCAAACATGTGAAAAATGACCACCAAAACAAGGAACAATCCGAAAAAATATACATCCACAGAGACCAAGAAGCGACGGCGCTCCACCGATCAGGACGAGGTTGAAGAGGAGAACATGGAACTCTCCGGGGAGAGATCCGTCAAGCCAAAGGTCACCAGGGAGTATCCCAATCCTGAGAACCTAGACGAGTTCATCCAGGAACTCAAGGAAATCTACCTCAAAATAGAAATGAGCAAGAAGGACGCCGAGGAAGAGCTCGTGGAGACCAAAAGGAACTTCATCCGCTTTATGGAGAAGTTCAACAAGGATCCAAAGGTAGCTCATCCTAAATTGACAGAATGCGAGAGAGCCTCATTGGCACACGTTGATCCCGATGTCAACCTCGAAGAAGAAGAGTTCTATTTCCGCCATCGAGGAGAATGTCCCACCATGGACGAGTACCGGAAGGCACAGCCAGTATCAGGATATCCGATTAAGCTTCCACTTGGATTGAAGAAGCTTAGGTCATGACAACCCAGAAGTCATTCGAGCATTTGCTGATATCCTGGGATCGCTGATGCAGCCGACCGACCGTTCCCCTGTGGACCATCTCAAGACGCATGAGTTCATCTCATCCCTGACGACCAACATGCTTACTATGAACCATGGAAACCTCACGAGGAATCCAAAGCTGGACACCAGGGGGGTGTACAACATGGCGATGAAGGATCGACCAATCGTGAAGATGATGATGCAGAACAGCGCACACATCTTATGCCTCAATGAAGCAGACGCATTCCTCAGTCCTTAGAGAACTCATCAAGACGTTCATCCGATTCGGGTACAAGGGCATCGTTATCAAGCAATGGTCATCCAGACCAGTTGCATGCTTTGTCCGCGGCGGACCTTCCGCAAGAGTGGAACTATTGGCAAGACACATTTCCACAAAGAGTCAGAATTGGGGAACCACATTCGGGATGTTCAGATGTTTCTTCGGAGCCGAGGAAAATTGCACTGATCCTGAATACGACATTCCGACCTCGGACTGCTTGGCAACTACGGGACCATCCATGTTCACCGACTCCAAGAAGTACATCGGACCGAGATTGCCACCACGCACCACTGTCCAAGGACACGGACGTAACAAAGAGATTGTCGTTCTCCACATCGAGCAGAGTGATGAGTATCGTGGTACGCTCCCAAAATCATCCAACAAATCACTCCTCGAGTTTGACAGCCGCCACGTAACGAGGGCAGACCTCCCGTTTGCTACCATTGGAGTTTTCCACATTCACCATCAATCAGCCATGGAGCAGCACGGGAAGATCTTCAGAACGAAACCATGCCACTCGTGACATTGTACCAATGCGATGCGATCACCGGAGACGCCAACAAATCCGGGAATACCTACAGCAGACTCCAGCACGGTCTCATGAATATCCTCATGAAGGCATATCAGAGATTGTGGAATGAAACGGAGAATCTGCCACTCGTGGACAGAATGGAGTATGCAATGGAGACTTCATGCACCCTAAAATCCATTGTCCGTCATCACCTATACATGAAGACTGGATCAGGGTATGACCGAACATTCCCAGATGTGCTGATGACTTTCGTGTTTGGATGGGGCAAAACGAATGCAGCAGGTTTTCCGGAAGGAAGAGATGAACGCCATGAGGGATGAACAACTGGAAGCCATGCGGAACGATCCGACGTCTGCCATTTTCGACTATCAGGTCTCATCCACGGAACGCTTCAAGCACGTGAACAACGATTTGTTCAAGATTCCGACTCGCACAGTCCGCTCATGGTCTACATCCGCAGTAGATCTGCCGCCAGGCAACGCAACTTTGAGAGATCCAAGGAGCACCTCGAAGAGTACAACAAGCAGTACTGGGGCAATCAAAAGCAATGGAAAGACTATGCCGACTCGACCTGGAATGATTATGGAGACTATGGCAGTCAATCCGACAGCAGCCGCAGGTGGTACCGCTGATCACCTGATGAAGCAGCCACCTTTGGCACTTGTTCGACCGACTGAGAAGACTCCCACGATCGACACTACGAACTTCAACCAGATTGATCCTCACCGCCAACAAGACTATTCAGTGAGAGATCAATAGCTTCACATCCGTCCCGCATGTACATAGCGTTGTGCATTACCTTTTCGATACATCTAGGTATCTTACAGAATCAGTACAGACAATTGGATGAATCATTGTAACAATACATGGCTACGGCACTTTCAAGTATGGCTACGGCACGTAAGGCCAAGAAGCCAATCATACACTTTGGTGTGAAAGGTCAAAAGAAATGTGTGTCTGTTTTGTGTTGCTTTTTGTTGCACATTGACCTATTCACACACTCCGCTGACATGATGGCTCAAGGCCCTTCAAGTCATTTGTACAGTCATTTGCCTCATGGTACAGTGATAAAAAGGCTTGCAGACCGCTTCACAGGATTCACAGTCAACACAAGCCACCAGGGACAATCCGTCCAATTCTCCATATTGGCATATTGGACTCTCTCCGGATCCAGGGACCAAATCAATGACCTCTACTACCACAGGGTACCAGTGGGCCTCACCCCCTCCCCCCCCCCAACCCCCCCCGCCCCCTGGTGGGGTGGGGTGGTCAGGGTTGGTTTGTGGTGGGTTTGGGGTTTGGGTTGATTTAGGCTTAGGGTTGGGGTTAAAGGAGGGGTTGCAGGGTGGTTTGGTTTAGGGTGGGATGTTGCGAGAGGTGCTGGGGTGTTGGTTCACGGGGTCAAAGGGGGAGTCTGGGACCGAAGCTGCAGGCTCACACGCTACTGGACAGCATCCCCAGCATTGCCAGCATCATCCCCAAGATGCAGATGATACGGGGGAGTGGGGGGACCATACCATTGGGGGGGGGGGGGGTACGCGGCCCAGCGACTGGTACATATATATATATATATATATATATATGCGTGCATGAGCAGCGCAAACATTTGTCACACTGCTGCATAGTCGGGTGTTCTGACCTCGATATCCAACCCTGAACCCATTTGGACTCATTGACCTCACTTTCCAACACCATGTGCTCGTGATCTCAACCACCTAAACATATGTTGTGACTCAGTTATGACCCTATCTCTTTTGCGGGGTGTTTCAACCTCAAATTGCACCTGATTCAGTATGTAAACGCAATTGTGCTTCCGCCCGGCCTTGATGTAAATAAAGGCTGTCGCTCATATACCATATCATGTAAAATGGGCTCCTCTAAGAGTTTTGCTGGGTGTTAGGGCACTTGCATGCACTTGCGCAGCATATACGCAACACCACGGGCCAGCACGTCATCAATAAGCCAAAGTTACCCCAACAACGCTGCCACATCAAGTCGAAACAAAGGCTCCTCATTCCACACTCCTTGGCTGTTTCTCCAAACAGATCCCCTGTTTGTTTTAGGGGAAACCGAAACGAAGCCAACTGCCTGAAGGGGTCCCTAATCATCAACATCGGGACCCGTCAGTTCCTGCCGAATTTTGCAGAGTCACGTAAAGGGCTCCTCCACAGTCTCGGGCCTGACAGCCCTGGCGCGATCTGTTGGTCGCCCGAAAGGCATGGCTTTGGCAGCAAGCCTCTTAGCTGCATGTGAAATAGAGGGGGTTACAAACGCACACCAACACACAAAAACAGCATCATACAAATGTTGTGGCATCCTTTTTGGTCTATCAGCAACTATGGGCCCGCAATGCACGCCAACTCTGGACTGCTCCTTGCTCGCATGTGCTCAATACTACCATGGTCGAACAGCATGTGGGCTCACAATGACGCCCCGGATGGCCAATATCGAAGCGTCCGTCGTCATCATGCACAAAATCGAAGAGTCCCTCTTGCAGGTAAACCCGTCTTGGCTTCTTGCCAACATCATGTTGCCCCGATTCATCAACCTGGTGGATGAAATAGGGGATGTTTCCTCCAAAAGTACAGGTTTGCCTCTGGAAGGGGACACCCCCTATCAATCAACCAGGGCTTCTTGATCATGTGTCAAAATCTGCAAAGCCTCGCAACACCAGGCAATGTGCAGTCCACCTCAAGGAACCCTCTCTGTGGGAAAGCCTTGCAAAGCCAGACGCCCTGTAGTTTGGGGAAAGATTCGGTGCCCAAAGCCGAGAAGCATCACGGTCAACACTTAGCTCGAAGCTGAGGAAAACAGCTTCGCTTGTCCTCCACCAAACCATGCCCCCACTGCAGTGACATGCGTGTGTGCTTTTTAAGGATACCCTTGCCCCCAAGGGTAAATAAGAATTACGTTTGTTTCGGCCCGAATCCCTGTTTGACACGTGTCTTAAAATATGTGTTCCCCGAAATTTTATGGTTACGCTTGCTTTCCTTCAAAAAGGGTGCCAACAAGACGGATCACGGACCCACATCGTAGGCCTCAAAGCGCATGGAGCCCCCGTGCATCTGAAGATCCTGGCCCACGAAGAGGCAGCCCCCGTCCTAGGGTCCATTGGTCAGGTCGTTCTCAAAGGGATTCTTTTGCGGTTTCAAAGGAAGTCTTTTGAACCCAACCCTTGCAGGGCCCAAGTTCCAAGAACCCCGCAAGAAACGGGGTGGGATTGATCCCGAGCTCCCATCAACATGAATGCTTGCTTAGCAAGCATCTGTGGCAGTGCTGTTGCGGAACGTGATGTTCCCGTTGTGGATGTTTAGCGAGTGCTCCACGTACAAAGCACCTGCTGCCACCAGCTCGCGCGCTACCCCAAAGTCTGCACAGAGCTCACTTCAGCCTCGGAGATGTTGTTCTACCCGTTGATCCAGATCGATGTTGTTCTACCCGTTGATCCAGATCTGTGTTGATCAACCTGTTGGAGTGGGGTTGCTCGACCTGTTGATCTACCCTTCGAGCGCATCGTAACAAACCCACAATCTCGATCATGGGCGAGGTCGCCTTGCGTGAAGAGACCTCGTCCAGGTTTGTTGATCCACAAGTTCAGAACGATGGAGGCTTTTGACAGGACATAATAGCGTGTCCTTAAATGTTCTTCGACGTTCAAGTTGTGGATTGGTTAATATGCTGTGGGAAGGGCACAAGGCGTTTCCTCTGATCTGGCAGACACAGCGCAAACCAAGCGAAGAACCTTTCTCATGCAAGAGGTCGCTTTGACCCACATATTCATTCGGCCATGAATGTTCAGGCCCCATGGCCATGCAAGTCCTTTTCAAACTAATTAAGGCACACTGAGGTCCCCTTCAACCACAACCAAGCTGAAGAAAGCTTTGGGGTTGCTTCATTTGGAAGGGATCCCCGCAGCACACTTTAGCAAACCACAGGTGTTCTCAGCAGCAATCTCTGGAATCCTTTTGGAACCCGAAGCGTGTCGGAGCCGCTAAGATCCCACAACTTTCTGGGGGAAAACCGCCAAGCCAAAGGACTGGGTGAGGGGCTGGAAACGGATGGGTCGCCTCCATCGTCCACCTTGCTGCCACCGCAGTCTGTGAACTCGATGTCTGGGTCCACAAAGTCCAGAGACCCTTCGACGTCCACACACCGCTCTGCGCCTGCTACTGTGAGACCTTCTTTATTGGCTGAACAGTGCCACCTGTCTGAGGAACCCTCTTTAGTGGAAAAAGGGGGGTCTGGGTGGGACTTGGGCTTGCCAATAATTAAAACAGTATTGCCAATACAAGTACATATTTTAGAATTGACAATAGTTGCTCTCAGATTCCTAGTACTTAACTTCGCATGGCCAATCTTAAAAATAATATTTCCTAGACTTGATCTCAGATTCCCAGTACAGAATCTAGTATTGCCAAATAGGGCCAAGACTTAGACTCTCAGATTCGCAGCACTCAACTTAGTATTTCCAATTATAAATTTAGTATTGTCAACTCAGATTCCCAGTGTTGAACTTATTAGTAATTGTTGCCAGCTCTATAAGTTGTTTTGTCGAGACTTGATCTCAGATTCCCAGTACGCAACTTAGTATTGCCAAACTTAAATTGTGTATTGCCAAGACTTACTGTCGGATTCCTCGTACTTAAGTTAGCATTACCAACTCTAAACTTAGTATTTCCGAGACTTGATCTTGGATTCCCAGTACTTAAGCTGGTATTGCCAATTCTAAATTTAACATTGCCAGCCTTTTCCCGTCCAAAAAGACCTGAACGTTAGAGACGCCCAAAACGGTCATGTTTGTATTGATTGTTTGGACCACTTTCAAAATTGTTTCCTAGGTCTAGGGCATATAGCCTTGGAGCTGGGAAGAGCTTGGTTAAATGAGCCACCCTTTAAAGGTAAAAGGCTTTGATATGGTGTGTTTTGCTTTTTGCCCGGATTCCTCTTGTGAAAAACCGTTTCCAGAACTCAACACCCTTAAAAGATACCGCTCCAGGATCTTGAACTAGGGAAACACTTCCTATAATAGACGCCCCATTTCTAAAAGCAGGTCAAAATTATACAGCGTGGACCCTCAAACTACCAAAAAGCAAACAGTCCTAAGTATCATTGGACACTCCGCTAAAGGGGTCAGAACTCCACTGGAAGGTGTTGGACCCGTGATGCTTAGAGGGGACATATGGACCTGATTTCCCCAATTGTAGGGGCCTGAGGCAAGCATGCTAGGTTGGGCCAAGTCTAGCTTTCAGGCCCTTGGCCGTCACCAGCTGCCTGATGCCTACACCTGGTAAGGAAATCGCTGCTTTCCAACCATCTATATGCAAGAAACAACAACCTACAAATGAAAAGACACAAGAATGGTCCCAAAACACCCAATATACAGCTTCTGCCGAATAAATAAGACAAAGGGCATCGGGAGCAACCTACAAGTGGCGAATTACATCCGCTTTTACCCAGGCAGCTGACAGCGTTGAGCCCAAAGACTGTGGGGTGTGTGCTATTGAATACGAGCAGTCAAAAGAACCGATATCTGCTCTATGCCTCTGCTCAAACAGTTCGACACCTTCGTAATTGCATGTTGTGACTACGCAAAGTTGGCGCAGTGCTAGATTCCCATCAAAGCCGCCTCCACAAGGGTGCTGCAATTGCTTCGATTGGGAGTGTCTGACATGATAATTTGAAAAGTTGCCACAGTATAGCAATACTGTAGCATTGCAGTCCAACACACCAATTATGTAAATGGCGATTCTACCATTGTTCGACATGCCCCTAAAAAGTTGACAACATTCAACGGTGCACTGTTCAATCAACTGGATCTTGCTATTGGTGAAGCGCGATCCAAAAACATCAGCATCGCTCCTCCTATAGGCATCTTTTGCCAAACTACCTCCGTGAACCCCGTGTCATCCACACACAAAGATACCAGCTCGACACAAACACATGGGCGGGAGTTTGTTTGGCTTGGAGCAAACCAACATCTTATTCACAACATAGAAATTTGAGAATGCCAGGCACCACATCTCTGAGGTCTGGTTTGGGGTTGGGGCTTTTGGGTTTTGGCCGTTGACCGGAGAATCTCTCGGCGACGTGTGGCTGTAGGGTTGGGCCACCTGTGCATCCCCAACAGTAACCCCCTTTGCATGCTGCCGGACCTAGCCCGCTCCGAACCACTCCCAAACCCTCTGGGCAAAAACCCTTTTGCTTTCTGCCGCTGACCCCCGTTTGCCGATTCGAAGCTGCGCCTCCGCCGCGGAAGGCGATGGACCCGTGGAGAGTTGCATTCCTGAGAAAGTGCACGGAGCCGTCGAGGACCACTTCGGTGCCCCGCGCGCCGATGAGTTCGCAGTCTTCCGGGAACTCCACGTAGGACGTCCTGAAGCGATGCATAGGTGCATTTCATGCGCCTCCTGGGCCAATTGGAAAGAAGTGTCTTTCACGACACGATTGAGAAATCCACATTGTGAAGACGCGCCACATGTGGCCCGAATTCCTGGTTGCTCGCACGAAATCATTTGCGTAGAGGCACGTCATCAGTTCGTTCATTGGCCGACCATGAAAACTCAGACCATATTTAAGGCATTTCCAGCAACACCGCTTCTCTCATCAGCTAGTCAGGTTTTGACAAAGTTGTCAAGCAAACATTGCCGCAGACTCGATACGGCCTGCACTGCCAAAGCATGAGTCCCATCTGGAACAAGAGTAAACGATACTCCGAAGGCCAGTGGCCGCAGGAGAAAGGGGCATTTGTTTTTCTGGTAGGTTGGGAAATGTCCAACCTCTCCACAGTGTCCAATCCTACAATGACAAGGCTCCGGTACAGGCCATCCAAATGAATGGTTCCCCCCGAGCAGCTGGGAAATTCTCTCAGCACCTCGTGGACTCGTTCTGCGGGCACACACAACAGCAGGCTGAAAATCAGCGCCGTCGGCAGCCGAAGACCCGGATCTGAGCCACGATCCATGTGGATCCATTTACGACATTTACCCCTGTGGGTAAGGGGATCCACCACTCAAAAGCTAGCGGTCGATTTGCTGGTTACCCACTAGAGTGAGTGATAGATGGATCCACTAGGCATGTACGTATGTTTCGGTTGCCCTGGACCAAACAGAACTAACATATTGAAAAGAACCTCTCAAATAGTATGCCAGGAACTGCCAAGCAACTCGGCTGTCGCCAGGTCACCTGCATTTCACGAACCACAGCATCTGGCGTAGGCCAAAGGCATCATTCATGCCTTGAGCCTTCGCTTTTGCCCTGCAGATATGTAGCAATGTGTCAAAACTACCCGACTCCAAGACAAGTACAACATGCAGGATCTAGGTACGAGCTTTGCCAGTTGGCTTTCCTATTCGTGATTTCTTGAAGTGCGACAAGGGGTTCCAGGCTTGGCAGCTACACATAATGTTGAACGTGCTTGACGCCGCGTCTGTTCACTTCACAAGTTCCAATCCGTGAGAGGGAAGGAAGGGAAAGAATGTTTAAAACAGTCAAAAGGCTCAACTTACTCGTTCTCAGCAGGGAATGAGACAACATCTCTTGTGGTTTGCTTTCGGGGAATGCGGGGAACCTGCAGGTTCATTCCCAAAATCCTTGTCGGGCAAGTGGGACTGTGGTTTCCTCCACCAGAAATTGCCCTCTTGGCGTCCAGCATGGGTTGAGCTTAGGCTGGGCTTAAGTTCAGTTCAGCCGAGGTTGGCCTTCGAATGCAATTGATGTTGGGTGTGTTTAAATTTGCCTATGGTTTCGAGTCGTGAATCATTTGAACTTGAGGCTGGCTGAATCCGAGGCAAGCGAAAGCACGGTGCTGTGATAAAGACATAGGAAAACAATCCTCAACAGTGGACCTTGCTCAAAAGACTCCCGAAGGCATTTGCCTGCAGCTTTCTTCACACGTCCTTGACAACAGCTCAGCCGCTATAGCTACCAAAGGTTAACGATTGCCTCCGAGCCTCCGCTTTGCTTACAAGCCGTTCTGCTCCATGGCGCCTTTTGCTGACATGCGTCCACACACTGCGCAAGGCAACATACAAGCTAGCAGCTCAGCAGCTAGCCTGTGTAAATGCCCGCCTGAAGCAGCTCATGCTCAATCAGGTCTGCTTTTTGCAGTGGCTGGCTGTCCAGTTGAGATTTGGCATCAACAGTGTCAATATTGAGTTGGAAAATCGGAGCCACTTGGAAGGTCGTCTCGCTTGTGATATTTATAAAGCTCTACCTTCACAATTCATGAGCCTGAAAGATCACGGCCTTCATGACTTGATCGTCAAAGCTAGTTCGCCCGTTTCGTCAAATAAAACCAACTGAGGCGAACAAAAAAGCGGTGTTCACGCTCCGGCGGTCTTCTTGGAAGTTGTGTGCTCTAGTTGGGGCCTCAAATTTGGAACCTCACAAGCGGGCCACTGTGCAAGCATGCACGCCTAAGAGCTCATAAGCATGCAGCATGGGCAAGCCAGCAAGCAAGAAAGCAGGACGGCAGTAAAACAGGCAGGGAGGGAAGCAGGGAAGGAAAAAGCAAAGGACAACAGGAAACAGGCAGGAGCAAAAGAAGCACACCAGCTGGCAGCATAGCAGCAAGTAGGGCTGAAAAATCACTATGGCGAAAGGGCCTGGTCATGCAACCACCTCAGACTTGCGCTTCCGCTTGCGAAACACTTGTGCGGAATTTGCTGGAATCCTACGAGTCAAAACGGCAAACAACGTGTATATCTTCTGGAGCAACCAACAGCAACTGATGCTGGCTTTGATGCTTCGAGCCACCGGGATGCAAAGCCGACTGGAGCGAACACTGCAGTTGTGACTCGCGCGGCCGCATGCTTCTTCAAACTTGACATGTCGAATTCCAGCGGCCCTCTTACCCTGAGACTAAGCAAAACCCTGGGATCCTCGAATACATACTAAGTATGTAAGTATGCTCCGGTTTTTTTGCTCAACTGGCTACCAGCAAAGGTCCGTCAGGTCTGTGTCTGTCCGGCACGTTCCCGCACAAGCTCCACGAGGATCCGGGACAGCTGGACATATGACGGCACGATGGTGAGGGAGATCTTGGCTGGAGTTAGTCAGGGTTCTCTCAATATCAGGGATCCATTGCTAGTACTTGTATGGCTGTAGAGGGAAACGAAAGCAAACCAACCAGTTGCAGAGGCTTCCTGAAAGAGAAACGCTCGTATGTGCGCCCTTCAAGCATCAGTGGAGCGTGGAAACAGCAAACAGTCAGCACAAGTAGGGACAGCTCCTTTAGTAGAAACCTGGAGTTTTGTTGAAAACCTACCAGCAAAGTATGGGTAACCCGGCCCCAAAACAAGTGCTCTCAGGCGCTTGGCCAAGAGGCGACCACCAGCATCAAGCCCTTCCCCAGGGAAACATTCTCTGCGGCCCGGTGGTACAAAGCGATGATCACCATGAACCTCAGCTGTCGAACAAAACCCATGGCTCCAAGAGTTTCTGCTCCATGGTTATGGAACATCCGCATTTTTTCTGATATCAAAGTGGGCCATCCCCAAGACTACCTTATTCATTTGTCACAGTCAACATCAGAGTCGGAAACTGGACCGTGAGATTCGGAAACTCAAGCGTCGGCTTATGACCCTGAAACGCCTACCGTTCGGCAGGCGTGCGCGCAGTGCTGAGCAGGTGCTCGTGAGCGGGCGCGCTTACCATTTGCCAGGCATGTGTGCAGTTCTGAGCGGATGACCGGATGATCTTGAGCGTGTGTGCTTACCACGGGTGTTCTGACCATTTGCCAGGCATGCGTGCAGCGCTGACTGCTTGCCATTTGCCGCGCATGCGTGCAGTGCTGAGCCGGTGCACTTGAGCAGGTGCGCTTATCATGTGGCAGGCGTGCGATCAGTGCAGAGCGGGTGCGTCTGAGCGCGCCAACCGGTAGATCAGCAGAAACAGTTTCGAAAGGAGTAGCCGAATCGGACGGAATAGTGTCTGAATCGGGCGAACATAGAAATAGAATTGAAATCGGTCGAAATGTTCTGTGTATTTGGTGAGATAGATTCTGAATCGCGCCCGGCAGTAGTTTTTGAATCGGGTGACATAGTTTATGTTATTGGGAAAATTGTGCCTGAATGACTAGTTTCCGAATCGGGTAGTAGATGGTAGTAGATGGACTTCCACTTTATCATCTATTTCTCACATTATCTTGGTAGTAGATGGTTTTTCAAAGGAACTAGCACCTGTCTTGATTTAAGTGGTTCGTTGATGTCTCCATGTCTTGAGATTTCAACTGGTCACCCGCAGGGGGATGCGCACGCAACCGAGGACAACCACGACTCACCTGCCCGAAGCTGGTCAATGTTCAGTTCAGCCTGATACCTAGGAAAATTGTTTATCTTCCTACCATCATCATTTAAGTAGAAGGCACAGATATAAAGCAATACCAAGCGGTGACCCAGAAAAACCTGGAAATAAAAGGATGACGTTTGGGATCGTGACTGTTGACCAAAAAGCGAAACCCCAGGAGAAAAGGACGGTTCTGGAAAAACTAGATCTAGGCAATCTAGGCATGTCAGAAAGACTGGGGGGGGTTCTTTCCCTTCCGACCCAGAAGCTGTTTCTCTCAAAAGCCACGTGGTTGCGAGCGTGCCTTCCCATGGGGCGCATAGGCTCTGAAGCTGGGCTTGGCATTTCAAATGGCTATAGGTTGCTATATGTTGCTATATGTTGCTATCTATGTCTCGGTGCTTGGATTCTTCAGGGTTGATGAGCCCTGGCACCTCCAGCTGAATGAATTTGCAATGGCCGCTGCATCCAACATGGCCATGAACACGGTTGAACATGCCCCTATCAAAATTGGTTTGTGACCCCAAAGGTATGGACAAACTGGAGCGCAAACTGCTAAACATGCTTCAATGTTAGGTCTCAAGATTTCAAAGAAGACTCCAGGTCAAAAGAGACTTGGGCTCAAGACCAAACATATTCACAAAACAGTACATAGTCCAAATCATGCTTCAAGGGTTCGAACACACAAGTCGTGGGACCTCTTTTGCATATCCCGTCGTCCCGTGAATTATGTGCCTGTTGTCCCAGTTGGGACTGAGGCACAGAGCCCTTCTCAATGCTTTAGGCCAGAGAGCCTGGTGCAAGTTGTGGGGCCCTTTGGTAAGTTTCTCCATGGCATGGTGTCCCTACAGCCTATGTGAGCCGCAGACAATATCATTTTTTTTCCTCAAGAGAACATGGGCAATGTTGGCATCTCGGCACCAGTGTTTTCTGCCCCTTTCATGTCCTCCCCAAAACTAAATTCAGCCCCCCCCCCCTTAAGCGACCTGTCAAATGGGTGGCTATGCGACCTGACAACTTTGCGGTCATTTGGCTGCTATTGAGGGGCCTGGGACTAGCAATAACTTCGTTGGCTCAGATCAACGGACTTGGTAATCAAAGCTGGCCTCTAGAAGCGCCGTGGCAGCACCAAAAAAGTTCCCAAATAGGATTTCACGTGCACGGAAGCAAATGGCACAGCGAAAGCGGCCTTCAGAACAAGCTTTTTGAAAGGACTCATACCTCCCATCACGTCTCAAAATGAAGTGCGGTCGGGTCCCTTCAGGGAAACCAAAGGGAACTAGGGCTGAACATGGCCAAATCCCAACTGCCCAACTGTTGCCCACCTCGAGAAAAACGCCCGCCTTGGCACGAGACTACCTGGTTCATTAGGAAGCCAGCAGACTCTGCAGCCAAGGAGCATGCTTGTCATCGAGAGGAACCGCTCTGACCGATTCCACATCTCGTGTTTGTAGGGTTGAACTTCTATCTCCAAGACCAGTGTAACCAGCATCACCAAGCCTCACTTGGCCAGCTACGAAAAACACAAACATCACCGACAAACAAACACAACAGAAACAATGCAAAGGCAACCAAACCAAACAAAACAATACAAAGCATAACGCAAAAACAAGCAAGCAAGCAAGCAAGCAAACAAGCAACCAAACAAAACAAAGCAACGCAAAGCAAAACAATACAAACAAAACTGACAAACTGACTAAACAAACACAACGCACGCAAACCAACCCACGAACCAAAGAACCAAAGAACCAAACACAAACAAACACACAAACATCCACGCACAGACGTCCAAACCAAAAAACAAACAACAAACAAAGCCCACAGCCGAAGCAAACAAGCACACACAAACAAGACAACCAAACACTTGTTGCATCACAGCCAAAGAAAAACAGAACACAACACACCAGCACAATGAACCACACAAACAAAACAAACAAGCACACACACAAACAAGACAATCAAACACACTTTGCATCACAGCCAAAGAAAAACAGAACACAACACACCAGAACAATGAACCACACAAACAACACAAACAAGCACACACAAACAAGACAATCAAACACACTTTGCATCACAGCCAAAGAAAAAACACAAAAGCACTGAGAAAATCCAAGTTGATCAGAAGTGATGCAAACAACACTCCTACTGTATGACCACACTCAACCCTGAAGTACCCTAGCAGCTCCCTATTTTCCTCTGTGCACTTGAGCCTTGAGCCGAAGTGTCATGGTGAAGTATTATGGGGTGTGCCATGCATGCAATACTTTGACACGGCCCCTTGAAGTCCACTGAAGTTGATGAAGTGGATCTTCACACTAATTAGCCAAAAAGTGGATTGAGAGGGAGCATGAAGTGAGTTAAAAACCTTCCGCATCTACCTCTAAAGCAAGTGTGACACGAAGTCACCTGTACCTGGACAGGAAGTCCACTGATCACAACAGGAAGTGAAATGCCTTGATACAGTGTTTGAAGTTGCAGTGAAGTCTTGAAACCAGTTGAAGTGTGTACCCAATCCAGTGAAGTGCATGACCACTCACAGTGAAGTGAAGATAGCCAGAGTTGTACTGAATGTTGTAACTGTGATTCCAGCGAAGTTGCAAATTGATCACGCGGTAACCGAATGAAGTTGTAAGTCCAAAAGTTTCCCCGTTGAAGTTCTTCTCACTCCTGTCAGTGAAGTCTCACTCTCTTCAGAGCCTTGCTCGAAGTCTCATAGCCATGCCTGAATCCATCGGGATGTCACCGTACTGGATGAATCCCTGGGCTATGTCAGACTGAAGTACCCGGTGCATGTACCTGCCGAAGCCGCCTTGAACCTGTCGGTGAGGAAGCTCACTGAAGATGAAGTGAGCTGCCTCAGAAGCTGTGAATCCCAAGGTGAAGATCTCAGAAGTTGATGCCTCGGCTGGTGTGAAGTTCCAATGAGTGAAATGGAGGAAGAAGTCCAGATAGTTCCGATTCCAGAAATGTGTCTGTGAAGTCTGGAGGGAGCTCCAGACTCTGTCAGCTTCCAGCTTGACTCCGATCAGGAAGATCTCATCGTTTTCGCTTTGAAGTCTCACTCCCATCTCCTTGTTCATGTGAAATCCCCAGAGTGCGAAGAGAAGCGCCGACCGAGCGCTAAAACTGAAGTTTCCCATTCGGCTGCCCCACTCGAACTGCTCGGCAGTGATCCGAGGGGGAAGCATCGGCACAAACCTTCCCGCGTCTGCAGAAGTGCTCACAGCCAATGGGAAGTGGCTCCTTGGAAGTACCACCCAGTGAACCGGTCCGTACAGCCAAGGATCTGCATGAAGTCTCTGCGGAGGGCTTGCATGCATCACGGGCCGAAGTGTCGAGTACACTCGCCTTTCTCCGTTGGTGTACAAGAAGTTCCCTGGAGGAAGTCTCACCCGACCAACATCATGAAGAGCCGGAAGTAGGCACTCTTGCACACTCTGCAGAGTGGCACATCTTCCGTCCTTCAGTGGCAGTGAAGTCTGCTGGTTCCGCCACCAGTAACTCTGAAGGAAGTCTTCCGGAGCACGATGCGACCTGAAGATGAAGTCATCAACACTGCAGTTGACACGAGGGTGCTCCTGCGCCATGAAGTCAAAACCAAGACTCAAACTCGAAGTGAGCAAAGTGGAAGTCAGTCCGCACTGCAGTCCATGGCAGGCGGAAAGGTGGGTTTGCAAAAGGAAGCGCAAAATGGCCACCGAAGTTCAAACTCTATTTGAAGTTCCATGGTCCTAACGTTCTACTGGGTACATGTTGAAAACTCACCAAAAGTTATTTGGGGAGCGTGGTCAAAAAGTCCTACTTCTTAGAAGTGGTTTCCGTGCAAATGCAAAGTGACTAGGTGAAAACATCGAATTCTGATGAAGTTCAAACTCATGCAAGTCTCTAGAGCATGCGACCAAATGGAAGTGTCACTCCCAAGGTCGCAAGGTGTCTCAGAAGTGTATCCCTGCTGACATACTTAGTCATGACATCAGAGGGATTGGAAGTGCCAGCCACCTTCTTCAACACAACAGTTCCAGAAGCAACAAGTTCCTGAACATACAGAAACGAAGTTCCACATGCTTGGTCTTGCGTGAATCTCCAAAGCGGGACGCCATGGATTTGCCTGCTGTGCTGTCAGTGTGAACTCGGAAGTTCACCTTCTGGGAGAAGTTTCCTTCAAGAAGAAGGGACCGTACGAAAAGTCCTTCGGAAACTCCAAGTCCGATCGCGTACAGTTCAGCTTCGCCTGATGAAAGTGCTACGGTTTGCTGTGTTCTGCTGATCGAAGTGACGTACGATCCTAGAAAGTACAGCGCTACACCTGAAGTGCTGCGTCTAGACTGTGCACAACCGGCCCAGTCTGAGTCGACGTACACGTCGAGGTCCAGAGGAGTCACCTTAGCAGGCAGAGTCACCTTAGGACACAGTTGAAGTACAGCCTCCTTAGTCCCTGAAAGGTAGCGAAGAAGCACCTTAAGCTTGTGAAGGTGATCTTGCGTCGGCTGAGAAAGTCCACGCGAAAGATCCTTCGTCGCGAACTGTATGTCCGGACGCACGCTGCTAAGCCACAGAAGTTGACCGATCAGTCGCCGATACAACCGATGCTCGTCGGAAGTCAGCAAGTCTTCTGATTCGATCTTCTTCCGAAGTGAATCCGTGCCAGGCGTCGTAGAGACGCGACACTTCATCATGTCAAGCTCAGACAGCATTTTGTCGATGTAAGTGCTGGGCATGCTGATCTCAATTGACCCAGCACGCCGTGTGATGCATCGACCAAGGAAGTTCACAGAAGAACCTACGTCCAGAACTCCTTCTTTTCGAAGCAAGACACGCTTTTGAAGTTCCTCGAACAAGTGCTTGCGCGGAAGCTCATCCCCAAACAGAAGCAGGTCATCCACGTAGCACAAGGCGTAAACACCATGCTTCGCGTTGAAGTACAGATTCGGATCTGTCTTCAGACGAACAAACCCGAGGTCAGCCATTACGCTGGCGAAGTGGTCTTGCCACAGCCTTGGCGCATTCTTGAGGCCATACAGGCTCGACGAAGTCGCCAGAGGACTCCGCCTTTCGGGTAATATTCGCCTGGAGGTATTACGAACACCTCATCTGTCATCAACGCATGAAGAAACGCAGTGCTTACATCTCCAGCGAGGATGTACCAGTTCTTGGTTATTGCAAGCAACAAGAGAAGTTTCAACGTAACCAACGACGGTGTGGACGCGAAGTTGTCATCAGCATCCTGGTCGAAACCTCTTGCAACCAGCCTGCACCTCACGGAGTCGCCTTTAAAGCGCTTAACCCATTTGGTGCTTATGGCTGAAGCAACTTTCTCAGGAGGAAGTTCATCGACCTTGACCTCTTCGTACACGCCGAAGTCACGCATACTGTTCATTTCTTTGTCCATACCTGCAACTTCAAGCTCGCGAGGGAACTCCGTTTCGTACCACAGAGAAGGCTGCAAGGCACGAAGTTCCTGAGTCCTCTCGCCCTCGTCTGCGTTCACAGACACCGGGACCTCAAGTCCGTCCTTAGTGGTGATCGCAGATA
Source organism: Effrenium voratum (assembly GCA_963377175.1). Taxonomy (NCBI): domain Eukaryota; class Dinophyceae; order Suessiales; family Symbiodiniaceae; genus Effrenium; species Effrenium voratum. Next base: position 82,095 of record CAUJNA010003725.1, on the reverse strand, counting down.
TGCAAGCATGATCAAGAACATGTTCGCCGAAGTCATCTTCGACGATCGCAGAGACTCGTTGAAGTTTGGATCGGCTTTCGGGAAGTTCATCCGGCACATCACGCTTCAAGTCTCCAGGAGCGGGTCCAACTCTTTGAAGTTGGGTAGCCTGCTCATCTTCCACATCAGCTTCCGGTGGCTCACGTTTTCTCGAGCCAGTGGCGTGAGGCATGACGGGAAGTGAGTCGTCGGCGTTGCCGTCCTGAAGTGCTGCAGGAGCCGGCGCGGGAGGCAGAACGAAGTCATCTGTCTCCTCGGAACGGCCCCTCGGATCCCAAGGCTTTGCGACGAAGTCTTTGAGCATGTCGACGTCCACCTGTTGTTCCGATGGAAATCGTCGCACGCTGCGCGTCTTCGTCACGCCAGAAGTGTTTCCGATGATGTGCATATCAGAAGTGGTATCTCTACCGAGCCAGAGACCAGGCTGCCAGGCAAGTTCAGCCTTTGGCACCCTTCCGGAGACTCGGAAGAGAACAACCTCACCAAAACGACAGATTGCAGAAGTGTACCGTCTCGACCAACGACGTTCAAACGGAGTCAATCCGTCGCTTCGGATTGCGTAGCGATTGAGAAGCCATTGCGAGTGTCGAACCAACCATGTCACGATTGGCGAAGTCAACTCGATTTCACGGCCGTATCGCTCTTGCAAGTCCTTACGCAGCGTTCGGATCTGAGCGTACAGAAGTTGCTGCGTGTTGCCGACAGCTCCTTGCGCCTGCTTCCACTCTACGGCAGAAGTGCGCAGACTAAGCCCGCCGAGGTCCGAAGTGACCTCTTCAGCTACAGCCTTGAGCGACGGTTCCGGGTCACACTGAAGTACCCCGAACGTTCGACCAGCCTCAAGGACAAACCGGCGAAGCTCAGCACGGGCATACACGGAGTAACCCTTGTTTGGGACAACACATGACATTCCAAGTCCAGACAGTACATCGTGGACATTGAGAAGTGTCAGCTGATTCCCTGAAGGGTCCGTGATGAAGCTGTAGTCCATCTGCAACACAGGCTGCTTAGTGCGAAGTCTTGCCGAGTGGTTCTGGCGAGACTTCGCCTGCACGCAGTGAGTGCACCAGCTACGAAATGGAAGGTGCGTAAGTAAGTGTTCGGCACGCTCCAATTCCGTAGGCTGCTTTGGCTGCGAAAGTCCTCGAGCGACACGCGCCTGGACATCGCCTTCTTCAGCCTCTGGAAGTGGCTCAAACATCTCATGTTCCTTCCGTTCAAAGCAAGTTGCTCCGGTGAACGTGACCCCGATGTCACGCTTGGCGTTCGAGTCGTCGAAGTCCCACGTGTCCTCATGCCATTGGTCGCCGGCATCCGTGAGAACCATGGTCATTCGACCGTTGCCAAGTTCCTCTTGCGGGGGTCCATCCTGAAGTTCAACCTCTGTTGGAACGAACATGGTGGATCGAGGTACGTGATGAAACCTGATCCACATCAGAGAGGTGCTCAGCCAGAAGTCGTGAGTGTAAGGAAGTCCAGTCTCCGGATCATTCGACTTCATCTGCTCAAGGACCATCTTTCTAATGTTGTCCATGTTTCCTTCAGAGGCCATCTGAAGTTTGCGACGGAAGTCATCTCTGTATCCTCCATTGGCCGAAGCTCGGGCTGAAGCAGAAAGCTCCGCGACAGTCCGCTGAGGTGGCCTGGAAGAAGACGCAGCGCTCGAAGCTGGTTGCGCTGCAGAAGTGGCATCTGCAGCGACGGGTTCCAGCTGAACGTTCCTAAGCTGGGGCAAAGTGCTCTGCTTGCCGGTCAGCTTCTTTCCAGTTGGCCTTGAAGCAAGCACGAATTCTGTGCGCCCTTTCCAGAAGTCCGCATATGCTTTATGCGGCTCCTCCGAAGTGCGCCAGTTGTCAACTACAACTTCTTCGCGGCCATCGGAGTGCGTCATGTAAGTTCGTCGCTCATCAGCAAGTTGCTCCAAAGTCACTGGCCTGTCGGAAGTACCTTCAGGAGTGAACAGAGCTTTACGTGGCCTCTTGTGGTGTCTCACCAGCGTGTTCCGTGCTGAGTCGAAGTGCCATCGATCAGCACGATAGTACACTGGCTTGAAGGAAGTTGGCGCAACCAAGTTGGAGTCTGGCCTGAACTGCTCATGGAAGACCTGACTTACAAACTCATAGTCAGACTTCTCGAAGTTCAGGATTCTTGGACACATGAACAACAACGATCCACATCTATGAAGTTCAAGATTGGATCCCTCTGGTGTCTTCAGGTGAAGTTCCTTTCCAAGTGACACCTCAAAACCTTGTCCAAGAAGTCTTCCAACCGACACAACAGGGTAAGGAACATCACATACATAAAAGTGCAAGTGAAGTCCAACTCCGCCAACCTCCATGCCAACAAGTTTCCGACCGTATACATTCAGAAGTTGTCCTGATATGCTTCGAAGTGGAGGTGGTTTACCGGTCAATGGCAGAAGTGGCCATGCCGGTGCGAAGTTTCTGGGGCAGCAGTTTGCCGCTGCACCAGAGTCGAAAAGAATCCACTCCGAAGTGTCAACCGTGTGTGCAACCAAGTGTTGTTCAAGGAAGTAATCATGAAACTCAACGTCCAAGTGACCTAAGCCAACTGAAGTCAAGCTCACAAACTCATCCATGTGAAGAACTTCACAGTTCTCCTCAACACCATCATGCAGAAGTGGTGCCATTGCACACTCAGTGGATGAGCACAGGTCACTGTGAAGTGCCGTGCTCAAATCAGACTGAGCTTTGCTCTCATATGGAAGTTGGTCCGAAGTGTCAACCAAGCTCAAACCACGCAAGTCTGGCAAGCTCAAGCCAACATCAACCATGCAACAGAAGTCACTCCAACCTGCAAAGTCAACCAAACTAGAACCGCTTGAAGTCGAGGTACACGAGAAAACGCCTGAGTGAGCAGGTTCAGGAAGTGAGTGTCCTGTGGCTCCTGTTGCAATTGCATTCAACGTCACTGCAGCGAAAAGTATGCTGGGGGAAGCCTTCACCTTTGCCTTAGGCATGGGGCCTGAAGAAGTGACAGGTTTCTCAAGACCAGGGGGTCCTTCAAATGTGACAGCTCCTACAGTTGGCTGCGAAGTGCTTGGCTCAGCAGGTGCCTGTGGAGGTTGGGCCTCTGGTCCCGAAGTCTCAGGTGCCTCACTCCACTCGCCTGCACTGAAGTCCCATGGGCCGAAGTTCCATGAGTCATCTTCCCAAGAAGTGGGGTCCCAAAGAGCCCCAATGGACCATTCATCAGAAGTCCACTCATCATTCCACATGTCGCTCTCATGCCATGAAGTGTTCCATGAATCATCGAATGACTCACCTGAAGTTTCATCAACAGCACTGACTCTCTTCCAAGGACAAAACTGAGAAGTATGCCCCTGTGTCCCACATGACCAGCATGTCATGGACCCTTTACCTGAGGCCGAAGCGCTCGAAGTGCTGTACTGCGAAGTGTTCTGCTTTCCTTTGCCTTTGAAGTTCGGTTTACCTTTACCTTTGAGTCCTTTTGCCTTTCCTTTCATGAAGTTCCAGTGACCGAAGCCACCCTTTCCTTTGCCTTTGTTGCCTTTCTTGCCTTTTCCTTTGTTGAAGTACGAATACTTCCCTTTGCCTTTGAGTGCACCTATGTCCATGGGAGCTGCTCCGTTTGATTGTGAAGTGGTCAGGATGTGACGCGACCTGAAGTACTGAACCAACACCTCACGAGTGGCCTGGTAACTTTGAAGTGCATGCGCGTTGAGACGAAGGTGCTGCTGAAGCGCGCCTTGTGTTTTGTTCATCAGCGTTGCCACAAGTACACTATCGGGAATTGGAGTTCCTGTTTGCCTTTCGTACTTGGCCTTAACTGTCTCCCAGGCGTTGAAGTCTTGCTCAAAAGTGCTTGTGTTGAACTTCCAGTCTAACAACTGAGTCAGAAGTGACACATGTCTGGTGGCATCTGGTAATGAAAATTGGCGATGAAGTCGGCGCCAGGTCTCAAACCCGTTGCCTCCTTCATTCTGCCTTACCAGAAGTCTGGCACTATCTTTCGTCAAATTGGCTAGCAAATAATGAAGTTTCCTAGAAAACGTCACAAGTCTTTGCCTAGCTGCTACATCAGTTGTGATACCATCGAAGTGGTCATCCAGGATTGGGTCAGCAGAAGTTGCTGATCTTTCCAGAATGGGAATCACTGAAGGCTCAAACATAGAAAGAGAAGTGCGGAAGTTCCATTCCCATTCCTCCCAGGATGCAGGGTCACCATTAAATGGGTTCGGAAGTGGAAGCCTAAGCTTACCACCGAATTCCGACTCCAGCTCTGCCATTGGCTTCTGTGCAGTCGAAGTCACTTAAGTGACCTCCTTTGATTTCTCAAAAGTTGGGCTCTACCGAAGTCCTACTGGAGCACTAAGGCTCCGCTACCATGAGAAAATCCAAGTTGATCAGAAGTGATGCAAACAACACTCCTACTGTATGACCACACTCAACCCTGAAGTACCCTAGCAGCTCCCTATTTTCCTCTGTGCACTTGAGCCTTGAGCCGAAGTGTCATGGTGAAGTATTATGGGGTGTGCCATGCATGCAATACTTTGACAAGCACACACAAACAAACAAACAAACACTCAAACAAACGAAAACAACAACCAGAAGCAAGCAAACAAACAATCAAACAAACAATCAAACAAACAAAGCAAGCACACACACAAAGTCCACAAGACAACACACCGCAACACAACACAGTAAAGAACAACACACAACAAAACACAGCCCAACAAAACACGAACAACACACAGCAGAATACAACACACACAAAACCAACCAATCAATCAATCAATCAATCAATCAATCAATCAATCAATCAATCAATCAACCAATCAATCAAATCGACCAACCAATCATTCAATCATTCAATCATTCAATCATTCTATCATTCTATCATTCAATCATTCAATCAATCATTCAATCATTCAATCATTCAATCAATCAAACAATCAAACAAGCAAGCAAGCAAGCAAGGGATCAATGTAACAGACAAACAAAACAAAAACACAGAGCAACACAAACAGAAAACAAGGCAAAACTAAACAAACCAAACAAGCAAGCAAACAACGCAACACCACACCACACCACACCACACAACTCAAACAGAACACAAAGAACAACACACCAAAAAAAAAGCCAAACAAACACACAAACAAGAACAACAACACAACACAACACGACCCGAGAAAGCGCAACACCATACAAAACCCACCTACACAACGCACCCCAAACTACAACAACACATATCATATCGGCAACAAGCATGCGCACCAACAAAAGACACGACAGGGAAAGACAAAACAAACAAACAACCGACCAACCAACCAAACACACACACACAGCAAAACAAGCAATACCACGACACACCGCAAACAAAACACCGTAGAAAACAGCAAATCTAAACAACACCAATCAAGCAAACCCACAGGCAACAAAGCAAAAACAAACAAACAAACAAAGAAATATAAAAAAAAAAACGACAAAGAAAAAAAAGGACCGAAAGAAAGAAAGAAAAAAAGAGGACCGAAAGAAGGAAAAAAAAGGACCGAAATAGTGAAAGAAAGAAAGAAAGAGAGAGAGAGAGAGAGAGAAAGAAACAAAGATAATAAAAAAAAAGAAACCAACAAACCAGCAAACAAAAACCTGCACAACACAAAACACGCAAAACACAGCAAGGCAAAATCAAAAAAGAAGCGAAACAACACCACAAACAACAAAAACAACACAACACATAACAAAACAGAAACACCTACACGAAAGCCAGCAGCGCAACACAACACGAACCAGCACCGCACGAAACACTTCGAGGCAACATAAACATCATAACACAGAACAAAACAAAACAAGCAGAGCAAGCAGACAAACAAACAATTGAACCGAACAACAAGCGAAGAATCACACACACATCGCAACACAGCACAATACAAAAAAAAAACGCCTAACGCACCAAACATGCAAAACAGAACAAACAGAACAAAACAACACAGCGCAAAACAACGAAACGCGCAAACCAACAAACCAACAAACCAACCAGCCAACAAACCAACCAGCCAACCAACAAACAAACCGACCAACCAGCCAACCAACCAACCAAGCAACCAACCAACCAACCAACCAAGCAACCAATCAACCAACCAAACAACCAAACAACCAAGCAAACTACCAAGCAACGAGCAACACACACACACACCAAACACACAAACAAACACAAGACAAAGCAAACAAAGAAAGAAAAAAAGACAAACAAAACATGGTAAACCAAAACAAACTACTACCATACCAAAAAAGACAGGAGAAGACAAGGCAAGACAGACAAATCAACAGGCACACAAACAAAACACAACAAAGCAAACCAACGTGCAAGCAAACAACACTGGAACACACCAGAGCGCCAACCACAACAACAAGCAAGCAAGGCAAAAGACAATCCCTACCAAAGAAACATTATTAACACAACAATGAAAGAAATATCAAGAAAACACAAACAACACAAAGTAAGGCAACACAACCAACACACATCGCGAAGCACATGACAACCCAAAAAACACCACAGACACGCAAACCCTTAACACAGCACAACACAACACAACACGACAGCAACAAATCCAGCTGCGCTGTGTGTCTTCGAGCTCAAAGAGCGAGGGCAGCCCTACCCGTAGGGCATACCGCTGACCATTCCCCGGCCGCCCTGGCTTCGCGACGGGCTTCTGATGCCACGTTGCCCGACCTTCAAAAGACACTGTAAATACCGTGCAAATCGCCCCGGGCAGTCGCCAGCATCCCCGCCAACATCCTCTGAATCTTCGCAAACTTCGCCAGCATCACCGGCATTCCCTGAATCACCAGCATCCAGCATCCCTTACATCCCCTGCATCCCCTGCATCGCTCAAACCCTTCAAAAACGGTCCCCTGAGAGTAGGTTTTGGCGGTAGGCGGACATGGAGGGCGAGTCTGCGATCGAGTGAGCGGTTTTCTTGCGCAAGCGCGGCCGCCGCCGCTGCGTAGAAAACATCGCGCATACCGTGTTTTCTTCATTTTTCCACCGGTTTCTGTGGGGCTGGGACGGGCTGCCGGGGATGCGTTTTTTGGTCTGATTGGATTTCGGTGTGAGACACGTGCGGCGCGCGCGCGCCGGACGCAAGCACCGGACGCAAGCAGGCACACATGCGCTCAAGCTAGAGTGGGTGAGTGCATGCTCAGTGTCACGCAGGTTGGGCAAGCAACCTTGCAGCCTCTTGTGTGTGTGGGTTCACAGCGAGCGCGTGCTTGGGTGGTCCGGACACCAGGCTCTGAAGCAAGATCCCGCCTAAACAGAGTTCTTCTTAGTGCTCCTCATCTCACCTGTCCGACCGGCCAGCGCAGCTGGTGATGGCGAAGCCCTAGGATACATGACACATCACAAAAGAAAGCACCAAGCAAACAAGACAAACAATACACAATAAATAAAGCAAGACAAAACAAGACAAGAGCAGGACCAGCCATTAAGCAGCTGGGAAGCTGATGCCGGTGATTTGCGTCAATGGGTGAAGTGTAATGGGAAACACAGCGCAAAGGATCGCCAACAGCGTCTTGCGCACCAAGCGCGTCACTTCCCACCACTTGAACTCATCCTGGGCACACAATGGTCCGACGCCTGATGCTGAGCCTGGAGCCTCAAGCTACCAGCGAAGACCCTCCTGATTGCGCTTGGGGATAAATTCAGTTGAGTCAAAATCAGAGGTCGCTGATTCAGCAGCCCTGCCCGCTACAAGAGCCCGCCACAGTGCAATATGTTCCCAACGCGAGTCCAAGAGCCGCCCTCAACGAATGGAACGGAAAACCAGTAGAACAAGCCTCGGAGCCTGTACTACAAAGCATTTACCCAGTGGCTACTTCAAGAATGTGCTTGGTTGATCTTGCCTGCCAAGCACTGTGGGATGGCCAGACTCCTGCACCGGTTGGCTTGAATAAAACTCTGAATACTGGGATAGACCACCAATCCCAACTGGTGTGGCAACTTTTTGGAGGGAATGATGCCACTGGCACACTGGACAATTTCAGGCAAAGAGAACTGTTGTCCAATGGAACTTCTGTGGCCGGGCAGGCTTGCCCGCACAAGACAAGTCCGTGACAAGCCTGACTTCACAATGGACACTGACTTGGAGCAGGTACGAACAAGATCCTCTACAATCCTGAATCAAGCTCCTCGAAACGGCCACTTGGCTTTTGACCAAACTACTGTAAAAGGCTGAACTGTCTCACTGGGTCACAGGTGAAGCAGCAAGGATGCAAGCAAAGCGGTCTCCTTGTAAGGGGCTGTCAAGTAGAGAAAAAAGTGGGAGTCGCTGTTGGCTTTGTCCCTGATCAGCATCGCCCACAAGGCAGGTCCAGCAAAGGACATCGCCGCCACCTCTGCAAATCACGTCAGCTCGACAATCATTGCTGGGAAGCACGGGCATACTTCAAAACACGGCAAGCGCTTTCCTTGTGTCGGTGCAATCAAGCCAAGCTTTTGCGAGCCATCCCCATCGAACAGTCGAGCCAACAAACACGAGATTGGCAAGCCAAGCACGAGCAACAAGCTACACACACCTAAATAGCATGGCAAATTCCACGGATCAAGCAGCTCCAACACAACTCACAGAAGGAATTCGGAAAACTCAACAAAACAAAGCATGTCAAACAAAAAAGCAACTTAATCACAAGCAGGACAACACACAACCACAAGCATACGACGAGCAATCAGGGAAAGCAGGGCAAACAGCGCAACCAAAACACTAGGTCAACCAAGCAACATACAAACAAACAGCCAAACATGTATTCAACAAGCAAACACTCAAGCAAGCAAACAAAAACAAACAAAAAACTTATCTCACAAAGAAACACAAATCCAAGGGAACCAGAATCTAACAGTGCACAAACAAATGCATGGGCAGGCACGCAAGCAAGCCAGGCAGCCAGCAAGCGACGAGAAATCAAGTGAGCGAGCAAATATACCAGCGAAACAACAAGCGATAGAAAAACATAAGTACACTGGAGCAGGCTAAGACTTTAGCAATCAAACAAACAAATCAAACAACGGACAAGCAACAAATATCATCAAACAGCGGACAAGCAACTGAGAAAGCCCATTCCAAGAAACAATCGATCGACATACAACAACCCACAACAAGTCGTGTTGCATGGATCAACCAATTACAGTAGTTGACTGACTGTCGGACTGACTGACAGACTGGCCAACTCTCCGACTGACCGACTGACCAACCATTTGACGAAGTGGCGATCAAGCGGAAACAACTTGCAACTGATCAGCATTCACGATCAACCAAACGACAAGAAACCAGACTCATAATAGATGGGAATACTGGGAAACAAAATGCAAGCACAAAATCAATCAAGCCAGCAATTAGGCACACAATGAATCACACAAGCAACCAACAAACCAAACACACACGCACAAACCGCAACCAACATGTTACAATGCAAAAAAAGGCAAAAAATCATGGTTCCACAATTGCCATGTGCCGACCCAACTTGTAAGGGCCAATCGCCAAACTTGCGTCAGTTGTAAATGTTCAGTTAGTGGAAGTCGCGCCAGGGGATTGAGCCGTTGGTTACCCTCCATCACAGTTTTGCCCAGGTGAGATTTGTTGCTTTTTCCTCAACAGATCCATCGGTCATTAAAGGGTAACCACCTCCACCCACCTCTAAAGGCAACATTTCGCGGGCCCCCATCCCTATTTTAACACATACACAGCAGACCAGTATCTTAGTGGTTCGTTGATCCCTTGTCAAACTTTTGGTGGGACATGTCATGAATCCCTCTAGACTCCCAACAGTCTAAAAGATCTAAAAGCTTGAGGAAGTGAAACGCAAGTCTGGAGCCGAATAAGGCGTCGGCAATGCCCAGCAGAATCCAAGGCGAGAGGTGCGCCTTGGCCTGCGGCGCGACTGAGGCAGTTCAGTCGCCTTGAATTGGGGGCCTGCAAGTAATCGGATCGGGGGACCCCGAAAAAGACGCTCCAAAAAAAAAACAGTCTTCTTCAGGTTCCATGTGGATTGTTGGAAGTAATCAAGGGAAACCATGGTGGAGTGTTGGAATGAAATGGCACGTTTGGTTGACAATTAAATGAAGGTGAACCAATTGGCTCAAGGGGGCCTGCCACTTTTGGTTGAATGCAACAATATCCCCCTGCAAACAAAAAGGGAAAAAGGAAGCAACCCATTGGGTGACTGAGGACCCGTTTGGCAACCCTTTGGGATTTGGGTTGCCTTGCTGGTTCTCAGTAGCAAATTAGGATATGACAGCTTCAAACCATTCCTTGTGAACTTGTGGTTTCGCTTTTTGCGAGGGAATCCCTTGGCTAACTCCCAGCCCAGGGCGTGGGCCCAACAGCAGTTTCTCATGTTGCATGTCGAGTTGCATATTCACAAACCAGCTCTCCTCCCAGATGCTCAGGCTCCATCCGGTAGCAAACCAAGTACTGCCCGAAGCCTGAGAACTGGATATATCTGCACGTTCTCAAATTCCAAGCTGAAACAAGGGTTCCCAACCAAAGGATCTAAGTACACAGTGAGCTATTCGTGTGTGTGTTTGTCGAGGGTATTGGTTGAGGGTGTGAGGGTAAACCAAAGGCAAATCAACCCCCTGCCCAAAATGCAGGTCCCCATACTCTTGTCACATACCTATTGTCTGGGTTTAAAAAAACCATCAGCCTGACACAAAAAACAAACTCCCGTGCAGAATGCTTGCTTGGCATAGAGCAAACAACTCAAAACCCTGTGAAGAGTGGGGCCTCACTAGCGAATGCACGTTGGGGTTTAAATAGTTCACTTGTCCTCACTTGGACTCGCGGTTATGATTCAATGATCATGGTCGTTCCTAAGCATGATGAGAAACCCAAAAGGAACCCAAAAGGAAACAAGCCACATAGCAGAGTCCAACAACGGCATCCTGGGATCAGCCCTTTGCGGGGGATCAGCCCTTTGCGGACTCCCTCAAAATGGCGGCATCCCTTCGCACAGCAAATACGGCGAAACCTGATCGGGCACCGAGGGTGCCAATGAGACTTCCCACTAGACAGCACTGTCAGAGATACCCCAAGGCCTAAAGCCTAAAGCGGCTTGCCAAACAAACGGACCAACATGCCGGAAAGCACTGGTTTGGAAAATGGGGAAGCTTGTCAGACGATGTGAGGTTCAAACGTTGCCAATGGGAATGTTGGTGAATTTCATGAGTATGATCATTGGGACCAAGTGCTCGATGCGAAGCGCGCGCTAGTCCAAAGGGACAGTCATAAGGGACGGCCACCCAAAGAAGCGTTCGATGCAAAGGGACATGAACTTTGATCGCACTCCTTGAGGTGCCGCTGTCAATTCCAAAGAGGATATTGGCTGGGGCAACCTAGCACTGGGATGGGGGCCTTTTGCGCGTTACTGAAAGAGGGACCAACAAGTCAGCACCTAGTTGTTAGGGGAGCCCCTAGCATTCTTGTTAACAAGGCCCGCCCAGAAGCACATGCAGAGCTTCGGCAGAAAGCAGTTGACGCCCACCACCAGTGCCGATCTTGGATCCTTCACCACCGCCAATGCCAGGACCAAGCAAACGGGAATCAAAAGCAGCAGGAAGAGTCGTGATGTGGAAGTAACAGGAAGGCCCAAATAGCCTGAAACACACGAGTCGTCCGAGATATCGAGCTGCGCAGCTTGCTGGTAGACCCTTTAACCTGCGGCTGAAGTAAGTAAGCGCCAGACTTAGAATAACATTCAAGTATTTTGGGTTGTGGAAGTATGCTAGCCAAGGCATTATTCAAGAGTATGCTCCTGTCAGAATTCGTCCCAGAAGAAACAAGATACGGATGCACACAAGGTCATGTCCCTTCGAAGCGCGCGCGCGGTGTGCCTAAAGCAGGTTGCCCTGTCATCTTTGAAACGGACACAGTCTAACAACACTTCCTCTGAAACCTGTTTTTTTCCACTAAAGTTGTCTTCCCACAAATTTAGCAGGGACCCCCTTTCGACATCACACCATCCGAAGGAGACTCACTTTAAAAGCGCCTGAAAAATGATGACAAATTATCCAAAAGGGAAAATATCGGGAACCCTGCATTCAGCCACAACTGCGCAAGAGAGTTAGGCAACGGTTCTCTAACAGAGCACCCATTTGGCCTGCCTAGCAGGCAGGCAGTGCAAATGCCGCTGGCCGAAGGCTCCCCTATGTCCTGAGTCGAGTGGCGAAAAAACAGCAAGGACACCTCCTGTCAGCTTGCAACTGGTTGCAGAAAATGCCTAAATGTCAGTGACGCTCAAGTGAGTCATCTCAAGACCCCTTTGTCACTAAGACTATTCCCTTGGTATCACCCTTTGTATCATAAATTGTCATAAAACATGGTTGTTTCGCAAGCATATATTTGGACTGTCAAAAACACGAAAGAAAGACGCCCTTCAACAAAGAAGTCGTACTGTGCCACTGGAAGACATGGGCCCGGAGCTTTCTTACCATCAAGCCACATTAACAGGCTCTCGCTTCCTCAGTGGGCTAGGGAATGACGATCCAATGAGCATGGTCAATGCATGTGTGTCCTAGGCATGAACACCCACGGGGTAAACGAGGGCTTGCATTCCTCGGCGTTTTCCCTGCAACCAACGATAACATGTTTGATCTTGGCCCATGCCTAGTAAACCTCAAATGTACAACAAAGAAGAAACCTTCCAGTGGGCACCCCACGATTTCATCGACCTCTGGTCAACACAAAATCGATATCGCCATCCTATTTGCAAAACATGTAGTTTTACAATCACGTATTGGGGCAAACCAGATTTTCAAAGATAACCGCATTGCAAATCGTAATGCGTGAACATGTCATTTCCTTGTGGGCTTTAAAGCCGCTTGGATATTGGACGGTCGATACAAATTCCTGCTTCTGTTAAAATGTACCCTTCACGAGACAAACAATTCGCCTTCGCGAAACGTTTGCGACTCCATCGTTACGCCTTTGTTTTGCAACGTGCGCTCTCAGCATGCAGCCAGCTGGCAGCTGTTCCAACTTGAAGGGTAAACTCTCTGCAAGTTGACTGTGCGCAGGCACGCTCAGCAAAAACATGCTGTGCTGCTCTGCAAGTCGGCCCTGCCAACACTTTCGGGCCACCAAGAGTCTGGCGTCCAACCAGCAGCGTTGAGTCATGTGACGACTATATGTCGAGGGGTAAGTTCTGCCACACATGGTACGCAAGGGGGATGTAACGAACGTCCGCCAAGTCTCTGGTATAAACCCTCAAAAACTACCTGTCGGCCCGGACATCAGCGTGAGCCGTTGCTTCTGCGGGCATGTGTGTGTGTGTGTTACAACTGCTTCCGCGAGCTTCCCCAGGCAAATGCTTGTTACTTTCGTTTCCCTGCCACAGTTTGGCATATTTTCGGCCAATGTGTTCTTTCATATTCACCTTCCGCCAACCTTTCGCGGCTACGTTGCAATAATCCCGGTAAAATGCCAGGGTAAAAAATAAAAACCTCGCATTTTTGTGCCAGAAGTCTAGCACAGAAGACATGTGCCCGAGGTAGACATCCAGGTCTTCCAAGGTCTCGTGGAAGCTTTCGGACTCCCTCACCGCTAGCAGCACGGGCGAGGCAACCGCCACGAAAGACATGAACCTGGCCGCTACCACGACGGAAGTCACGTGAAACGAAACAAAACAACAAACAATTTTTCCCGCTTGCTGCGTGGATTTGCACAAAAAACGAAACTTGTGGTTTGACACACGCTTTAGCCCTGTAAGAAAGCAGGCCGGACATTGTTCGAACCGAGACCAAAAAACAAATGAACATCCGGTAAGCTGGGGAAGTAGCGGGGCAACCAAAGATCTCAGGGGGATCTTAGGGGGGGAAAGTGGGAAAACGATCTTAGGGGGTGAAAGGGGGGAGAAGATCTTATGAGGGCGGGAGGGGGGGAAAGATCTTAGTGGGGGAAAGGTGGGAAAAGATCTTAGGGGGGAAAAGGTGGGGACAGATCTTAGGAGGGGAAGGGGGGAAACGATCTTTTCGGGGGTGGGGAGAGGGGGAGAGGATCTTGGGAGGAGAAAGAGTGGAACAGATGCTAGGAGGGTTAGGGGGGGTAGGGTGGAAAAGATCTTTGGGGGGGCAGGGGGGAAAAGATGTTATAAGGGGGGGAAGAGGGGAAAAGATCTTAGGAAGGGGGAAAAGATCTCTTCGAGGGGGGGGGGGGGGGGTGAAACGATCTTCAGGGGTGAAGGGGTGAAAACGATATGATAAGGGGGGGAAGGGTGGGGGGAAGGATCTTAGGAAAGGGGGGGGCAGATCTTGGGGGGGCGGGGGGGGGGAAAGTCTTAGAGGGCCAAAGGTGGGAAAAGATCTTAGGGAGGAAAGGCGAGAAGATTTCAGGGAAGGCGTTGGGGGGGAAGGGGGGGAAAGGGGGGAAAGGGGGGGGGGGGAAAGGGGGGAAAGGATCTCAACAGGGCAAGGGGGGAAAAGAGCTCAGGGAGGCAAAGGGAGAAGAACTTTGGGGGGGAAAAGGCCTTAGCAGGGGGGAAAGGATCTCAACAGAAAAAAACTGATCTTAGGGAGGCAAAGGGAGAAGATCTCGGGGGGGTAAAAGGCTTTAGGGGAAAATGGGAAAGGATCTCGCAAACGATCTTAGGCAGGAAAAGGGGGAGAAGATCTCAGGTGGGGACGGGGGGGAGAAGATCTTAGAGGGGAAGGGGGGCAGGCCTGTAATGCCGGCGGCCTGAGCTGGAGGCGTTAAAATTGGACCCTCTACAGACTTTCGGCGGACCGCCAACAAACCGGGTTTCTTACGCTCTTCAGCTTGTGCAAGCAAATAGGCCCTCTGCGGACTTTTGCTGGGTCGACCTTCAAAAGAACGTGGCTTTTTGCATGTTCTTTTCGTGGGCTGAGGAGAGACAGAGAAAAAGAGCGAGAGAGAGAGAGAGAGAAACAGGGAAAGAAAGACAGGAAAGAGAAAGACGGAAAGAGAGACAGATAGAGAGAGAGAGAGACGAAGAGAGAAAGAGAAAGTGAAAGAAGAAAGCGAAAGAGAAAGACAAGGAGAAAGCGAAAAACACAGATAAAAGAGAGTGAGGGAGAGAGAGAGGAAAAAAGGAGACACAGAACGAGAAAGACACAGGTACAAACAAAAACGCAGACCACGAAGAAGGATAAGGAGGAGGCGAAGGAGACAAAGAAAGCGACAATAAATTAAGAATCATAAACAGGTGAAGAGGACGATGAAAAGCGAAAAAAGCCAAGCCCAAAACCGAAAGACCAAAAACAGAGAAGACAAAAAACAAAAACAGAGTAAGACAGAAAGATAAAGAACAAAAGAGGAATAATAAGAATAAAAAGGTAAAGAGAAAGACCCATAGAGATAAATAAAACAAGAAAAAGAAAAGTTAAGCAAACACACAAATAAAGAAAATATTTAAAACGATAGATAACAAATAAAGAAAATAAAAGAAAGCAAAAAATAACTAAGAAATAAAACATGAACAAATAACCCAAGAAGGAAGAAAGAAACAAAACAAGAAAGGAAGGAAGAAACAAAGTAAGAAAGAAGGAAAAACAGAAAGACAGAGATAAAGAAAGAAAGAAAGAAAGAAAGAAAGAAAGAAAGAAAGAATAAATAAAGAAGGCAAGCAAGAAAAAAAACAAAGAAAAAAAAGAGAGACAAACAACAAAGACAATACCGCAAAAGAGAAAGGTAAAAAGAACAGGAACGTGAAATAAACATGCCAAAGGGGCGGAGAGAAAGAAAGAGAACGAGGAATAGAAGGAGAGAGTGCAAGAGAAGGACAAAAGGTAAGAGAGAAAGAAAAGTGAGAAGCAGAGAACAAGAAAGAGAAAAACACATGATGAAGAGAACGAGAAAGATATACGGAAGGAGCAAAAGAAAGAAGTAACCAGAAGAGGCGGGGAGAGAGAGGGAGAGAGAGAGAGCGAGAGAGAGAGCGAGAGAGAGAGAGAGAGGGGGAGAAAGAGCGAGAGAAAAACAATAGGAGAAATAAATGCGTTTACATTGGTATCTATCTGAGGGTTGTCAAGTATTCCTTGCTCCAAAAAATTGCCTTCCGCCTTGCCCTTCCGCACATCTTCCGCAAACTTGCGCGCTGCAAGTAAAACCACACATCCTGATACGTGTCTGAACAGAAGTAAGTTTCCGTAAAAGAAAAGCAAGCCCAGAGGAGCTAGTGCAGGAAGCAATAAGTAGACTAGGAATGGAGCGAGGATGGGACGAAGAGCAGAACGAGCAAAAGGAGGGAGAAGGACAAGCAAACGTGGGAAGCGGAGCTGCAGAACACCGGAGAAAGAAAAGGAGGGAGGAACGCGGCAACAAGCGACAAGCTACGCTGCATAAAACAACTGGCCACCCCCCGCGCACTGTGACAGCCACAATCGCTTTGGTATCGTTTTGGGTATCGTTTTGAGCGCTTGCAACTGCGGCGTCCCTGGGCGAGAGAATGAGCAGCAGCACCGGGACACAGACACAAGCAAAACTTCACGTCAAGACACGAGACGGGCTGGCCAGCCCCGGCGCAAGGCGACAGCTGCAATTGTATAGGTTTCGTTTTGGCATCGTTTTGGCTATCGTTTGGAGCTCTGGCACACCACGACAACTGTAGCGCCTGCGCGCCCAGACCAAAAGCATGAGCAATAGAAACAGAGATTGGGGAAGGGAAAAGGAAGCAGCAAAGAGCAAGAGCAATAGACGCAAGCGACATTTCATGCCAATGGAACGACGGGTGGCCAGTCCCAACGCAAGGCGACCGACGCAACTCTGGGCTTAGTTTGAAGACACAAGCACACGCGCGCTCGTTTCTGCCTGGCGTGTTGGAGCAAGGAGCAGCATAGTCGGACAAGCAGCGCGACTTTTCAGCACTCGTGTAGTACAGTACACGAGAAAAGCCTCATCCCATGATAACACGTAACGTATTCAGTCCTTACAATCAAAAAGCCATAGGGGGGTTTTCGTCGATCCTCATATATACTTCTTGCGCTTCCAGGCATTACTGGTAGTAGGAACTGGGGAATTAACATTGAACCCGGCGCCGGGAGACTAGTCTCGTGGGTCCCAGGTTTCAAACCCAACAGACAACAAAGATCTGGACAAAGCCACAAGTCCAATGGCTTTTCGCTGAGCCGCTGGTTGGTGAAGATGCTGCTTTCCTTTGTCTTGCCGGTCGCGTGTGTCACACCAGCCGCTGACATGCCAAAGATCAGGAGGTCCTGACTGAGGCAGGCTGTGTGGCCACAGAAAACTGTTGAAGACAGGGAAACAGAAAAGGGGGGTATTGAACAACGTTGCGTTTTTCAAGTGACATGGTACAGTTGTTCAGTGAAACGCGCAACCCTTTTGGAGGCTGGCTATTTTAAAAAATAACAAGTAAAATGTAACGTCAGCCACCTTGGCCCTTGGCGATGCCAAAAAGTTGGCTTGGGACTCTTCATCTCGCAGTCAGTTGGGAACCAGCATTTCTAAGTCCGGAACAAAATGCCAATGCGCAACCAAGAACACGCCCAAACTCACCATGAGGCTGTTGTCATCCCAAGTTTGAAGTAGCTTTGAAAAATTGCGCCCCGCGGGTAGCTGTTGGGCGAAATGAAGATTTGACCTTGCTTCCTGATAGAGGTCAAGCCAAAAGGGGGTATGAAATTGTCGCAGCAAGCGTGACCTGGTGACAACTACTTTTAGCGGCAAACGCCATCGTGCCGTTGGTTCGCAAGCTAAAACGGCTGTGTGGGGTTGAGAATTGGAGCCGCTCAATAAGTCTGCAGAAGTGTTGTACCAGAAGCGTATTACTTATACTTATGCGTATTTTGCACAGCCTCCTTGTCCGTGCACATACACGGTTGCAAGCGCAAAGTGTTACTTGTCAATGCTCATTCACTGCTTCTCCTAGTTTGAAGTGGTTCTGCCGACACTGCGACGTGAATACTACCCAAGCGAAATAGAATTGCGTGGTAAAGGGAATGTAGCATTATTGGCTACATGCGCAGGCTGGCAAGAAAGATCGGCCGACCTGCCCCCGACAAACGTCGGACGGGGGCTCTGCCAAACGGTGCCACTTTTGGCCTATGTTTTGACTCTCCGACTCTGAAAAATGTTGTCGTCTTTATAGTTTGTGCTTAAGGCCTCCCAAATGGGACAGAAGTATCTTGGCGTCGCCTGCATGACCGCAACGCACAGAGAGCGCTAGGGTCGGTTGAGCCATGTGACAATCACAAAATACTACAAACATCGGCGGCCGAAAAACGCAAACAAGGCCACGAAAAAACCAAGGCAAACATGAGCGGCTGATTTTGGCCAGCCGCTTTGGAACTTCACATTTGCGTAAAGTGGCTAGACTTGCCAGCCCCTCAGCTTAAGCAAGAGCGGGTCCCGCCAGAGCCACGCTGGCTCTGTAGATAAGCTGTGTAATTGGGAAGCTTGCCAAGAAAAGCCGCTCACAGATTGGCTACTGCAGAGCTGAGCCAACAAGCTAGCCGTGGGATTTGGTAAAGCAACTTGCGCTGGTTGCGCTTTCTGAAGAGCAGCATACTGCCTAGGCATCCGGCCTTCCAACGACCAGGCTGCTCAACTTTGCCACGAACGTGCCAAAGACTTTGGGCCAGCAGTGGGGGCTGCCAACTTCTAACTCCGGGCCGCGCGCCCTCTTGAGAAAGCTGTTGAAGTGAGCACCACGACCCGCTGCGCGGGTGTGGGCAGTGTCGCTCTAGGCACCAAATGCGGCGCGCGTCATCAGCAAGAGCTGGCGCTCTGGCGAGGGACGTTCAGACCACAAAAGGTCTGTTGCGTCGGCGGTTTCATCTTAGTTGCGGACATGAATCCCTGAGCATGCTCAGTTGCCCATGTTACCTACCATGCAGCGGAGATGCGTGGAGATCTCTGCTTATCACCTTCTGGTTTTTACAGCCCCAAGAAATGAAATGCTCTTGGCTGAGGCTAGCAACAGAATAGCCAGCACGAAAGCGGCAAAGAGCAACAGCTACGAACACCGCAGCATGCGCCGCGCCGCGCATGACATGAGGTTTTTGTATTTCGGGGCGCACACGCTTAGACATTGGCAGACAGTTCCGGAGAACTGCCTCCGGGCAAACCACCAGTCCAACGCTAACAAACTTTCATGTCTCGTCTGCACTTCGAGAGTGGTTGACGACAGGGTCCCATTGAAGACTCCGGTGTCATGCTGCCCCATCTTCAAAGGGAATTCAATCGAGTTCAAACAGGTCTTGAGTTTGACAACTACGTGCGAAATTAGAAATGAGGGCACCCTCCGTCCAGGCAGCACTAAATGAGGGTCGCCAAAGGAGTCCCCATGTTTTACCACCCAAGATCTGATTTTGGACAGGTCCATGCTTGACAAGGCCCCAGCGCTCAAGCCTTGGGATTCCAAATGCAGCAGCGTCGAGATTGGTTTTTCGCATGTGGCCACTGCTAGGTTTTGGCGAGGCCTTCCGATTTTGGCAGGGTTGGGCCAAGCGCTTTCTTTCGTGTGCTTCAACAACCACCTTTCAGTTTCCCCTTCTAGGGGGCCAGCGACAAGACCCTGTAAGATGTAAGAGCCGCAGCAAACAGAAATCTCCTCCAACACAAACTGGGCGATCTGCGTGTACTGCTGAGTTGGATTCGCTGCGCACCGTAGGCAGTGGTTGAAATTGCCGTCGGAGGGCCCGTGCGAGCCTTAGTTCAGCAGCGTCCGGGAATAGGGCGAGCTAGGTGTCACGAACTCAGCAAACAAACGCGACGTCGGCATCTGATGCGCCAAGCTGGCAAGTTCTGGAAAATATGGAAAAGCTGTAATGCAGAATGAAGCACATACACACACGCACGCAAATAGTCCATTGCGTTCGAAGCGTGATGCTCCGAACCTCCCTCTGCGCGACATCGGAAATATCATCTGAGCCTTTGTCGGAAATCACAAATCCAGCGCCAGCTCAGCTGAGAACGACGGACACACCTGCAACGTCGCCTAAACGTCCGATGCATCAGGCTTCCCCTCCCGAAACATCGCTTGGCTCAACAAGGCGTGCCCAGCGATTGCACTAGTGCACTCGGCTGTAGTGGCGAACGACGGTCCTATGCGCAAACCAAAAAATGTCACAAGGCCTAACAACAGCCTCATTGACCTTCCCACGCCGCTACCAGCAACCTGCAACGCACAATCTTTCCACTGTCTCCGTTCCCCAGTGGTTGGGAATGTGCCTGCTGTCCGTGGCGTGGTTCATCAGCTGTGTTGAGCCGTTCTGACTCATGTCACTTGCTATAAACAAAACAAAGCCAGAAGGTCTGCTAACAATGTAACAAGGTAGGCATCGAGTCGACAAAGGGGTGTGGACATACTGCCCGTCCCCCGTCGTCCGAGCCGACCAAGACCAGGAAGATCCTTCGTTGGTTCCCCTGCGCCAGGACAGGTGATTGGGTGTCTCCATACCAGCATTCCTTCGTGAAAATAGGGTTGATGCTGGTCTGGCACGCTTGTGCTATGTGGGTGTTGCACGGTGGGGATCCAATGTCTTCCAGTACTCTTGGAGGGCTGGGAATGAGTCAAACCCCACTGCATGGGCGAACACAATGTTCGGCGTTTTCTGTGCTGTCCGGTGGTACAGTGCCTTCACGGGTGCCTGTGTAATCCTCCACCCTCGTTGTTGGGCTATGGAGTGATCATGTCGGCTAAACGGGTCAGCGATGTTGCACGTTCGATAAAGGACCGAATGCCATGTCGGTTTCACCACGTCCAACGTTCATCCAAGAGTTCACGGGCTGGTGAGTCGCCACGCCCTTCCGGATCGCATGTTTGGCAGCTTCGTTGTCACACAGTTGAAGGTAGACGTGGAGCGCCTGCGTTGACAGACAACCCTGCTGTTCACCCCGGAACTAGAGGCACAGTTCCCGAACGCATGCTCAGACAATTTGCAGGTGGGACCTCCACCATTTACATGCTTGAAGCATTGGCCGCCATGATAGCTCCAGTTGTGTTCAAACAAAAACAATGTCGCTGAGCGTGCTCAGTAGGTCGGCCAGGCGCAAGAGCGCGCCTTGTCGCGTTGGTGCTTGGTACAATGCGGACAGCGCTGCACGGCTGACTTTGCCAAACAGAGAAGCCAGCGAAGGACGGCTCTGACGGGGCGCATCTGATGGGCAGCACAAAGTGCAGGTTGGGGCATGTTGGGGCTGTCGTAGGGTATACTCTGAGAGGTCTTCCTTGACACGGAGTCCGGCCAACCACAGGGTGGCGCCCGACAGCGCTCCACAACACCTACGAACAAGATCCCTGTGACTCCGATGCCCAAACCACCTCCAGCACCGACCGACCAGCCACGCAATCGACATCACGATTCCGATTCCCTACCGACTACACCCGTGTTGGGCCAGGTGTGTAATGGTCATCCGCTGCGAGCCTGGATGGATGGCTGGCCGTGAGGGGCGGTTGTTTGTTCTGCTCGAACAGGTCATCCCAGTAGCTGGACTCTGGTTCTGGCGTCGGTGCCTGGCCATGTTGTTGCAGGATGTGAAGGGCCTCCTACTTGGATATGGTCCGCGTAATGAGGTTGTTATGTCGAAATGCTGTCCAATCCGAGGTGTTGAGGATACAAGCGCAGACGCGCCAGAAGGCTCTTGGAGACCATCGGTCGTCAATGAGTTCGGGGCGAATTCGTGCACAGAACTTTCAGGAGTTCAGTCGTCTGCATCTGCAACTAAGGTGACAGGCAAGGTGGGTGCAGACTTGTTCGTTCCGCATGCATGGCCTGGTTGGTCAGGTAGTAGGTCTAGGTCTAGGTGACGCTGGATGGCTGACCACACAAGGTTAAGGTCAGCATGATGTTCGGACATTGCCTGGACCACTGGAGCTGGAAGGCGTTGCGTACCTCCTGGTCCCAAAGTTCGGTGTATGATCCAATTCGCCAAAATGGCAAGGGGTACGCATTCGCATACTTCAACCCCTTTCTTTGAGGATCAATGATCATGTGCGCGTCATGAGGCGCTGTGCTTGGTAGGGTTTTCCAAAACCAACCAATTAAGACAGATGGGTCACTGGCTCAACGTTGTTATTCATAACACGAGTGTTGATCACCACAAGGGCGAGGAACCTTCATCACCCGAGGCAAACCAAAATAGGATTGAATTTGATCATTTGTGGGAAGCAAGTCAGCCACAGTCACAATAGGCAGATATGCTAACGGACATGGGACAGTCAGTCAATGCCGTGGCTTCTGCTTGATTTTCCTGAGTCCGCGTCCCGTCCAAAACAACGACCGGAGCTCGTGTTTTTTTTGCTGGCCGAGAGACTGCTGCAGGTGGCACAGCCCCGGCCCTCGTAGCCAATCGCGCACATATGGAACGAGCCGTTCCTCACCTGGCGTTGTTGGCAAATCCAGCCAACGGGCATCAAGCCCGCTACTCACGCACCACCTTATACAATTAGGAAGCAGGCAGAGAACAGGGGACCATAGCACGTGCCCATTTTGCGGGCCAAATCTAGCAAACAGGCCGCAGCTGCCAAAACTGGTTCGAGCCCCAAAAGGTGACCAAATAAAATACTTGTTACTACTCCCGCCTCCCCGCCATAGCAGGCATTGCGGTTGGGGCAAAGGAAGCTGCGGCTGAGGTTCGAAAGCTCCACCATGTACCCAGGATGCATCTGGATCTCAGCGCTCCTCAGATTTGTTTCCTACTCGGGTCTGTCTCAAAAACGAGAAGCCCTCAGCCAGATTAAGAAGCATCCTGGCTAGCAACCACGAAGTGGATACGTATTTAATCGGCGCTATGTCGGAAAGCCAGTCTTCAGCCTTGCAAGCAGCCTTCCGTCCAACCAGTCGCCGAGGGAGCTCTGAGAAACGAAGCAAATGTGAAAGGCAAGCCGGCCCTCCAAAGATGGAAGCCCCTCCAAAGACGGAAAGTTCAGGTCTATGCGTCTCAGATTGCTGTGCCCCGCCTTCGACGGCCCGATAGCTTCCAGTTGTGCGTTTACTGACATGAAATCATCAAGGGTTTACCTGACCCGAGCTCCGAGCGCTACGTGAGACATGGAGCAGACACTAAGGGCGAAACCAATTGAAATGGCCCTTCGCATTGCTAAATCTGGGAAAAAACTACCCGTGCACCATGTTTTAGCAAAAACCATCACATTTACTGCTAGCCAGGGCGGTTTCAGGGAGGTCTCAAAACCCGTGCTTTTCTAGGGCAGTGTGCGGCCTGGTTTCATCTGATGTCAAAATGCATTAACAACTTCGCAACACAGGCGTTTTTGAGGGGGAGATTCACTGCGCAACTGGGAGGTGCCTTGAACCCACCCCTGGCCTCAGCCCAGCCTTTTGAGTCTCAGCTGCCCCACAATAGCACCGTCCGGGCCCAGTAGGCACCGCCTTGTCAGGGAACGGGAGCCATTTTCGGACTGGAAGATCTCCAAATCCGTAGTCTGCGTGTAGCCCGCCTGCCGGTAGACAAGGCAAATGAAAACGCTCAGTCCCAGTCACCCCACCTCCAATACCTCCAGAACAAAGTTCACAAAAATAAAATGTTGGTCCATTTAAATTGTCTCAATCGATACCTGAGTCCAGGAACTACGTAGGAGGATAGACCGGGCTCCTTTCTTGGCACGGGCGAAACGTTCTGGGGATATTATTCTAAAAAACTCCTGACTTTGGACACGTTTCCACAGGCAGCTTGCAATGCCACGGCAAGGCATCAGGTTGTGTGCATCTGATCTACATATATGAACGTAACCCATTCTGGGCCAACCTCGGTCGCAAAGCAGAACGGTAATATGTCGCCTACGTGAGTATCACATGCTAGCGCCAGCACTCTCTGGTTAAAAAAACATACTCGCGTATCCGCATACCGCAATTGCTGAGCCAGCCCTAATGCCTCACTTGTCTCTCTCTCAGGCACCCTCTGATGGCCTGGCATCGGGAACATTCCAACGAGAAATCCTGCACATTGCTTGACATGCCAGGCCCACACCGTACCTGAGCGCGAGAAACTATCAGCTCGAACCAACAGAAACAAACACATTCTATGTTCACCCAGCAACGTAACATCTCTTTGCAATGCGCTTTCAGCTCCATGACATACTATTGCCAGCAAGGTATGACTTTAATTACCACGTTGAGGCTCTCGAGCTCGGGGCTGCGTTCTGACTAACCAACCCATCTGTTGACCGCCCACCACAAACACTGCGCCCGTTGGAAGAGGAACCCACTTAGCCACACTGCCCACCTGAGACAAAAACAAACATGAAAAATGCACACCAGCCTGTCAGGCAACAAGCACCTAGCAGGAGTTGTCTTGGGTTCTGCGTCAAAATGAGACAGACACTTTCAGTAAAAAAACTAGAATGCCCAAGCGGCGTTGCTTGCGGTAAGTTCTGGTGCCACCACCCTGACCTCATCGTTATCCACGAAAGTAACTGTTCGCAGTTTGGCCACCTCCTCAGTGGATTCTTGTGCGAAAACAAGGGCGCCTTCCATCGGTTACTTTCAAGGGAAATAGTCGCAAAAAAACAAACAGAAAAAAAGAGGAAGCAACCCGCTGTGCAGCCAAAACTCCTCGGCCACAATTTGAGGGGCAGTGGTGCGATGGAGCTCCGTGCGCAACAATGCAATGGTTGAGGAGTACGCAGCAGATGCGTAGGCAGCTGTTGTGTTCACAAACTCCGAACGGCCGTCGGACAGCAACAACGATCGGCCCTGGGAGGGGCGGGAAGCAAGCGTCTGCAACCCTGAAGCCTTCGTGAACAGAATCGCGTCGGGCCACAGCGCACACACACACACACACCCGTGCACACTTAACCCAAGCCTCGTTCAAGAACGTCTAGAATGGGCTGGGCAAGGCAAGAAGCACCATCACTCTGAAACCACAAGAGCACGCTGACTTTCCGTATAACTTGATGCTAAAAGCTTGTCTGGGGCTTTTGGTTGTGCATCCAGTATCCTCAAGAAGGGGCCGGTTTGATCAACCATGATTCACAGGTCTCCAAATTTCTACACTGAACTCGTCTAGGGCTACAAGCTTCAAAAGCCAAAACCCACGCATTCGCCGCTGTGCGCCACAGTTCCAACCCAAGGGCAACGCCGTGGACAGCTGAGGGCCCGTGAAGTCCCAACACCGTGCAGCTTCAGGGACGTTTCAGCGGATATGAACCGCTTGTATCAAGGGTATGCAGGCGTATATTGGTGGTATATAAGCATCCATCCTGGACAAATGGGCCCATGTTCCGGGGTCGGTCATTCAGGCGCAAACGTCGGTGTCAAACACGCGTCCCAACCTCAAAAGAGCATTCTCCAAGAAAACCCGCAAAGTGGCTTTAAAACCCATTAAAACCATGGGGGGCTGCTTTGGAAGGGGAGTTCATCTTTTGCCCCGCACGCCCGCCCTAAACGCTGCCACAGAAGCTGCCCAAATTCCTCCTGCGCTGCCAGCGCTGCAATTGTGGAAGGACATGAACGAATGTCTGGACGCCTGGACGAACCGAGGATCCTAGTCTCGGCTGGTCCCTGGACCCGTCCACCAAATGACATCCTACTTCAGACGATCCTAACTTCTTCTCAGAAGTAAGAGCTTCAAAATCCGACCCGAAAAACAACCACCAAAGGAACGCGGTGAAAGGTTGAAGGTTTTCTGGGGAAACCAACCGGTAGTCAGCGACAGCTTTCGGACTTGGGAGCGCGGAATACTGGCGACAGGCAGTGGACCCTTCGGGGTCGATGCTGGCCGGTTGGTTTCCCGTCGGGAGGTGCAAACACAGCGGGTAAGCGTTTCAATTGTCGCTAAGGCGCAGGCCATGCTGAGCAGCAAAGCCCTGCCAAATTATAGCAACAGGACTATCCATCAAGCCAGAGATGAAGCCATCAAGGCTTCCCACCTCTTTCGTCAGCGAACAACAACAATGCCAAAGCATCTTCTCCTTCACTTGAACAACAAGGTTCTCGTCAACCCGTGGACTTCCCTCCAATTGCCATGTGCAAGCAGCCCACCCAGAACTTGCTTATGGTCATCATGCGGCGACAGTCTGCCTCCTCTTCAGGTGTCGATAGACTAGGTGTAACGGATCGACGAGTCATTTCAATTCAATTCTTTGTCTGCCAACAGCTTGACCGTCGGCGTTCCAACATGCTGTCCAACATGGGGGGAAGTGTTTGTGTGACAGACTGAGGGGGTTTTAGCTAGTTGCAACATTGACGCAGATTTGCTAACGAAACCCGTGGCCTTGACAAAGAGGGCCTTGATACCTCCTCCTGAGTGGACAGCAGTGCACCTTTCGCAATGAAATCGCCCAGCAACAGCCACCGTGCTGGGGTTGACGAGGGCATACCTCGGATCAAATATTGTAAATGCATCCTTTGCCCTCGCTGCGCAGACTGCTTCAAAACAACAAACAACAATTTGGATGTGTCTCAGCGTGGACGAGTGATGGGCCCAAGAAACGCAATGGACAGTGTCGTTTTGGCTGCAAAAGCACCAACAGAAGCCCGCCATGGCCTCGGATGGGGAGCACACAATAGGTGAGGTCCGTAGCGGAGAACAAACACCCTTCCATTCATGCATGTGATGCTTTTCACGGCGCTTCTCATCTATGTGTTCTCTACGATGTGTGCATGGAATTTGCATCAATTTCTCACGCAGCAAAACAAGCAAGGGCGTGTCGCACCTGGCAACGGCAAGGCAGGCAAGCGTAGAGGCCGGACGACCCTGCTGCGCCTGCAGTGTCTGCTGTAGGGGGGAGCGCCTCTACCTCCTGTTTTGCCAGCGGCCATGGCTGCAGGAGCCGCGCCAGGTGGAGATATGACTATGCAAATGACGCAGCCTGTTGTGCAGCACCAGCCTGATTCAGTCTGAATGGAACGAAGCGGTATGCAGTGGTGAAGCCAAGTGAAAACTTGCATGGCAGTGTTGGCGTTGCACTTGCTTGCAAAGGTTGCCTGCCTGCCGCGATGGCGAGCGGTCGCACTACTGAATACGCAGCTGCTCTGCGGATGGACGCACATGGTGTGGGTCATTGCCCGATGGTTCCTGATGGAGCTAATTTTGTTCCGCGAATTGCGCAAAAATTATTTGGTGCAATCGAGTGGCAATTCTGGCAATGTGGTCCGTACCCCGTGTCGATCCTCATGGAGGTTGGGATGCAAATCAAGTATTTTGCTGGTAAGTGTCTGAGTGAGTTTATTCTGACACCCAGGTGCGCAAGGATGGCACAACTACCGCGATGGTTTCTGACAACGACGCAGGGCGCTTGTTTAGATTGTCTGGACAAGGCCATGTCTACAGCAATTGCCGCGTGTCACGACGTGTGCCAAATCAGCCCTTCTGCGGCTGCCGGCTGCCATTTCTCGCAAAGAAGCCTTGAAGTTGACCCGCATCCTGTAGTCAGCCACTTTTGGCTAAAGTTTTAATTCCGGAAGCTAATTCGTTAGCTAGAATGCAAGTGAGCTCCGGAAAGCTATGTTGCAAGCTTAAAAATAGGGGAAGCTGGTGAGTCGGCCATTTTGAGGTAAAGATGTAGCCATTTTCCTGGCAACAAAAACAAGGGAGCTAGCGAGTCAGCCATATCCTGCATGTTTCTTCCATGGTCCAAAAGGCAAAGCTATCGCCAGCGAGCCCCTAAAGGGTTGGTCAGAAGCTCTGCGCACTACTCAGAGGGGTGGAGCTAAATCGGCAATCAGGCAAGGTTGATGGCCGAGTGAGCGGACTGCGCGATTGCTCGCATGTGAAGCCGGCCTCCGCTGGACTCGCGCTGGCACCAGCCAGGTCGAGAGCACAGGATCGTTACCTGATTTGTGGGTGCGTCACCACGAGCAGCTGGCCTTCCCGTGAATCATGCCCAGATCAAGCGCATGCAGGGAGTCCAGCATGGGATCGATGCAGTTTCTCGTACGCATGTGAGTGCTTTACTTTCGTGCTACGGCTAATACCAACATTCGGCACGCCCATGTTCCTGACCATGTTCCGCGTCAGCCAGAAGTTGTTGCCAAGTCTGGCCTTGAAAGCAAGAAACAGGTTACGCGCAAAGGGTACTGCCTTGCCTCCCTTTGCGAACATTGGTACCGCAGCCTCAGTGGACAACCAACTTTGAGGTCATTAACAAAACGGTGAGTAGTCACTGATGTGAAGTATGGCCGGCGGATCGGCTGAACAATGATTTGCATGCGCAGGCCGCGTTGATTGGCCAATAGGTAAAGGTTTTGACCCGGGCCCATGGCTGCGCTTTCTGTGATGGATGGGCTGTGCAAGAACTGTGGCAAGTTAAGGAATTATTCGATCAGCTTGCACAAGTGTTCATGGCTACTGGACAGGCAGCGGTTCTAGTATGGCACGTGTGGAGATGTAGTTCTCATTCCAAAACATTCTGGAGCGCAGCGCTGTAGCGACTTTATAAATCTGTCAGGTTGCGTCATGGCTTGACGCAGTGGCAGCCGGCGGACCTAGTTGGCCGCTGATGGGCTGCAGGCGCGTGTGTTCTTTTGCAGCGCTTGGACTTCCCAAGCCTGTTCTTGACCGTATGGGATATTTTTCACAGACCCTGAGACGACGCTGCTTGCTGCCACGCTGTGCGATCGCTCTTTGGCCGTTTGCGCCCGCTTGACTGACATGTTGTGCTTTGCCGATTTGCCGTTATGCCAAAGCCACATCTCCCAAAATGCCGAAGTTGTTTCAATAGTTGTGTCATGGACCCGAAGCTGCACTGCACCGAAGCTGCCAGCATTGACTGATAACTTAGCACGAGCCCAGTACAATGTCAAAAGTGCGCACGTAACTGCTAATGTGAACGTCGTCAGCATACCGCCGTCAACCCAAGGCTGGTAGTCTTATAAGGAATCGCTCAGAATCAGGGACACGCCGTGATACGCCCATAGTTGTGCTGATGTGTGTTGCATAGATCTGTAGTATCCGTGCGGGTATTTGTTTTGGCCATAAATGTTTACTTCATATCATTAAAGGCTTCGCATACTCATTCCTTGTTGCAGTACAAAATCGTTTGGCCTCCTTGTTGCTGCTTCATCTATGCCATCTTCCGTGCCACGCATGTCCTCTTGTGGCTGATGTCCCCTCTGGCGCTGTCGACCCTCCGGCGGCAGAACTTTCTGCCGAAAGGCCCCGGCGGCAGAAATTGGCGCCGATTAAAAAAAAAAACGCCCGCGAGACAAAAAGACGAAACGCAACAAACACTCCGACACGCTAAAACCTACTTCCGCCGATTTCCCGACGAATTCCGCCGATTTCCCACCGATTTCTGCCGATTTCCTGCTGCCTTCAGGAAAACTAGAGACGCCGCCAACAGCAAAAAGGCGCCTTTTTCCATCAAGGCAGAAAGTGGCTTCCCGCTTGCGCAAAAGCAGCTCTACGGTCAATGCGCAAAGGCGAGAAACCGGCCTTCAGGCCTTCAGGTATACTGGTATGCGATTCAGGGCCATCATAGCCACATCCAGCCATCATCGCCGCAAGTGGGTGTTTTCTTTTGGGTGGTTGGTACGCCTACGCGAGCGCCTACGCAAAGCCTCCTCGACTGCAAGGGGTGCCTACACACGTGTATTTGCCCTTCCTTGCCTACGCGGATACCCACGGCCCACGCAAGCGCTTGCCCGCTGCTCTGCTACTTCGAGCCTCGTAACTCTGCCGAGTCATTCATTGGCCGCTGCCGCTGATCATGTTAAGCTACCGTTTCAGCCTGCGCCGTTGCAGACTGCAGATGGTGCGCCTCGAGTACTACACTTGTACTGAAAAGTTGCGATTTTGGAGTTGGAGCTGCTACAGTGAATGTTGCGAATCACAGCTAAACAACTCACAAGCCGCCGGAAAGGGACAACTTCCTCGAGCCTACGCAGATGCCTACGCGGAGCCTACGCGGATGCAGGCGTTCTGCTTTGACTAATCCAGGCCTGACATTCTGCGCGATAGGAGCTTGCTGTGCTTACACGCAACGCAAACTTCAAAGCTACCGTGAACCATGCAGCCACTCTCCCAACAACTGCAAAGGCGGCCCTATGATTCGATGTATCATTCCAGGCTTGTCTAACACGCAGGAGCCTACTTGAAGAAAAACAGCGATGCCCGCGAAACGCCTAGCCTAGGCCCGCCACCTAAACTGCCCACACGAACAGCACGCAGTTCTCTTTTTGTATAAATCCTTGGTTCCGAAAAAAACGCTGCCCAACTGGGGCTTTGATCGAAGGCACTTCTTCCTGAAACCCTTGCTCCCCTTGTGCTTGGATTCCGGGAGAGGCCACTTGCTGATGTGTAGTGCACCGCCGCTTCTTGTTGCAGAGCAATCCTGGAAATGCATCCTGGGGAGCGGCAACAAAAAGAAAGCAACACCGGCTAAATAAACACTTCCAAAGAGTTGAGTAACTTTTGAGAACCAGTTGTCAAAGAGTTTCCAACACTGTGTCATATACCAGTCAGTCATAGTCGTTCCAAGAACTAATGCCATTGTTCAAGAGCTAACGTGTCCAACGCTCAAAACACTTGTTTACGAATTGACACACCAAAAGGCAAGAATATGCTTGGGTACGCGTGAGCTACTGGACTAGACAAAGTCCACCACTCCAAGTATGGCTTGTCGGAACATTGCTTGTGCCACATAACCGGTTTGGCCTTGATTGCATCACACTCATCTCAGAGAAATCGGCTAAACTTTAAACAAACACAGTTTTGTGCCTGGAAAAATCCCTGTGAAACTGGAATAAGACACCAATTCCAACTAGTGCCTCCACAGCATATCAAAGGAAGGTCACGCAGTCCTCGTGCCAAGGTTTTGTATGAAGTAGTCCGCCCGCACTGCCCCGCCATCTCCGGATCTGCCTAAACGGCGCCAGCCAACAACAGGCCCCAACCCTAATTGTGCTTCTGGGGCAGGTCATAGTCACAATTCGATGATCTAAGTATTTGTCTTGAATCGCCTGCGTGCTGCGCTGAACATGGGCAAGACTAATTAATCATTCATGACAGGGAGTCGCTGGCCTTTTCGGGCAATCCTATGATAACCAACGCCAACCTTGAATTCATCTGCCAGACCATTCAAAAGGATGAATGATGAGAAAAGCTGGCACCTCTTATGTTGAGAAGTGGGAGTCGCGCCTCTCTCTTTCGGATGTACATATTTCATGTCTCACCTCATGCGCCTGAGTGCGACTGACCTTCGCCTGGATCCTGATATGCTGCCTCACACTCCGGCACTTGTCTGATACGCAGCGCAAGTTTGTGTGTAGGCAGCTCCTTGCTAAGTCATCCTTGTGTAAAACAGTTTGGTTGCTTGCGAGGTAGCGCAGACCGAGTGCCAATTCTGTAATCCTGGGCGCCTAGATTGGTTGCGGGCACTGTCTGCGCCCTTTAGGCTCGTGTAGCTGCCAGAGTGGCTAAAAACTCCTCGAGCTCCTCGCCTTGAGTCGGCTTGCCAAGTTCACCAAAACGAAATGGCCTCTCAACCTTGCCCTGCGTCCCAATATCGCTGCACTTGCGATATCCACATCAAAGACTCATCCACCTGCCGCACGTGTCCAGTCCCAAATTCTGGAGATGATCTGTGGGATGCTAGATTGTTGCAGCCACGAACTTGCTCCCGCCTGAACTTGGGCGGATTGCTTCTCCCCGCAAGGCCTTCTGGTTCCCAGCGTAGTCCGCATCTGCGATCACCTACACGACGCGCAGCGACGTTCTGGCACTCATCCCTGGCGCGCCAACACCTGGTGTTGCCAACCCAACCTGATTCTTTGCAAACTGGATTGCTGCCAGTCTTTCCAGCCCTTTCTGCTCAACTTGCTCTGCCTCATATTCTGCAACTGGCGCTCTCTTCCTCTTTCATGAGGATGCCTTGGGCCAACCTTTTACCAACACTACATTGAAGCCAGGGTGTGCCTGGTCTCAACTTGTTGCCTCTCTCCATCGCGCACAGCTTGCGCCATCTCCTCCCCTGTGTCTGCTGCTCGTACTGACTACATTTGAGGATCTTCAGGACCATTCGAGGTCCATGGTGCAAATTCTCGGCCCGCCAACTAAGGCCGTTTCTCTTCGTCTCCACGTGCTGCCTAAAGATGAAAATCATGTCTTCCTCTTCTCAATTGCCGTAGAAGATGTTGATCGAGCACAGGATTGGGCTCTTGACCTAGCCAACGACAAAGAATTTCACCTTGATGCCACCTGTGTCGGTCATTGCCATGTTGACTTTCTAACTCTGGGCATGGCTCGCAATCTTTCCACCTTCATGGCACCTCTCCGACATGCGGAGATGTCAAATCCCGATTTAGTCATCTTGCAAGGCCAAGATTTGAATCTGCACCTCCACACTCTCACATCTGTGCTTGTACTGTCGCTCCGCCTGAGGGCGTTCCGGCAGTTCCAATGCCCTTGACGCCCTTCTGTTGGTCGCAGTCGCCCTTCTTGCCTTTGCCTTTGCTGAACTTGCCCTTCTCTCTCCGAACCTTGATGCGAATGTAGTCCACATCCATGGCTGCGCATCACCACTTGCCGGTGAAATATCGGTTGTCCACCTCGTGACGATTTGGACTTCACGTCATCGTAGCTGCTGGTCTTGCCAACCATCATGAGTTTGAGTTGAACAGGACGCACAGCCGAACTGCCAGAACTATTTCCACCTTCATATGTGGGGATAGACCTAGCCAAGCATTGGCTAGTTGTGCGATGGGCGCCAAAGCTCCGCGCCCTGCCCCTGCTGCGAATCCTTCACCTGATCCTCCAAGCGTCATAGCCGCTTTGATTTCCCACGTGCGGGGCTCCTGCAACGCGCTTCGTGTCAGTGCGCATCTCTCTCTCTCTCTTTCTCTCTCTCTTTCTCTCTCTCTCTCTCTCTCTCTCTCTCTCTCTCTTTCTCTCTCTCTCTCTCTCTGCTGAGGCGGACAAAGTCAACTCTGCCACGCTGAGCGCTCTCAACATAAGCAAAGGGCCCCTTGCCTGCCTCGATTGCCGATTGCTTTGATGTAATTCTCCATGACGAACCTTTAGTTTGCACAATCTCAGCCAGCACGTCTCTGAATGCTACAGCTGCTTTTTCTTGCTCTCCTCGCCCGTGACATCGTTTCGTCTTGGAGCGCTGTCTGGGCTTCCGTCCAGGTCTTAGAGCGCTCGCGCTTGACTGTGACTGACCTTCACCTGAATCCTGACAGATATTTAAAAGTGGCAAATGAAACTTCGTGGCCACCGCGACCCAGCTGTGTTTCGCAGACAATGACGAAAATAAACCAAAAAGAACTAGCAGCAATCAAGCTCATGTTCGGTCGTGTTTCTTCACAAAAACCGACGGCAAGAGCAGGCCGGTTGCTCGGAAAAGTGCCTAAAAGTGGCTGGCAAGTCTGTGAAGTCCCGTAAAAAGCCCCTCCAGCCCGCGAAGGAAACAGCACTTATGCCGTTCAATCGCTTGACTTCAACCCGCCCCGCCCCTCGCCAACTCCAAGTTGCACAGCTGAAAATCCATGGCAGCTTCACACGGCGAGGATCTGTTGCACTGTTCCAGGGCATAGCCATAAATGGCACCGCCAGAAAATGCTGCGCTGCAGTTCCGAAAGCTCGCGTTTCCACCCGTCTGCAGGAAATTCGAGTGGGTGAAAATCGCACCTGGGCAGGAATGCGAAAAAAGTATTTCGTTTAAGCTTTGCATATTGGGGCGACCATATGTATGTTCAATGTCTGCTAGTAGTAGTAGCAGTAGCAGTAGCAGTAGCAGTAGCAATGGTAGAAGTAGTAGTAGTAGCAGCAGCAGCAGTAGCAGTAGTTGTGTAGCAGTGGTAGTAGTAGTCGGTCGGCAAGTAGGAAGGTAGCAGCAGTAGCGCGTGGTAGTACGTGGTAGTAGTGCTAGTCATGGTGTTGCTGATACTATTGTCGTTAGGATAGTAGTCGTAGCAATAGCAGAAGCAGGGCCAGCAGCAGGGGTAGTGCTGAAAGAGTGACGCTACTGGTAGCGGTAGTAGTAGCCATAGCCGATTATAGTAGTAGTGAAAGTAATAATTTTCATATGTAACGACCCAACTTTTTCAACATGTTTCTACATGTGTCAATAAAATCCATACATTTTTAGTTTTGTCAACACTTCATGACTACAAAGACTCAGAAGCTGACATCCAAAACCACGTGTTTATTGCATTTTTTGCAGGAGCGTAGAAGCTGGCGTCTGAAAACACTGCGTTTTGAGAAAGCGTAGTCTCTTAAAGGTGGGGTTCAAGCTGACCTGTTGGGCTTGTTGGCTGTTTACTCCTGATTAATAGCCCCCCCCTTTTCAGGTTGACCAGGTTCAAAAAAACGAGTTTTCCATGGTCCCCCTTAGCATACCCTTTAACCCGATTGTCTGCCATCCTCCCGCCTCCAGTCCTCCCTGGCCGGTAGGACAGTGGACAGCAAAAGGAAGCTGAAGTTGGTCGAAGAATTAGCAATAATAGCTTCTGTAGTTGAAAACTTGGCTTTGACGTTATTACTTTCTCGTTTGCGGGGGCAAAATGACAGCCCTTGTTTGGGTTTATCGCCAAACCTTGGCGGCCCCCTGAGACTAGTAGTGGCTGGCAATTGGCGAGGAAGCCGACAGTCTTTCTTACCAGCAAACTGAGAGGCTGGCTTTAGAATTTACAGAATAGGCTTGGGGTGGCTTACGTAGGGCTTTGCTAGTGCTACTAGAGGTCTTGCTGGTGAGGCTAGTGCGTGGTGCATACCAAAAGTCGATAAAAGCCTCAAACCGCGACAAGTGTCTAAAGAAAACCCAAACAAACAAGCAAGCAAACAAGCAAACAGACAGACAGACAGACAGACAGACGCACAAACCGACATTCGCCAAAGGCAAGCCGACCTGTCTGCCATTGGGATCCGGAGGCTCCAACGTATGACTTGGTGCCGCTTCCATATTTCTACTTTTTGCTGAGAAGTAGACACAGGGCAGAAACAAAATTGTGGACCCATCAAGCCCGGGTTCTCTCTCAACGCCCCATGCCGTCAAAGGACCGCCAGAGAAAATTGCATGCGAGTCCGCGAACTTCAGAGATCCGCCAGACCTACAGCGTGAAAGTGGATGGCACTATTTTGCCAGTCAAGAGGATCATGAAACCAAAATGTTGAGCCATCTGCTCTCACCGCAGTGGGCCCACCGCGCGCAGAGTTGCTGTGTCATGCTAAATATTAGGCCTCAGGACTTCGCTCAGTCCTCAAAATGCAGAGCATCACACGCATGCGGAAAAAAACAATTCGAAAACGGCGCTCAGCCTCGACTTGGTTGTCTTTCCTTTTGGTGTGAGCCTCCTACAGCTAAGGCCGCAAACCCAGGAAAAACAGAGTAACGGGCGCTGGGCACATGACTTTTTTTTATTTGGCTGGATTCCCTTGCCTTTGGAATTCATCAGTGGAACGTTGCAAAGGGCTTCCCAGCTCCAACTAGGCACAGCTGGATGGGGAGGATACGTAGCAAAAAATGGTGCCCTCCCGGGGTCCCTTTTGTTGTACGAGCCCCAAATGAAAATCACCCATTGCCCAGGCCAAAGAGAACATCGGAGATTTGGCAAGTCCCCGGCTGTGGTCACACTTGGTAAGTACATCCACGACCCTCCCGCATGATCGTAAATAGACGAACTTCGCCTGGCATGCGCAGACTGACAGCCAGTTCCACTCCACACATGCAGGCAGGGAGCTGGTTGATATGGCCGCGCAGTACATACAGCGAGCCTCCGTCTTCTCCACGACATCCCTGAAAAATTCATTCAGGGCACGGATGCTACGTTGATTAAATTGACAGAAAGTATTGCAATTTCGGCATGGCGCTGCATGCTATGCCAACCCCTGCACATTCCAACGCGTGCTACTTTATTGTAGATTCTGCTGTTGCCTCAGTTTACAACGCGAACGGCCGCAACTTGCCACAAACGCAGCAGGCAAAAGCGCCCGCAGATGGTCGCACAACGCCCGCAAAAAGCCGCACAACGCCCGAAAACAAAACAAACAAATGCAGAAAGCGCACACCCTCACGAAATACTCAAGATGCTAACGCCTTAAATGGGAAACTCCCAGGAACAAGTATGGAAAGGAAAGTGCAGGTCAATATGTTTGTTGCTCAAGAAATTGATTGTTGATCTGTGGATCAATACATTCAAGAGGAACCATAATGATGCCGCACATTTGCAGGGATTCCCGGTTTTGACACTTTTCCAGGTTGAATCGACAATGTATAAATAAATATATATAAATAAATATATATATATATATATATATACTGTATATATGTCAACAGAATTGCGCGGCAGCGTGACTGGTTGCAAAACTACACCTTTTGCAAATCCGCGATGTAATCCGAGTGGGTTCTCCAACCAAGCTAGCTTGAAATCCAGCTGCGCTGTGTGTCTTTGAGCTCGAAGAGCAAGGGCAACCCCCTCGTCAGCATCCCCTGCGCCAAACATTTGGACCCCAAAACATCTCTGGCATCCTGGCCTTGCAACTGGCTCCTGGTGCCAACCTTCAGAAAATACCGCGCAAATCGCCCCCGGCAGCCTCTGCATCCTCGCCAACTTTACCAGCATCCCCAGCATTCCTACATCACCAGCATCTAGGCTTTCCAGCATCCCTTGCATCCCTTGCGTCCCCAGCACCACTCAAAGCCTAAAAACATGCCCCCCTGAGAGTAGGTGTTGACGGTGGGCAGACATAGGCGGGCATGTTTGCAAGCAAATGGGCAAGGTTTCTGCGCAAGCGGGGCCGGCGCCACTATGCAGGAAACATTGCACATACCATGTGTTTGCCGTTGGGTGGGTGTGGGTGTGGGTGGGTGGGTGGGGTGGGGTGGGGTGGGGTGGGGCGGGCGGGCGGGCGGGCGGGTGGGTGGTGGGGTGTGGCTACGCGCTGAAAAAGAGGTGAAAAACTTTGTCCGTCAGTATGCGCTGCTCACCCAATAAGCACGACCGAGCCTGGAAGATCATACGCCCTCCCTCCATGAAAAGGTCATCGCCGACAAAAAGGCAGCCTCAGACTTGTCCCAAACAACCCAACGACTGCATGGCATGTACGCTGGCCCAACAAACCAGGAATCTCAACACCAATGAGGTACTTTTGGACAAAAATCTTTATGAAAACACAACCACGGCGATTGCTGAATAAGGGGGTGACTGGATCCAGATCAGCTTGGGGAGAAACATCCACCAAAAGCAATATGCCGGATTTATTGCTCCATGGTTGGAATCGTGATCATCAAAACATGGGACCCGCAAAATGGTGGTTTTCCTCTTCTAGCTTCCTGATAAATCCACGACCCCAACAGAGGCACCTGTCAAAGAAAGGCACACCCATGTGGCCCGTGTGCTCATCTTGCAGGTTTGGATTCTGCATGGCTCCGCGCCTCCAAAAGAAGCGGTGCCGTTGCGGAAGCTCACATTGCCGTTGCTGATCTTCAGCGTCTCTTCTACGTACAAGGCACCTGGAGCTTCTCAAAATCCGCCGACCCCATGCCTGGTCCAGAATGGACCATTCTTTTGGCATGGGGGGCGGTTGCTTTTGTTGATATTTTTCTATAGGTTTGATGTAAATATTTTATGTATATAAATATGTCCTTTGGGGCGGGAAAATACGTCGGCTGGGTTTCTGGATCTCTGGATGTCTGGATCACTGGATCTCGATCTCTGGATGTCTTCTACATCTCTGGATGTCTGGGTGTGGATGTCTGGATGCCTGGATGTCTGGATCTCTGGGTCTCTGCATCTCTGGATCACTGGATCTCTGGATGTCTGGATCTCTGCGTCTCTGTCTGGATCTCTGGCTGTTGGGATCTATAAATCTCATGGTTTGGGGTGGTTAAGGGTTGGTTTAGGGCTGGTTTTATTAAGGGTGGTTTAGGGCAGGTGTTAAAAAGATACATGTAAGAAAACATGAAGCTGACCATTTTCAATTCGAGGAACAGGCCCAAATTTAACAAACCTGGCTATCTAATTACCCTAATCCAATATGGACAGTATAGTTCCGTTCATGCAAAGCCGCAAATGGAAGTCTATGTTGGACACCTGAATTAGTCAAGCATTAAAACAGAGACAATATTCATGAACTGAGTCAATCAGTGGAGTTTCAATTCTGGCCGATGGCAATCAGTTCGAGGGCGAAGTTCACCCATTTCTCCACCTGCGGACATGTAGTTCTGTACGTTTAACTGCGGTAATCTTACTGATCGTGAGCATCAGCACCCATTGGGCCATGAGGACAATACCACCACTAAACCATCCTAAGCCAGCCCAGCCCTAAACCAACCCTAAACCACCCTTACCCAACCCTAAACAACATAAAGGGGGTAGTGCTCCAGCCCGACATTTTTTTCAGGGGACCCTGGAATAAAGTCTTGTTGACTGGCCCTCCAAAAAATATCAAAAGGAAGCTCCAGCAATACCAAAGCAAATTGAAACTCAATTCCAAATCTCAAAAGGGAAGCTCCAGCAATACTAATTCAAATGGGAACTGAATTCCAATTGTCAAAAGCAACCTGCAGCAATACAAAATCAAATGAAAACTCAATTCATTCCAAGTGTCAAAAGCAACCTCCAGCAATGCTGAATCAAATTGAAACTGAATTCCAAGTTTTAAAGGAACCTCCAGCAACACTACATCAGATTGCAACCCAGTTCCCTTTCCAACAAAATCAGCTCAGCAATACGAAATCAAATGGAAAGTCAAGTCTACCAATACTAACTCAAATGGAAACTCGCTTGAACTGGATCATCTCAAGATAGTATTCCAGGTGCCCCCATTGTTGAGGGAGGGGGCCCGTGTACTAATTTTATGACATTAGTGAAACAATGCTCCCAAACATGCTTCAACAAATGCTGGAAGGGCGGCTCGAATCAAACCTGACCCGGCCTCCATCATCTACCCCGCTGCCTCCGCAGTCCACAAATTCAATGTCTGGGTTCACAAATTCGAGGGAGCCCTCCGCCTCCACACATCGCACGCCTGACAAAACATCGAGGCTTGCGGGATGAACTCAGGGTCATCACAAGCCAGTGGGAAATATAGGCCCTAAGATTCCTCGGGTTCCCCTTCTTTGGGCGGTTTGTGACGCGGCCGAGCTGCATTCAAGTTTGGATGTCAGATGTTCAAGCCCGGGCGCCCACATGGAAATGTCTCAAAGGAATCGGTCCATTTCCTATGGCACGGGTTTTGGTTTGGCTTCCTAATCAGCTAGAAGGGGGTCCATGGCGGTGCTTAAGTAGCATGTAGAGTCCCTTTGCAAGTTCGACTAACTACATGTGAACATATGGCATGCAGAATCGATTATGTATGTGCAAGTGTCTCCTGTACTCAGGGTCATCTTGTGACGGACCGTGAGCACCGAGCAGAAACAGGTGACCAGGACTGAAACTCACCGCTACCTGATCTGAGGCTCGGGGCTCAGATCCGGCTCTCTCACAAGATCCGCTCTCCGGGATTCCAACGAATGTGTGGAAAAGCCAGAACCTTGAAGTCTCCAAGATCCAGACGCAATTAAGAATTGGCAACCTTTTGTTTCACCTTGCAACCCTTGCAACCTTGTTTTCCACCTAGACCTTCTTTTCTCACCTTGGAAACTTTTTCTGACCTTGGAACACTTTTTCTCACCTTGGAGCCTGTTTTTCTCTCACCTTGCAAGCCTTCCTATTTCACCTTGCCCCGTGACAACGTCGAAGTCGAAATAAGGTTTGTACAGCAGCAGAAGAAGTAGTAGTAGTAGTGGTGGTAGTAGTAGTAGTAGTAGTAGTAGTAGTAGTATTAGTACTATTAGTAGTAGTAGTGGTGGTAGTGGGTGAGTGGGTGTAGGGGTATTAGTAGTAGTAGTAGTAGTAGTAGTAGTAGTAGTAGTAGTAGTAGTAGTAGTAGTACTAGTAGTTGTAGTAGTAGGCGTAGTCGTAGCCGCAGAAGCAGGAGTGACGGTAGTAATAACACACGAGTAGTGAAAGTGATGCTACTGATACTAGCAGCAATACCATTACCATTAGCAGTAGCAGTAGCAGGAGCAGTAGCAGGGCTTCTACCACTAGTACTGCTACTACTGCCACTACTGCAACTCCTACTTCTATGACTGCCACTGCTGCTACTGCTACTACTACTCGTAATAATATTTGTTCTAGGAAGTTTAGAAGTTGCGCAAACAGAAGGGCCCACCATGGGGCCTGCGCTTGTGCGAGTACAGGTGCATCCATCTATGCCAAGGCGTCGAAAACATTGATTTCAAAAGCACACTCCCATGGCGGGCCGCCCTCTACGCGAACTATAATTGAAAGGCACTCCGGCGCACAGATGAGATGAAGAAAAATGAATGCACGCTAGAAAATACGGGGGAAGAGAAAAGATACAAAAGTATGAAAAAGGTACACAAAAAAGAGAAACAGAAAAGGGTAAAAGACAATGTAGAAACAGATAAGCCAAGATAGAAAAAGTTTTTCCCGAAAGCATTGCGAAGAGTTCTTCCGGAAAAATCGCCAGCCTTATCACACAGCTAAACTTGCGCGAGCCCACTCGCACCAGCCTTATCGCACAGCCAAACTTACACGAGCCAACTTACACGAGCCAACTTACACGAGCCAACTTGCACGAGCCAACTTGCTCGAGCCAACTTGCACAGCTAACTTACACGAGCCAACTTACACGAGCCAACTTGCACGAGCCAACTTGCACGAGCCAACTTGCACAGCCAACTTACACGAGCCAACTTGCACGAGCCAACTTGCTCGAGCCAACTTGCACAGCCAACTTAGACGAGCCAACTTATACGAGCCAACTTGCACGAGCCAACTTGCACGAGCCAACTTGCACAGCCAACTTGCACGAGCCAACTTGCACGAGCCAACTTGCACGAGCCAACTTGCACAGCCAACTCACACGAGCCAACTTGCACGAGCCAACTTGCACGAGCCAACTTGCACGAGCCAACTTGCACAGCCAACTTACACGAGTCAACTTGCACGAGCCAACTTGCTCGAGCCAACTTGCACAGCCAACTTACACGAGCCAACTTACACGCGCCAACTTGCACGAGCCAACTTGCACGAGCCAACTTGCACAGCCAACTTACACGAGCCAACTTGCACGAGCCAACTTGCACGAGCCAACTTGCACAGCCAACTTACACGAGCCAACTTGCACGCGCCAACTTGCACGAGCCAACTTGCTCGAGCCAACTTGCACAGCCAACTTACACGAGCCAACTTACACGAGCCAACTTGCACGAGCCAACTTGCTCGAGCCAACTTGCACAGCCAACTTACACGAGCCAACTTGCGCGAGCCAACTTGCACGAGCCAACTTGCACGAGCCAACTTGCTCGAGCCAGCTTGCACAGCCAACTTGCACGAGCCAACGTACACGAGCCAACTTGCACGAGCCAACTTGCACAGCCAACTTACACGAGCCAACTTGCACGAGCCAACTTGCTCGAGCCAACTTGCACAGCCAACTTACACGAGCCAACTTACACGAGCCAACTTGCACGAGCCAACTTGCACGAGCCAACTTGCACAGCCAACTTGCACAGCCAACTTACACGAGCCAACTTACACGAGCCAACTTGCACGAGCCAACTTGCACGAGCCAACTTGCACAGCCAACTTACACGAGCCAACTTGCACGAGCCAACTTGCTCGAGCCAACTTGCACAGCCAACTTACACGAGCCAACTTGCACGAGCCGACTTGCCCGAGCCAACTTGCATGAGTCAACTTGCACGAGCCAACTTACACGAGCCAACTTGCACAAGAACCACTTGCACGAGATGAGCCAACTTACGCGAGCCAACTCGCACGAGCCAACTTGCACGAGCCAACTTGCGCAGCAAACTTGCATGAGTCAACTTATTCGAGCCAACTTGCGCGAGCCAACTTGCACGAGCCAACTTGCCCGAGCCAACTTGCAGGAGTCAACTTGCACGAGCCAACTTACACGAGCCAACTTGCACAAGAACAACTTGCACGAGATGAGCCAACTTACGCGAGCCAACTCGCACGAGCCAACTTGCACGAGCCAACTTGCACATCCAACTTGCGAGCCAACTTGCGCGAGCCAACTTGCACGAGCCAACTTGCCCGAGCCAACTTGCCCGAGCCAACTTGCACGAGCCAACTTACACGAGCCAACTTGCACAAGAACAACTTGCACGAGATGAGCCAACTTACGCGAGCCAACTTGCACGAGCCATCTCGCACGAGCCAACTTGCACAGCAAACTTACACGAGCCAACTGGCACGAGCCAACTTGCACGAGCCAACTTGCACGAGTATCACACTGCCTGTGAATATCTCAATGGTGCCAACGCCTGTCAAGGTTGGCAGTGTAGAATGTGAAGTTCCGTGGCCGGCTATACTTTTGAGTGATTGGCTGAAAGTTAGTTTTCAGCGCACTGACGGGTCTGTCTTGTTGCAATATCCGGCCATCAATGCCGACGAGTGGACGCAGGAGCTTGCCTCGTTCTGGAGCCGATACCAAATGGTAGAGCCGCGGCACCCGGTCTTTCGCCTGCCTGAGAAAGAGATAGCTTATAGCATTCCCCTTGGCATACCACGGCGACGAGGGCAGGGGGCGGCAGAAACGGCGACGTCGATGCAGCCGCTCCTTGCGAGAAAAGGCCACAGCTTCATGAGCAGATTTTTGCTCACTCTGGTGCCTTCAGAAAAGTATTCTGGGGACCGGTCACTGCGGGCGCTCCATGACAGCTTCTCTGCGGACCTTAATAGTCTTTTCCATCATGGATTTGAGGCCGCGTGCTTAGTTGCGAGTTTGCTGTTTCGTGCAAGTGTGAGTGCCTCTTTCAATTGCTGAGTTTGTGGCGCGCGATGGCCGCCGCTTGAAAATTCGCTGTGTAATGACGGGAGTGAAAGGAGATTGGCCATGGATCAGCCTGTTGCCTGCATGTGGGTCTTTTGTTTGCACGCATGCAACTTGTGACTGCAGCGACCCTTGTATGAATTTCCGAAATCTGTGGGACTTGGCAGTCGTAGGAAATGCCACTATTGCTCCTTTCACTTGCTCTCTCTCTCTCTCTCTCTCTCTCTCTCTCTCTCTCTCTCTCAATCTATATATCTCTCTTTCTCTTTCTTCCTCTCCCTGTCTTAGACCGTGATCACTCTTTCTTGCATGCGTTCTCGCTTTCCACTCCTGTTCCACTCCCACGCACTCCAACCTTGCTCAAGTCACACTCCATTTGTTTCCAATTATTTGGGCGGCATGACTTCAGTTTACTCTGCTCTCAACCTGTCGCTGTGCTGTTGCTGCTTGTCAGGAGTGGTTCA
The DNA here is from genome assembly GCA_963377175.1 of Effrenium voratum. Classification (NCBI taxonomy): domain Eukaryota; class Dinophyceae; order Suessiales; family Symbiodiniaceae; genus Effrenium; species Effrenium voratum. Next base: position 38,871 of record CAUJNA010003725.1, on the reverse strand, counting down.
ACACATCAGTCTCTGCGGCGTGGGGATCTCCGTCTGAGCCGCCTGGGCCTAGCCCTTACGATGAATGTCAACCTCAACCTTCACTATCTTTGAATCCTGGAGCCCACCCCCTGGCAGCGCCGCCGGACCAGGCTCATGTGTTTCACATGGGGTGGGGCAAAGACCTTTGCGCGTCAACAATTGTTCTGCTGGCGCGACTTGCGTGGTGGTCTGGAACAAGCTTAGAGACCCGACTTGCTGCCGCCTTTCGAGATTTCGTTGACTGGAGGGATGCCAACGGTGGCTATAGTTCCCTGACGGAATTCTCATTGAAGAAATTGAAAATCAAGTTGCGCCTTGGCGTTCCATAAATGCTTTTCCACATAACAACGGGTGCGCCGGTTTCAAGGGCCCCGCGTGTTGCATGGTGACATTGTTGATGTTGCAGCTGGAGAACACGGTTCTGGCCTGGGTCCATTGCACGGCAAGACTTGGTCTCTAAGGCTTCAGCAAGGCTTCCCGGCTGGCTGCGGCAATGGCCACGATGTGACTCAGCTCTGCCGATGGCTCCTCCACGTGAGCGCCAAAAAGCCTGCTAACGCCCGTCACGCACCTTGCCTTCATGCAATTTCAATGCCAGGCGTTTGTGGGGACACACATGCATGGTGTAAAAAAACATGGAAACATATTGGGGTAAACATGGCGCATGACACACAGGCACACACACACACACGTTTGCACATGTTGGGCATGCTGGGGCCCAGAGCCTCATGCCCTTTAGCGTGTGGCCCCACCCAGCACTGGCGCCACATGCTGAGGCACAGGGCAATGGGTCCCACACAGGCCCCATGCATGCACGCGAGTGTGTCATGGTTATCGGTGCGTGCCCGCGTGTCATGTTTACCCCATGCCCAATGGATGCGAGTGCTTGCAATGATGCGCCAACCCACGAAACAAGCGCATCAAGGAGCAAAACACGTGCCACGCACATGTGCCCTTGCACATGCCATGTACATACCCAATGCCAGGTTGACAGCATCAGCCATAGCTACGCGCGTTCGGCATGTGGGCGCTGGAACTTAGTCATGTTCTTCCGTGGGAATCACACGCACGTTCTCAGCACGCAGGAGCTGCCAGCTGACATCCTGAATCTTGCGCGCTTTACTTTCCAGAATGTGGAGTTGTATTTCAAAGGCATCAACAAAAAGGTTTGGATTTCCAGGAGCGCCACACAGCTTACGTTGCAAGTGTGCGATGAAAGAATGTGGACTGGCAGGAGCGAAGCTGAAATCTGCGCTCAGTCTTGTCAAAACATGTGTGCTGCTTGTTTGCATTATTTTTTCTTGGCTCAACCATTTGTTTTTCGCCCCGCTTCTGATTGAGTTACCTTCTGTGTGCCTGAGGAAGGCTACAGTGCGTTGGCCCGATGGTCAGCCAGCAAGCACTGGAAGCTGTATCGGATCAGGCCCAAGCTTCACCTTATACAGCAGGAGATCATGCGCCCTCTTTGCAATTAGCCAGTTTGAGTTTGTGACAATACTGTGCGCAACAGGATGTGGATGGTGGACCAACTAGCCCGGAACGCATCATGGGTGCTCTCGCCAGCCCGTGAGATGCTCAAATGAAGCTTGAACCGTTGCAACTTGATTGTTTTGCTTCGCAGGCTTCATGACGTGGATGGATGAGGACTATATTGGCCGAGCTCTTTGGCTGCCTGTGCTAAGGTGTTTTGAAGTCTTTGTGTGTGTGTTGTGCACACGCGTGCTAAGGTGGCCAGGATCCATCGGAAGACTCATAGTTTCACATGCTGCATCACCACGATGAAGCGGGCGCTTGCTCACTACCGCCGGCGCTGGCGTGCGTGCAAGTGAAAAAGGGTGAGATTGGCGGGCTATGGGCGCATGCGTATCAAAAAGTAGTCAGTAGAGCGTGTGATTGTCATGTAATGTAAAATGCAAAACTCGAAACGAGCGCCTTTTTTTTCGACAACGCAAACGAGCGGATTTCCAAAAAAACGAGCGGGAAAAAGTGGGCCACATTTTTGTGTACCGAAGGGTGGTCCAGGAATAAACAAAGTATCTTTCAGTTTCCTACGTAGCTACTCGTAAGTCTACCGTATCTCCGGCGGACCGTAGCCAAAACCGTCTGAACATAGGATAACTTGACGAATGCCCTTCTGCATAAACACCCCCACCAATATGCGGGACAGAGCGCAAAACAAAGTGCAGGACAAAGTGCCGGACAAAGTGCAGGACAAACTGCTGGACAAACAACTGTCCGACAAGTTGTCCGGGGGGTTGTCCGGAGGGTTGTCCGGAGGGTTGTCCGGAGGGTTGTCCGCCGAGATTTATGCTGCAAACCCTCCCTCCCGCCTCCAGGCGGTTCCCGAGTGGTTCCCGAGTGGTTTCCGAGTGGTTTCCGAGTGGTTCCGAGTGGTTTCCGAGCGGCAGTTTCCAAGTGGTTTTCGAGGTTTCCAAGTGGATTCCGAGTGGTTTTGGCGTGTTCCAAACCTGTCCGAAGACTTGTCCGGGGGTTTGTCCGTCCGGAGGGTTGTCCAGGGTTTGTCCGTTTTTTTTTTTTTTTTTTTTTTTCCGGGCTTTTGGGCCCTCTGTGAGAATAGGCTGCCCCCAGGTTGAAGAATCAGTTGCAAGGTTGACAATAGGTGCGCAAGGATAGGAAAAATGAATTTCAGCGAGAAAAAAAAGGCTCTAAGGTGAAAGCAAAAGGCTCAAGGTGGAAAAAATAAGTTGCCTGGCCTGCCGCATTTCCAACGTCGAAAGAAAGTGTCAAGGTAAACAAAAAGAGGTTCCAGGGTGAAAAAGAAGCAGGCCCGAATCACATTGGAGATGTGTTGTCCAGATGTCCAAGCTGCATGCCAATGCAAGGTCTCCCAACATTTCGAAAAATCTGGTCCCATATCAATTCTGCTAGAATGAGGGTGACACGCACGTTGTCCTGATCAAACTGTTGCTGGCAAAATTCATTTTGTCCTATCCCCCCTACAATTTCAATTGCATAACAGTCAGTCAGAACATTTCCGGAAGGGTCAACTCGGGATGCGCTAACAGAATCGGCTCAGCACGTGTAAGCGCACCCTGGGCGGATAACTGATGAGTGAAGACTCTCAGAGCACTACCCCCGGAATCTTGAATCCAGTTGCTGGCAGGATTTGCCAGCACATCCAGGATTCAACATTGAAGATGCTCAGGGCATGTCCTTTGGGAATCTCCAACCCAGGATGTGCAAAAAGGAAATGCAAACATGATGCGCTAGCATGTGCCAGCACATCTTGCTAGCACATGGTGGCAGATTGCCGGGGGCATGTTCTGAGAAACTTCCATCTTCAGGCTTTGTTGGTAAGAGCTAGCACACCTGAGCACTAAAGCAAATTTTACCACTAATCATGCTGACCCACATAGACACCTTGTACAGAAAAATAGTGCTAACTGCGTTCAGGAGTTTTTGTTTCTTTGCAAGTCCCCCATTGATTGACAGATTTGCGCATTTCCAAAAAATCATTGAAACACCAAATACTCAATTCATCAACGGAAATTTTGACGATGCTAATTCATATGGACCTCCCCAAATAAGTTTGATCGTGTCGGATTTTTGTACAGCAAAACTGAAATGAGCGAAAGCATTGGTTTGGCCGATTTTGGCCCAGAAAATGCGCGGAAACCGGCGTGAGCAAATATCAGCGGTCAATGCGCAGAAATAGGCAGACAAACGCTGGAACACTTTTCCAATTGCTTGTTTTTGCATGTATGGTCTGAAACGGGCATCAGTTTTGCTGATCCCTAAAACTCGCAGAACAATGTGTGTGTGTGTGTCTGTGCGTGTGAGGAGGGCCTAGTCGCTTGAAGGATGTCACTTCTTCGTTGACTTGCTGACA
>CAUJNA010003725.1:0-30000 GCA_963377175.1 Effrenium voratum | reverse complement strand
ACCAAGCAAAACAGGGGAACCTAGCCAAGGGCTTGTTGATCTCATCTGCGCAGGAAGCAAACCATGGGTAGTCATGGTGAATCCGCCATGATGCAGGCACCAGGGCGAGCGAAATGATCGCCAGCATCAAACATCGGTCCAGAAATTCGCCGCCTTTGAAATCCAAAGCCAGCTGGTAGATGGCAAAGTTCACAGTAAACCTGTGGAGTGCAGAGCACAGCTTGGCAATTTGGGGATGTGTCAAAGTAGGGGGACCGCATAGTGGTGGTTATTTTTTTGGTTTCGCTTCAAACCAGCCTGAAAGGGGACCCTCACAAAGACGAGGTGGATAGCAGTTGTGAGTATTGCCCCCCCCCATTACTCGCAGAATCCCAGTACTTAACGTAGTATTTCCAATGTGAAACGTAGTATGGCCAAGACATGCACTCACAGTCCCACCGCCCCAGAAAAAGTTGGACATGAAAGGAAACCATGAAGCAGTCAAACTAACCAGAATCAGGCCCTCTCGTGGGCAACCCCTTTTCCGCGACTGGTTGGCCTCACTTTTGTCAAAGGAAGTTTAACAAGAAACTTCCGTAGTACTGGAACTAAATGAGCTAGCTGCTTTGACATATAGCTATGACAGGTAGCTAGCATGACAAATAGATAGCTTTGACATATAGCTAGCTTGACAGATAGATAGCTTTCCAATAGGCTTGCATGACAAATAGATAGCTTTGACATATAGCTAGCTTGACAGATAGATAGCTTTCCAATAGGCTTGCGTGACAAATAGATAGCTTTGACATATAGCTAGCTTGACAGATAGATAGCTTTCCAATAGGCTTGCATGACAAAAAGATAGCTTTGACATGACAAATAGATAGCTTTGACATATAGCTAGCTTGACAGATAGATAGCTTTCCAATAGGCTTGCATGACAGATAGATAGCTTTGACATATAGCCAGCTTAACACGTAGATAGCTTTCTCAAGTATAGATTTCGTGGCAGGCGCAGCACTTTCGCAAGCACTCTCTGCGAGCTGGGGGATGGCAAGATGCACAAAACGTTGGCGCTGTGCGTGAATTGGGCTTCCGGACAATGCGCAAACCACCTCGGCTGCGACGCCTGTACAGAGGCGGTCTCGGAACGGTCTCGGAGACGGGCCCATTGGCACGGCCGCGCGAAGGTTTCGCAAGGTTTGAATTGCGTGGCAGGCGCAGCACTTTCGCAAGGTCAAGTATAGATTTCGTGGCAGCCGCAGCACTTTCGCAAGGTCAAGTATCGATTTCGTGGCAGGCGCAGCACTTTCGCAAGGTGCTGCGTCCACTCTCTGCGAGCTGGGGGATGGCAAGATGCAGAAAACGTTGGCGCTGTGCGTGAATTGGGCTTCCGGACTGTGCGCAAACCACCTCGGCTGCGACGCCTGTACGGAGGCGGTCTCGGAACGGTCTCGGAACGGTCTCGGAACGGGTTCGGAGACGGGCCCATTGGCACGGCCGCGCGAAGGTTTCGCAAGGTTTGAATTGCGTGGCAGGCGCAGCACTTTCGCAAGGTCAAGTATAGATTTCGTGGCAGGCGCAGCACTTTCGCAAGGTCAAGTATCGATTTCGTGGCAGGCGCAGCACTTTCGCAAGCACTCTCTGCGAGCTGGGGGATGGCAAGATGCAGAAAACGTTGGCGCTGTGCGTGAATTGGGCTTCCGGACTGTGCGCAAACCACGGCTCGAACGGGTCTCGGAACGGTCTCGGAGACGGGCCCATTGGCACGGCCGCGCGAAGGTTTCGCAAGGTTTGAATTGCGTGGCAGGCGCAGCACTTTCGCAAGGTCAAGTATAGATTTCGTGGCAGGCGCAGCACTTTCGCAAGGTCAAGTATCGATTTCGTGGCAGGCGCAGCACTTTCGCAAGGTGCTGCGTCCACTCTCTGCGAGCTGGGGGATGGCAAGATGCAGAAAACGTTGGCGCTGTGCGTGAATTGGGCTTCCGGACTGTGCGCAAACCACCTCGGCTGCGACGCCTGTACGGAGGCGGTCTCGGAACGGTCTCGGAGACGGGCCCATTGGCACGGCCGCGCGAAGGTTTCGCAAGGTTTGAATTGCGTGGCAGGCGCAGCACTTTCGCAAGGTCAAGTATAGATTTCGTGGCAGGCGCAGCACTTTCGCAAGGTCAAGTATCGATTTCGTGGCAGGCGCAGCACTTTCGCAAGGTGCTGCGTCCACTCTCTGCGAGCTGGGGGATGGCAAGATGCAGAAAACGTTGGCGCTGTGCGTGAATTGGGCTTCCGGACTGTGCGCAAACCACCTCGGCTGCGACGCCTGTACGGAGGCGGTCTCGGAACGGTCTCGGAGACGGGCCCATTGGCACGGCCGCGCGAAGGTTTCGCAAGTTTTGAATTGCGTGGCAGGCGCAGCACTTTCGCAAGGTCAAGTATAGATTTCGTGCAGTCGCAAGTCAAGTATCGATTTCGTGGCAGCAGCACTTTCGCAAGGTCAAGCTATAGATTTGGCGCTGTGCAGGCGGCAGTGCGCGGCTTGTCGGCAACGGTCGTATCGCTTGTGGCAGGCGCAGCACTTTGGCAAGGTGCTGCGTCCACTCTCTGCGAGCTGGGGGATGGCAAGATGCAGAAAACGTTGGCGCTGTGCGTGAATTGGGCTTCCGGACTGTGCGCAAACCACCTCGGCTGCGACGCCTGTACGGAGGCGGTCTCGGAACGGTCTCGGAGACGGGCCCATTGGCACGGCCGCGCGAAGGTTTCGCAAGGTTTGAATTGCGTGGCAGGCGCAGCACTTTCGCAAGGTCAAGTATAGATTTCGTGGCAGGCGCAGCACTTTCGCAAGGTCAAGTATCGATTTCGTGGCAGGCGCAGCACTTTCGCAAGGTGCTGCGTCCACTCTCTGCGAGCTGGGGGATGGCAAGATGCAGAAAACGTTGGCGCTGTGCGTGAATTGGGCTTCCGGACTGTGCGCAAACCACCTCGGCTGCGACGCCTGTACGGAGGCGGTCTCGGAACGGTCTCGGAGACGGGCCCATTGGCACGGCCGCGCGAAGGTTTCGCAAGGTTTGAATTGCGTGGCAGGCGCAGCACTTTCGCAAGGTCAAGTATAGATTTCGTGGCAGGCGCAGCACTTTCGCAAGGTCAAGTATCGATTTCGTGGCAGGCGCAGCACTTTCGCAAGGTGCTGCGTCCACTCTCTGCGAGCTGGGGGATGGCAAGATGCAGAAAACGTTGGCGCTGTGCGTGAATTGGGCTTCCGGACTGTGCGCAAACCACCTCGGCTGCGACGCCTGTACGGAGGCGGTCTCGGAACGGTCTCGGAGACGGGCCCATTGGCACGGCCGCGCGAAGGTTTCGCAAGGTTTGAATTGCGTGGCAGGCGCAGCACTTTCGCAAGGTCAAGTATAGATTTCGTGGCAGGCGCAGCACTTTCGCAAGGTCAAGTATCGATTTCGTGGCAGGCGCAGCACTTTCGCAAGGTGCTGCGTCCACTCTCTGCGAGCTGGGGGATGGCAAGATGCAGAAAACGTTGGCGCTGTGCGTGAATTGGGCTTCCGGACTGTGCGCAAACCACCTCGGCTGCGACGCCTGTACGGAGGCGGTCTCGGAACGGTCTCGGAACGGTCTCGGAACGGTTCGGAACGGGTTCGGAGACGGGCCCATTGGCACGGCCGCGCGAAGGTTTCGCAAGGATTGAATTGCGTGGCAGGCGCAGCACTTTCGCAAGGTCAATTTCGTGGCAGGCGCAGCACTTTCGCAAGGTCAAGTGCCAAATTCGTGGCAGGCGCAGCACTTTCGCAAGGTCAAGTACAAAATTCGTGGCAGGCGCATCACTTTCGCAAGGTCAAGTACAGAATTTGTGGCAGGTGCAGCACTTTCGCAAGGTCAAGTGCAAAATTCGTGGCACGCGCAGCACTTTCGCAAGGTCAAGTACAGATTTTGTGGCAGGCGCAGCACTTTAGCAAGGTCAAGCACAGATTTGGTGGCAGGCGCAGCATTTTTGCAAGGTCAACTTTCGCAGCCGGGGCTCGAAAATCGCAACTTTTAAGTACGAAAGTAGTACGCGAAGTCAACTTTCGCAGCTGGGGCTTGAAAATCGCAACTTTTAAGTACGAAAGTAGTGCGCAAAGTCCACTTTCGCAGCCGGGGCTTGAAAATCGCAACTTTTAAGTACGAAAGTAGTACGCAAAGTCCACTTTCGCAGCTGGGGCTCGAAAATCGCGACTTTTTAGTACGAAAGTAGTACGCGAAGTCCACTTTCGTAGCTGGGGCTCGAAAATCGCAACTTTTAACTACGAAAGTAGTACGTGAAGTCCAGTTTCGCAGCTGGGGCTCGAAAATCGCAACTTTTAAGTACGAAAGTAGTACGCGAAGTCAACTTTCGGGGATTGAACATCGCAACTTTTAAGTGCAGAGAAAGATGGGTAGATAGATAGATCAATAAACAGATATAGAGATAGCTAGAGAAATAGATAGAAAGAGATAGAGAAACAGAGATAGACAGAGATAGATAGATTTGTAGATAGATAGACAAATAACTAGCTAGATAGATAAAGAGATAGAGAGATAAATAAATAGAGAGGTAGATAGATAGATAGGAGATAGAGAGGTAGATAGATAGGTAGATCTATAGATAAATCGCAACTTTTAAGTACGAAAGTAGTACGCGAAGTCAACTTTCGCAGCTGGGGCTTGAAAATCGCAACTTTTAAGTACGAAAGTAGTGCGCAAAGTCCACTTTCGCAGCCGGGGCTTGAAAATCGCAACTTTTAAGTACGAAAGTAGTACGCAAAGTCCACTTTCGCAGCTGGGGCTCGAAAATCGCGACTTTTTAGTACGAAAGTAGTACGCGAAGTCCACTTTCGTAGCTGGGGCTCGAAAATCGCAACTTTTAATTACGAAAGTAGTACGTGAAGTCCAGTTTCGCAGCTGGGGCTCGAAAATCGCAACTTTTAAGTACGAAAGTAGTACGCGAAGTCAACTTTCGGGGATTGAACATCGCAACTTTTAAGTGCAGAGAAAGATGGGTAGATAGATAGATCAATAAACAGATATAGAGATAGCTAGAGAGATAGATAGAAAGAGAGAGAAAGAGACAGAGAAACAGAAAGAGAAAGAGAAAGAGAGAAAGAGAGAAAGAGAGAAAGAGAGAAAAAGAGAGAGAGAGAGAAGCAAGGGGCCAAGGACAGTTCTCCAAACTATAGTTGCTCACTGCTTTGAAACTTCCGCCCCCCGGCTCTGCCGGACCTTACTTGTCTAAACAAAGTTACGTTAAATTTGATGCTTTGGCGACAACCTGCAGAAAAATATGTCTCAATGTTTGCCCGGAATTGTTGGCCCAGATTGCCCAATTTGTTGGCCCGTTGTTTTTCACGTTTCTGTTGCCCATATTTTTCCGGGAGACAAACTTTGTATTAAAGAGCGAACCTCGGAACAGTCACAGGTTTCTGAAATAGAAACAGCAACAGTTGCACACCAGCGATCCCAATTACACAAGCGGGTCCAACAATATCACAGAGCCACTCCAGAGCCTATCTGGACAAAGACCCAAAGCTTTTAGCCGTCGGGGGATCAGCGCCCACAATTTAGCAAAGCTCGCCACAAGGCTGCTTGAAGGCCTAGCAGCATACTTGTAATCAACAAACACTTCTCCGAGCGATTCCAGTTGGCTTTCTTGTAGGGCTTCGCTTGCATCTCCAGGACCGTCGCAACGATCAAGATCAAGCCTCGTTGGCCCCCTCCAACGAATCAAATTGTTTGATAGTTGCTCAAAAGCCAGCGGCTAAGGGAAAAAGGGCACCTTTTTTTTTATTGTGGATTGATTTAATCGAAGTACCTTCCCAACAAACCGAAACGAGAAACCAACCCACTGGAGGTCTGTGGCTAGCGAGAAGACACTCATTTAGGTTGGAAGATGCTAAAAGGTTAAGGTCGCATGAAAGAGCAACGAAGCAGCTAATGCAAAAGATCTCTGTCACTGGGTGCAAAGTGAGGGGGAAGACCGCGCACACGATGGCCAAAAGCGTCTTGCGCACCAAGCGCGTCACCTCCCACCACTTGAACTCATCCTGCGGTCTCAACTCTTGCAATTGCGTGAAAGTAGACGGCACACTTGCCCCATTTTGATTTAGTCACCCCCTTCACTTATAATATAGAGGGAAATTGCGCCAGGGTCTCAATGATTGTTCACTCTTCCGAGTGCGTGCGCTTTTACAACTTAACCTGCAGCCGGACATATGCCCCGGCGACATCTTGTGCTTAGCAAAGATCATAGTACTTTTGCAGAGAGTCCAATAGTCCCTTGCACTGTTTACCTTATCACTCGAATCAAGCCTGACATCCTGCAAAATGCTGTCAATATCTATCATGCCCATCACCAGGCGTAACCCCAGGCCCTGCAGCATGTGTGTATGTGTAAAAAAACAATAAAAACGCAAATAACTTGTGCTCGGAAAGCGCCCCAAGCATCCGTACATGAAGTTGCGGCCTACCAAGCAGAAGCGTCAGCATCATGATAGAGGGCATCGTTTCGTTCCACGATTTTACGCACGCGCAGCGTTGCACGCTTGATATTCGCAAACTGGCAAGTACTCCCATTGGTGGCAACCTGGCCCCAGGATGCCCCAAGTCACAATGGGTTGTTGAGACTGACACGTGCATCGTCAGTGTGCCCTTGTGACCCTTGTGTGATGTCAACCGCCCCACAAGACTGGTTCCAAGGGTCCCCCTGCCATTCAACAAACCTGCACGGTCTGCAATCTGCCTGCGATGCAGTCCTAAAGGACAACCCCCCTCCAAAATGCAGTTTTCCGCACCGTTCGTTCTGTCGTTCGCCCGCAGCTCCCGACACTATATATACATAGCACTACTCTTCACAAATTTGGGGCCATGACTGAACATGCTTGCCAAACACCGGCGAGGCTTCCCACAAATGGCAAGCGCCGTCTTGCACTCCTTGTACGCAGAGGTCAAGTAGAGGTAGTACCCAGTATCGATGTTCGACTTGTCATTGATCAGGCGCATCCAGAGCGCCGGTCCGGCAAAAGCCAGGGCAGCCACCTCAATCGACACTGATCGAGTGTCCATCGCTGCCAGGATATGCCTTACGGCCTTTTCTGTGCGATCCAGTGGTATTGACCCTGGGTAGGCTGGGCTGAGCGCTGATGGCATCTGCCCACTCCAATGGAAAGTAAAAAGGACAACTTGCCACAGTCCAAATTAGATGCCTATCCCGAAATCACATGGGATTGTGGTCTGTCGCCCACCATTTAGTACGGCCCACGCCATGATCCGGATACCAGCTAATAATGACAGTGAACTACGCAACTGGCAATACAAGCCCTAACTCAACAATAAATCAGGCTTCGGCGTAATTGGCGGACATGATTCGCCCCTAAGCGCTGCAGCTACTCACGGCGAAAACATCCAAATGCTCACAAGTCTTCGCAGATTCCTCCTCTTTGGACAAAAACACATACTCGCAGTCCAATTTGCAAATTACCACATCACCTTCTTCAGCCACCAAGAGATATCCCAACTGACTACTCATCTAGACTCTTCCTCTACAGCCATATTCAACACTCTGACATCTGCAACACGTTGAGCGCTGCGTTGCGCAATTTATTCTAAATCGCGACGGCAAGGAAGATACGGTTCAATCGTACAACCGATAGGCACACTGAGCCACCCTTCAATCGCACATGCAATGGTTTTCCGCCACAATATCTGAATCCTTTGTAAAGCCCCTCTGGCAGTTCATGGCAATAAGCGATGGTTAGAGCATGTCCGAGTCCAAGTGCTACTTGAGTGACGGACAAGAAACTACAACTTGTCGCTCTCTGTCAACTTGAAGAGACCCTTGTCTTAACATGCGGGCAACCACACCAATGGTTCCTTGTGTCCCTTTTAACCAGTCCCAAAAAGGGCACCCTCAAAAACAGATACACATCCATGTGGAGAAAGGGCAGAAACTATATACATGAGATGGATCCACGAATGACATGTGCGACACCAAACAGGGGTTTCCCCTGCGAGTCCTCAACTTGACTTCTGCGCCACATATGCCTTCCTCAGGCTTACGATATAAACCCGAGTCTTGCCACGGGGCCCCACAAAAAAGATGTTCCTCTTGGTTTCCCTGTATACCAACATAACCAACTTCAAAACGGCCCGTGAAAAAAATCGACCCAACTTATTGGGAGTACGAAACGACGCCTTCCACTCCCGCGCGTCCGAGCAGCAATGGCCCACAAGGCCGTGGGGGAAAGGCCAGCCTTTGCCTGAGCGAGGGGCTCTGCTGAGCTCTGTTCCCCCCTCGGGTTTTTTGGAAGGTCCTCAGGACCTGACTTGCTTCTTGGTAGATGCAAGAAACATGAAGTGATTTGAAGAGGGCTGGGGGAGAAACATTATTCAGCCGGACGCACCTGAATTGGTGGCCTGGACTAAATGAGTCCTATTCCGCCCAGTCGACAGGATTGGTTTTTAAGTGACATTCGACCTCTGCAGAGCCTGTGACTAGACAGGCAGCTTTGACAGACAGATGTGACAGAGCCTGTGAAAGACAGCCTGCAAGACAAGCTCCGCCGCCCAAAGCAGCCACGCGCAGTTACAACACCAGAAAACCTGAGGCAAGGTATTGGTTGCATGACTGACATTCACTTCAACTTCTAAGATGTGTGCAGTTTGTGTTGCCCTGTGGCCCTCGCTTTCAGCACGCCGACCATTCACGCGCTACCTCTGTCCAAGCTGCGTGCTCGCAGAACAACTCTCCGCCGCTGTCTGCAGGCTCCATCCGGTAGCAAACCAAGTATCGCCCAAAGCCTGCAACCGCTTCGCCGAATCAATCGCTGCGTATCCGTCAATCTGCTGAAAAGGGAGGTCCCTTGAACCCTAACAATACAAACAACAAATGCAGGATGAAGGTTCTCTCTGATAATCTTGTGTGGTGTTCCCGTTTCGCAATTCTCGAACCACAGATCAAGGCTCATCTCGGGCTCAGCAAACTTCTTGCACGCCTGAGTCCTTGAAAGAAACATACCCCCTAAGTTTTCCCATTTCGGGGCTTGTTTTCGGTGGTTTTCTTGATTTGGGGCCCCAGTGCCCCTCTAGTCCTGCGTGCTCTAGGAGGCGGGCTCGGCGGTCAGGGCGGGCCAGCCGAGTTGGTTGCGGACTGGCTGAGGGTTGGTTGAGGATTGGTTTGGGGTTGGTCGGTGGTTTAAGCTAACGGCCCTGACCAGGAGCACTGGAGGCCCCCCAAAACCATGCCTAAATATTGGTTTAGGATTGGTTTGGGATTGGTTTATGATTTAGGGTTGGTTTAGGGCTTGGGGCTAAGTTCAGGTTTTGGGGCTCTAGTGGGTTGGTGGGTGGGGGGGGCGGTTTGGGCAGGTTTTGGGCTGCTAGGTCAGAGCTGGCTTGCTGCAGGGCTGGTTTGGCTGCGGGCTGGATATTGGTTTAGGATTGGTGTAGGCTTGGTTTGGGGTTGGTTTGGGGTTGGTTTAAGGCTTAGGGATAGGTTGGGTTTGAGGTTGATTTAGGGCGTAGGGTCAGGTTGAGGCCTCTAGCGCTCCTGCAGTCAGGGCTAGCTTGAGGGCTGGTTTTGGATTAGTGCGGGCAAGGCGGGCCGGCTTGGTTTGGTTGAGGTTGCTGGTTGGTTGATTGCTGATTTCTGGTTTAGGGTTGGATTAGGGCTGGCGTATGGTTTAGAGGCTTGGTTTGGGATTGTGTTATGGTTTTAGGGTTCAGTTTCAGGTTTGCTGATTTGGGGTTGGTTAGGTTGCTCTCTCATTGGTTTAAGGTTGGTTTGGAGTTGATTTAGGGCTGAGGGTCAGGTTGAGGCCTCTTGCGCTCCTGTGTCGGGGCTAGTTTTGGTTGAGGGTGTTGGGTTGGGCCGCTCGTGCTCTGCGAGCAAGGCGGGCTAGCTTTGGTTGAGGATTAGTTTTGGATTGGCTTAACGTTTCGGATAAGCTTTAAGTTTCGGGGGGGCCGTGGTGCTCCTGGAGGATGAGTTTAGGATTGGGGGGTCAGGGCGGGCTAGCTTGAGTGGAGGATTGGTTTGGGATTGGTTGATTGCCGGTTTCTGGTTTAGGGGTGGATTGGGGCTGGCTTAGACTTGGTTTAGAGGCTTGGTTTGGGATTGTGTTATTGTTTAGGGGTCAGTTTCAGGTTTGGCTGGGGCTTGGTTTAGGGTTGGTGTAGGGTTGGTCTAGTTGATTCAGGCCTGAGGGTCACCTCTTGCGCTCATGCGTCGGGGCTGGCTTGAAGGCTAGTTTTGGTTGAGGGTTTTAGGGTTGGGGTTGGCTTGTTGGTTTGAGGTTGATTTAAGGCTTAGGGTCAGGCTGAGGCCTCTAGCGCTCCTGTGGTCAGGGCTAGCTTGAGGGCTGGTTTTGGTTGAGGGTTTGTGGAGGATTGGTTTGGGATTGGTTGATTGCTGGTTTCTGGTGTTGGGGTGGATTAGGGCTGGCTTAGACTTGGTTTCGAGGCTTGGTTCGGGAGTGTGTTGTGGTTTAGGGCTTTCGGGGGGCTTTGGGTTGGTTGGTTGTTCTGGTTTAGGGTTGGTTTCGAGTTGATTTGGGGCTTAGGGTCAGGTTGAGGCCTCTTGTGCTCCTACGTCGGGGCTAGCTTAAGGGCTGGTTGGTTGAGCACTGGCCTCCTTCCACTGGTTCGCGAAGATTGCCGGTGAGATGAACATGGCTGCACACGATGTAATAATAGCAAGCATTGGAGCATGTGCATGTGTTTGACGGACACGTCATACAGGCAGCGTGGCGTAATATGTGTATATAAAAATATACATGTTAAGCTCCCTGCTCCGCTGCCCTGTTTTCCTCTGTCCGCAAGCTCCGATGTTGCGTCTCTCGAGCGGTCGACCAAACACCTTAGTAGAAGCGTTCTTGTCCACGCTTGGCCCAGAAAAGGCAGCGTGACAGAGGCCCGGTGAAGGGTGACAGAAAGCCAACTTAACAAAGCGCTGGCTGCTGCCACTTTTCGATCGCTTCCCAACGGCAGCTGAAGCATCACGCTGTCTGTACCCACCTCCTGCAAAATAGTGCTGCAGTGTTTCTAAGTGCTTGCGGCGCATTGCCCACAAAAGGTTTGAAGTCTCCTTCTGAATTCCTTTTCTTCGCGCAGCCCCACCTGGTCGTAGGCTGGCTGGAGTGATACCCAGCTCTTTTCCAACCATCAAGGCTGTCAACAAAGAATCCCAGCGGAGTCGAAACGAACCCGGGGAACCATTGAAGAGAGCTTCAAGAAAGGGCACTGAAGTAGGGCAAGAAATCCGCACGTGTTGAATCTTCCCCAAACCCCGACGTCTGCCTTTAGGTGAGCGAATCCTCAGAAAAGCTGTGAAGGGATCCTCGGCCAATAGGTCTCTTGGAAGCAACAAATCCTCCCGTACGGTGGCAAACTGGTTCCACGCACTTTGCTAAAAGCGTCCAAAGCTTTCCCGTGAAAATGCAACTTCCTGGAATATCACGCTGTATGAAAGTAACCAGCTGCCTGAGCAAATATAGCGACTGCCCTGTGTCATAAAGGTGCTGCGAAAAAAAAACTGCTGCCAGCTCGACAACGGTCGCAGGACAAGCAAGGCAAGATTCGGCTGCTTCAGCGCTGAGCTTGTTGCGGACCCAAACGCCAAAACCGTTCCACATTTTCAGTCCCAGGAGCTGGGTGTTTGGCTCAACCAGCTTCAGCCCCTCCAGCCAGCTCAACTGCCGCAATGTCACCCACGGCGAGTGTGTTCAACGCTGGGTAAAACACGCTCTAGCCCTCACCTCCTCTGGGGAAACCGGCCCGACCAGCGAATTGCAAACAAGGTGTCCGTGATTGATCATATAGGAGTAATGAACATCTCTAAGCTCTGGTTCCAAATGTAAATCTGTAATGTTAGCAGCGCTGCCCTGCCCATACCCAAACTGCAAACAGGCCTGCTTGATATCCTGGATACACTTCTGGCGCTCGCACAAGACCCAGTCTGCCAGCTCGCTCAAGTTTTTTTAAACACGCTTTTCAAAAGGCGAAGCCATGATCTTGACACTGTGGTGAGGAGCTTTTTCGCTGTCTGTACAGGCCTCGCATAAATCTGTTGCGATGCGTGGTCCATGGATCAAACGCAGGCACTCCACGGAAATCGCTGAAATAGAAGATCTGCAGTTGAAGGCCCGGCGCAAACTCGCAAGGTCTCCCTGCGAAAGATGTGTTAGAAGCAGCGGCGGACTCCTCTTCAGCGGAGTCTCGCATCCTCTCGCTGCTCAAATTCCTGCAGCGCGCGGTCCACTGACTCAAACTTCGCGTCAGCTCGGCCCATGTCTATAGCTGTAACAGGTTCGATCTTCCGTCATGTGTCCATATACTGCTCAATCAGCCGCGCCGCTGCAGCTTGCTCAGAGAAGAACCCAAAACACAGTGAAGAGGTGCCACGCGAGGCTGCCGAAGATGTAGCCAGCTCAACGCCAGCACAGCAAGATCGACGCCCGCGCGAAAGCTCCTCCCCTCCGCGGCCTGGAGGCCAACGCAGATGCGGGTATGGTAGCGGCATAGGCCAGGGGCCTTGTTGATTTCCGGAATCCGGAAATGGAGCTGGTTTGCGGAACAGAGATTTGAAGAATTTCTTGAGGTCGCCCTCCACTGAAAGCAAAATGTCGAAAACCACGCCGCCACAGTAACTGCGCTGGCAGCGCTTCCCGGAATGTGATGAAATGTGCTGCTGTCCGTGGGCTGCTGGTCTGCACGCATTCGTTGCTTTTCTGAAGACAAGCTCAGGGGTTTGCCTCTGGGAGGTTCTTGCCTCATTTTGGCTTTCCCTTCCTTTCCTTGCCTTTTCCACCCCCTTTCAAATTCCCTGCATGGCCCTTTTCCCAAGCATGCACTCGTCCCTTTCTCTCACGCGGCTCATGAATGCCTCTGCCCAACGTCCGTCCAGGGGGCGTGAATGCTGCGCTTCCTGAAATTCTGGAGGCACGCGCTTCCCGAAAACTTTGCCCGCCAGCGTCCAGCTCCCACGATCCACTGCTACCTGATCCAGCTCAGCTGAGCCAGGAGCAAAGCAAGCCTCACTCCGAATGCAAGCCTCCAAGCTGTTTTGAAAGTGCCCTGGATGTTTGGAATCCTGGAACGATGTTCGACCCAGCCTCTGAAGGACGCGAGCTGCTCTCCACCTCCGGGTATCACCCCCGCTGCACCAAAATCTTCGAGCATCAGTTTTTCGATGGCAGTGTAGATTATCCCTGGACATGCGTTTGATCACGTTTTAGGCGGTCATTTGTCTCTCGACCCTGAAAAAAGGATTTCACGCCATTCGGGGGTTTCACGGCCATTTTCTCGGCTCACGAAATTTCACGGATTTTCGCGGGATTTCACGGCCTTTTGCGTGGATTTCACGGTTATTTCACGAAATTTCACGGTTTTTCACGGCCATGTCTGGCCGGACACCGCTTTCTGCTCGGCGCCTCCAGCCACGACTCGACGCACTGCCCTCGTTGTCGAGGATCTCGTCCAGCGAAGTTGCTTTCTTTTTACCCATAGCCAGCGTGTCGACAATGCGGGTCAACTTCAGCACAGCCTTTTCCATCGCCCCTGCTCCGGCCTCTGCAGCACCGTGCTCCCCGTCGCCTGGGCCCAAAGGCTCGCCATCTAAATCCTGGAGAGTTTCTCCCAGCTCCTTCAAATGATCCTCGCTGGTGCCCGCCTGGCGAGCAGCTGCCACTACACCGAGGTCGAAGCCAGGCAGCGCGCCATCTGCGCGCTTGCGCTTTGGTGGAAGAAGTCCTGGAGGCGCCTTGAAAGCATCTGCAGCAGGTTTCAAACTTGGCCGGCGAGCAAGGCTTTGGGGCTCTCCTGCACCTCTCGCATCTGATCCTCTAGCGAGTCCATGCGACTCTTTGTAGGAGTCTGCGGCTCGGACCCTGCTGTGGCAGTGACGAACCCGAACTTCTCGTCCGCTGCAAGAACTTCCGTTCGTGGTCACCAAACTGCAGTCAGGGTCGGCTGCGTCGCTGAAGCTGAGTCTTCCCTCCAGCGCCCCGCCGAGATACCCCAACCAGAACTTGATGCCCCGTCAGCCGGGCTTCCCGCTGCTACCGACAGCAAAACTGGCTTTACCAGGGATGCAGGCGGCAAAAGTCGTTGTGCTGTAAGGCGATGCCACGCTTTCCCAGGAACTGCCCCCAATTTCAATCGGTCCCAGACAGTCGCCTCCTCGACGCCGACCTCCGGCTCTCCCTCTTCTGACTCAGGCATTGGCAGGACTGCTGGGCCAACGCAGGCCTCTTTCACGTTCCCTCGAGTCCGAGTGAGCGGCTTTCGAGCTGGCCGGGCCAGCGCTGCTCATCAAACAGTCCTGTAGAGAACACCACTCCTCAACAAGTTTGCCAAATGCTGGCGAAGAATAGCCACCACCAATTGTCTGCCAACACCGACCAACAAGGAGTGCAGATCCAGGCTCCAAATGCAAGGCGCGCTCAAGCCAGGAAAAGGGCAATCCAGCCGGTCCAAGGGCAACCCGACACAACACCAAGGGACAGGTGCCTATGGGCCATGTCAGCTTGACCCACAAAAAAGCTGCAGCCAGCAGGAAGGTAAACATTCAAGGACATTCATATGGGTCGATTTTCACGTGTCCATATGTATATGTATATGTATATGTATATGTATAAATATATATATATATATACATATATATATATGTGTGTGTGTGAAGATTCTGATGTAGGCAGGCCGCAAGTTAGGATTTTTGGGGCTTTTTCGGAAGTTGTGGCCAGGTGCACTAACATAGTACTGGAGTGTCAGCACTTCTAGTGATCATTCGGGGCTCCTTTAGTGCTGATACTCTGGTACTATGTTAGCCCGCTTGGCCACAACTTCGGAAAAAAAAACTCCAAAAATCCCAAGTTGCGGCCTCCCCACACATTCCTCTAGTGCGCCTCGTATCATCCTCTCCTCAAGTGCTCCTGTGCTAGTAGCACTTCTCCTCTAATGCTCCTCCTCGAGTGATCCCCGAGTGCCCTGGAGTGATCTTCTAGTGACCCTGAGTGACACTCCATTCATATCTTCAGCGCTTTTCTAGCCATCTTCCAGTGATCACTAGAGCAGCACTAGAGCACCTAGAGCGGCAATAGAGGAGCACTAGAGGAGCACTAGAGGAGCACTAGAGGATTGAACAACGGGAAAAACCGCATGAAAAGACGTCAAAAACGAGAAAACCACGGCTTAGGTACTTATGCCCTGGACAGACTATTTAAGAACATCAGACCTTCTTTTGGAAGGAGCTTAGTCTACGCGTCAAGGGGGTGCTCAGATTCCCAGAAACAGACACCTGCAAATCCCGACAGTATTATTATTTAAAGAAAACAAAAAACAATAGTCGGACACAGAAAAACAACAACAACTGAAGACATGGGTCTTCCCGGAGTTCCCTAAACTCGGGCACGCTGGCAAAGGACAGCATACGGTAAATAAGCGCTTCGACACACTTGAAGCTGATTTATGATGAAGTACCCTCCCACCGAAAGTAACACCTCACAACAAATGCCTTATTGAAAGGCATGGTCAACTATGTTTTCCCTGTACACGACGCCCACTACCCACGAGATAAAGAAGTCCAAGAAGCACATGCAGATCTTCGGCAGAAAGCAATTGACGCCCACCACCATTGCAAGGCGTATGTTCTGGATGAGGGCCAAAGCTACAACCGAGCACACCGGTGTCAGAAGCAGTAGCGAAATTCGAGTGATTGAGGTCACTGGAAGCCCCATGTAGCCTGGCGCTCAGAAAGTCCATGCGTGCTCCGCATGGGTACGGTTGAGCAGTTTCGGGCATGTGCTGCGGAACCGCCGGGAGCTTGCCAGGAAGGCACTTTGAGGAATCAACCACCTGCCTCTAAAGCTGCTGCATGGATTTGCACAGATATTCGTATACATGTGTGCAATATATACATATATATACATATTATAGCACTTGCCCAAAAACAACCTACACACACAAAGGATGCATGGGCCAAAAGAAAGGGCGCCTGCAGCCTGTGCTCAAGGCTCAATGACAATTGAACAGTGGGTTGACAACCAGGAAACCAAGGGTAACAATAGTGCGTAGGACCGTTGGACATCAATCCAACATGTTGCAATGCAGGGTCGAGAGCAAGCTTTTCCGGCTTCGGACCCTCAAGATTAAATCACAACAGCTTGAGAATGGTATGGTATGACCCACATGTGACGATGTGGTCAAGCTCCCATCTGCATACACATTCTAAGTCAAAATCGCAAAAGCTCCGAAGCATCTGTACTACACATGTCATAATATTGCGCTAGGCATGTTGGTTGCACGCTGACAACACGAGGGTTGGCCACTCGGCGGCAGCTCGCAAATCCAACACTTGAAATCGGTATTCTTGTATTTCGCCAGCGTTGCGCCGTCTGAATGGTGAGTCTCTCTTCGTTTCTCTTCAGCTTCTCAACCCCTGGCAGGTCAGCAAGCAGCTTTGTTTGCAGTCCGTTGACCACAACAGAACGAGCCAACTCACATGCCCAAAGCAGCAAACTGAGAATCATGCACGGGCGGAATCCCAAACAGTGGGCAAATCCGTGGATGCCTGCATTGGGCGTTTGGCATGACGCCTGGCAACTTGGCCTAGGAACTTCAAAAATCTTCTGGCTTAGGCCTGTGTCAATATTGGTACCCCGTGTTTGACATCTCCGAAGACTCGTAACGTACAGAGAATACCATGCCAACTTAACCGAGCATCAACCTATGCGATCTGCTCAAACAGGTGGCTTGGCCAATCCTCATCCGGAGTTGCTGGGGCACACACACACACAGGGGGACTCCCTTCCGCAACGGACAAACAAAATATTTGCTCCGGAATTGTGCAGGTCCAAGCCAAACGTGTCTTGCTCCTGCGTGCCTCGAGGTAAAGGCTGGCTTGCATCTTGTCTTCCAAGAGCCCAAGAGTGTGCATTCGCTGAAAACAACATGTCAACAGATGCCTTGGCGTATTGTTTGATTACAACGGGCTCAACTTGGGCGAGCAAGCGTCGGATCGATATAGATAGGGAAGGGGTGGCGCATGATGCACTAATATGTGGTACTAAAAATGATGAAACAAACAATTGGCTTCAACACTTCAAACTAAACCAAGAAACAGCTCCGCTTAAGAGCACTCTTGCATTGGGTAAAAAACAATAGCCCAGCTCCAATATCCAGAGGTACAAACCTTTCGCACACCCTATGGAATCCAGCAACCGAAGAAACGCGCAATGCCCTTGCCTGTGTTGTCAAGAAAAAAGGCTAGGGGCAGAATTCTGTTCAGTTCTATATTCTTCCCAAGTCCCTGCTTCCTGGTGTGCCCAAAACTGAAGGAACTCCTTTTCGGGTTGTTCTAAGGGAAACTACAGGAAACCAGCCTTTTGACACCTTTGTTTGATTGACCTTCGGTCTCCGCGCCTAGAAGACAACTGGTGCAAATGCCTCCGTCTGTGGAGTCTGCGTTGCCCAGGTCCAACACCTTGTAAAAACCCTGATGCCCATCGAACAAAGAGGTCACATTTCTGTGGGTGCTACATGGGTGGGACATCGCCATTTGGCTTGCTGCTGGCAAGACTGAAAATATGGGCTGTTTAGCGCCCAGTTCTTTGGTGGTTAACTCTGAAGGATCCCCCCTAAACAGCAAGGCCTGCTTCCGTCGAGGTCACTCTCAAAATGAACAAGAAACACCGTCGCAAGAAAACGACATGCTCACCCAAATATCCTTCACAGCGGCTTACATGTTCTGCACCAGGAAATCACGTCCAAGACGGCGGTTCTGTTTTCGGTCTGCTAAAAGGTTGTGATGTTTTTTCATCGCCAAGCGGTATCTTTTGCAAAGAACACCCCTAAATCACCTTGAAAGGCGTTGAACAAAAATCTTGCCAAGCATGAACATGTGATAGAAGTGTTAAACTAGAAAAAAGGCAATCATTTAATAATAGAACATCAACAATAACACAGCCTGGGAGTGAACTACGGATAACATTCAACCTAAATATGTCTGCTTGTATTTATGTTCTATGCGTTTCTTACTTTGGTCATTATGCATATCATACAATTGCAAAAACAACATACCGCTTCTGATTCCGAACGCGCAAGAGCAGGACCCATTTTTCCACACGGCTGGGACGGGGTTGTACCCTAAAGGCTGCCGCATCGTTTCATGCCTGAAGTGAAAGCCTCGCTTCCACACCAAACCCTATAGTCTCAGGCATGGCTCAGCACGTATTTTGCGCTTTCGCGCTGCAGCCGCCCTCGCCGGAACTGCCTCCAGCATGTCCATCAAGCACCATTTGCCCTCGAGCATCAGCTTCTCCATCATGCTGTTGCCATTCCACTTGGTTCTCAGCACCCCTCTCAACCCGCGCCTCCCGAACGATCATGATCTTGCGATCCGCGAGCGGTCCATGCGCAACGCATCGTAGGCCACCTTTGCATCCACGAAGATGCGCCGCCAAAGGCTGGCCTTCAGCTTCCAGCGGCTCAGCCTGAAGTCCTTGCAAAATATCTCCGCGACAACGGTCCTGATGTAGCGTGGCCGCCTCCGAGATCTCGCCGCCACTGCAGCGAACCGGGTGCTGCGCCGTTCTGGATGTGCGGGCGGGCAAGCAGCACCGCCGCTCCACAATGACTCCCGCCTCCCGCCTCCTGGCTGCCCTCCAGAGTTGGCGTCCCTCGCGAAGCCATCGGATCTGGGACTGTGAAGGCATGGGCGGTTGCAAGTCTCCCTTTTCTCGCGTGGGCGCCAGCTGGATCTCCTTAGTCTCTGGATCCGCCACTCATACCTCACGCAAAACTTATGCCAACCATCATTCGCCCGGCGCTACTCGATGTGAAGCCGATGTCCTTGAACGTATCGCCTCAGGCGTATGTGGTGTTGTGCACAGCTGTGCGCCGACACCTAAGCGCCTGGTCAGGAAGAATTCGCAGCTAACAAGTTGCACACTGGATACTGCCCTGCGTCTGGATCACGATAGTCAGCTCCACCGCTTGCGTCGCCCGCAGCTGCCAGCAAGAGCTTCTTCCAAAGGAGCGTTCGCGTCCTGGATCAATCAACTTCGTACTTGCCGATGGCGTGCTTCAAGGGCCAGGCTATTACCCACTTACTCAGCACAACGCCCCCTTTAAGTGGGGCTCCTTTTCGGCGCAGCCCGGGTCAACAACACCGCCGTGCCCTTCTTGTGCTTCAGGCGATCGGAGCCATCGGCATTGACGTTATTTTTCCCCGGGTCTGACGGCGCCTGCTCCTCGGCGTCAGCCCAGGGCACGCTGAACTCGATGCCCTCTTGCCGCACAGCTTGCAGGGTCGCCTCTATACGATCGCTGAGGTCTGGCTTCAATTCGAATTGATACTCTCTGTTGGGCTCGGGCCATTCATTGCTGCCGGCTCACTCTGATGAAAAATCCAAGCCTCTTTTTCAATGGGAACCTTGAAGTCAGCAAGCAGATCCACAGTGAGAGCTCCCTCGGGCTTGTGCAAAGCCAAAACTCTTCACCTTCATCTTTCGGGAGGAGATGGTACGCTGTCAACTGTGATTCCCAGTTGCGAGCATGCCATGCGAGCGCCAGGAGTTGTGACCATGGGTTCCTCCATCCTAACTCTCCATGGATTCACCTGAGCCGCTTCCAATGCACAGGAGAGGTGATGCACCAGTTGGGCCGCTCTGTCCTTCAACTGAACTGATGCGTGGTCCGATCAGCTCCCGCCACAGCGGGCACACCACCCACCCAGCACAAGCTCGCCCTCCTTGATGCCCTGGATTGTCACCACGAACTCCGCTGCCACTTGATCCGCACGGCGTCAACCCGAATGGCGCAAGTGCAGGATCCTATTCTCTCCACACGGGGCTGGGAGGGGGTTGTGCCCCAAAGGCTGCGGCATCGTTTCATGCCTGAAGTAAAAGCCTTGCTTCCACACAAATTAGTGATCGCATACCGACGTCCCTTAAAGAACAAGGCGGCAAAATGCGGCAAAACCCAAACTGCTGACTGCAGTTGCTGGCGCCGAGGCCCCCTCCAGGAGCCAAGCGCTGAGCTCCGCCGTCGTGTGGAGAAAGGTCCGGGACTGGCGCACCGTGTGAAGTACCGGAGACGCCACCGCCACGAATGACATGAACCTCGGAGGGGGGCGGGGATGCGAGTTTTGGGGCTGGAGATATAGTTGAGTTGGGTGAAAGATAGCAGAACTCCAACCGATTCAGGTTTAGTCACCATCCTGGGCCAGGTTCTGAGGTCGACGTTACTCGGCACCGTTCCGATCAAGCAGTACCTGTGCCTATCCAAACTTGGCGCCCATTAAAAAAAACACAAACACAACAAGGAATGTGCTCATTTGGGAAGCATGTGGTTTTCTGCTTGGAAAAAGCATCAAGGGTTTTTTGCGTTTGGAGGATACCGGCGGCTTGCCGAATTTTACACGGGCATTATGCCCATTCCGTGGAGCAAAACAATGAATCGCCGCCCGCTTGCACCATTGGGCCCCCAATCAACCGGCTGCATGTGATCCTACAACAAGCAACTCGTGGCTTTCCCTTACATAATGATTCCGCCGCTTGAAAGAAGCAACCAGGGGTGTTCCCTTCTCGAAAGGATGGTTTCCACTTCAATCTCATACAAGCAATCTGCGGGCTTGAACTGAACCCGGCTCCACGTCCATGTCAAACAGCAAACCAGCGGGTGGGAATGCGCCCTGTTCCATTTCCATGTTAAGCACTGTTTTTGCACTGAAAAACCAAGGACGCCCCTGTTTGGATTGTTAGAATGTTTGTGTCTGGAAGGAACACCGCTCAAAAACAAAACAGAGGACACCGCAACCAAACACAAGGCTTCCTGGAAGTGTTGTTAGTTCCGGGAAAGAATCATCTAGGAAAGGAATGCGAGAGCTATCCTAGAGCAGTGGGTTGTCAGTGTGGTTCTGCCTCCATGCTTTGCATGTTGGCTTGCACTGATTGGCTATTACAATAGCAACAGGAATCAGAGGGAGTGGCTTCTCGTGGGAGAGGAAGACTGTTGGTGTTGCCCCAAAAGTAAACACGAACAAAACAAGGTCGGTGCACAGTTTGTTTGGGAAACACGCCTTGGCAGGAAAGCAAAGGCAAAGTTCAGAGTTTAGGGATGGTCTTTGGTTTTCAAAGGGGGCCTCACCCAGAAAAGGCAAGCTGGGAGGGAAAAGGACTTTTTGGTCTGTGTCGGTCTTTCAAAAAGCCTTTGTTCAGCTGGGCAGGGGACTGGTTAGTGAAGACGCTGCTCTCCTTGGTGTTCCCCGTCGCCTTTGTCACCCCGGACGCTGACACCAGGAAAACCAGCACATCCTGGCTCACATGAGTTCTAAGGATTGGTTCCCAATTCTCGCCCGCCGTTCTCTCCAGAAACCACACATTCTCCCTCATGTTTGTTTTGACGAGCAAAACCGCTGAAGAGAACGGGGAAGGCGCAGCAAGAGTTGAGAATGGACAGAAACGTTTCTCAGAATGGTGCTTTGCCCCTCCCCACCTTTGCTTGGCATTAAAAGCAACTCGTGCCATTCTACGGGACACCTAGTTGTTCCTTATCTTTCCCTCAATACATCAAGACCTGTTGGGCAAATGCCTGGGTCCATCTATCCACCGGTTGGCATGTTTCAGCATTCACACATAGTACAGCAAACACCACCAAGACATAATGCCGCCGACGCAACATTTTGGCTTCGTTTCTAAAGGAGGAACCCCTAGACTGGGTGGTGTCCTTTTGTTCCCTCTAAAGGCAGCCCGAAAGTGCCACTTCGAAAAGGAACCACGCGCCCCAAGATCTTACGTCCTGAAGTATGAACTGGGCCATCTGGAATAGCTGATCCCGCCGCTGTGTCGCGCACTTCATGCAAAGATGGGCTGAGTCATCTGCAGGCCCGTGCGAGCCTGTCCATGGGGAGAAAACCAAAGCCCCCGCAATAAAACATGCTTGCAACCTTCTGCGAAAGTTCAAGGTTTTAGAAGGGTTCTGAGAACCTTTCTCTGGGTGGTAGGTCTTTGAAGGCCTGAATCTCAAACCTATTCTTGGGAACTCCATGTTGTCTGGGCTATGGGCCCCAAAACAGTTGGTTATGGTCCCCAAAACAGTTCAGGGTCAAACCAAAATAGGGGCCCAGAAACGGACAAGTGTTTGTTGATTGGTTTATATTGAGGCAGGGAATCATGCAGAACAAGATTGCTCTTCAAGATGAGCCCCAATTGTTGTCAACAGCTGTCCACGTGCGCCTGGTACACTTGCCCAAAAGGGGTGCTTGGCTCTTTCTATTCCCGGACCCTTCCTAGCCCTACGGGGAAATATCTGTCGTTGTTAAGGGCACTTTGGTTATCAATACTCACAAACGGAGCAATCATACTCATCTAGGAGACCTGTGTAAGCGTGTCAGGTCAATTTGCTAAGGCCTATGAACTCACTATTGGAGTGTATTATTTTTAGACAATGTATTCCAAGCAGCTACTGCACTGTGCGCAGCCCCGGCCCTCGTAGCCAGGAGAGCACATGCTGAAGGAGTCCGGTGTTACCTGCAGGCTGACAACGCAATTATCTTCGATGCATCAACAAATACAAAAAAGAACACGCCTCCAATGGGACCCAAGAACCAATCGCTCATGGATTGATCTTCCACTTCCGAGTCGAAATTCAAGATTGAGACATCCACTGCGAGATGGCAAATGCCAAATGAAGTCGAACACGGTGACAGCAGGGCATCTGAACCGACACTGCGACAAACAATCTGCATGGGCAATGTACGAAATCAAAATGCTTTGGGAAACATAGTCCAGGAGAAGTTTTAGCCTGAGAAACTCCAACAACAAACAACGACGATAGCAAGTGCAAACAACAAGTCTCCGCCACATAACCTATCCTGCTGGATCACGTGACATGTTACACTGCTACACAAGATTGGAAGGTAGGTTGGAAAAAATACAGAGCGAACGGAAATAGGACAATGTGACATGTGCAACAGTGTACGCGTTGCGTATTTGTCTGACACTTTCTGGGAAACAGCTCTCGCGTCAAGCTGACACGTCGTACCAACATCGGCTCAAGTCTTGGAATTTTGCATTCTGGAGGAATCTGCCCTCACTGGCGGCTCCCCTGTTGATTTCTCATGTAGCACATCCGAAACAAAGGACACGTACCCTGAAAGCAAAACACATATCGCATCAGACAATAGAACGGCCTGCCATTCCAGTTCTCAACCTGGCGTCCGTTTCTGTCATATGTCGCGGCAGCCATGCATCATATAAGTTAACGTCCCAGCTTGAGTCAAAATGGAAGGTTGCCTGCAGACAAGAAAAACTGCAATGAACCCATCCACGACAGACAGCTTCTGCACAAAGGATAATTAGCCACGAAAGGAGCGTCGTCTTGGAATCAACGAGTAAGCCAGTAGTTCGTGAATCCTCCTTCATGGGTCGTTCTACCCCCGATATGTGACCTCGTCATAATTTGAAGGTCTGAATCCCGAGTGCCGAACGAGCCTCTCCACCAAAGCAGGCATTGGGATTGGGACAGCGAAAGGCACGGCTGACGTTCGCAGATTCCAGCATGTAGCCATGTTCCATCCGAAGCCTCGCACTCCTGAAACGAAGGAGATGGCGATGTTTGGCAGTTTGCTCCTTCTCATCATCATCATCATCATCATCATCATCATCATCATCATCATCATCATCATCATCATCATCATGGATGAACATCTTCGTCATCTATTTGTTTTGCGGCGGTGATTGGTGGTTTTGAGGTTCGGGGGTTGGTGTTGAACCTTGACAAGCGACATGGCTTCAAATACCCAAAGCAACAATGCAAGCCACCAAACAAAAGTAATGGGATTCACTGGTTCCATTACATGCTAAAGCAAGCCAGCTAGCAAGCCAGCTTTTGTGATAAGCTAAAATCTGGTGATAAGGCATTAAAGCAAGCTCACACCACCCCGTAGTTGCTCTCAAGTTGCATGACTGCTCAAAACACGAACTTTGCAAGGGCGCAGTCACGCTAAGAGGACAGGTGAAGGAAGATGATCCCCTTTGGGCTACCAACGTTGCTTTCAGTCATCGTCTTTACAGTTTACAGTGTTCCGTGTTTTTTTTTGCTTTGAACGCCGCAAATCGCAACATGTTAGCGCAAGTGTAGCGCACAAAGTATGTCTTGGCAGCTCCAGCCCGAGAATCGCACATGTTCACTGCAAGTGTAGCACACAAAACAAACTGTTGCAGCTCCCCGAAAATCGCAACTTCTCAGTGCAAGTGTAGTGCACAAAGTACACTTCGGCAGCTCCAGCTTGAAATTCGTAGCTGTTCAGTACATGTGTAGTCCACAAAGTGCACTTTGGCAGCTCCGGCTTGATATTCGCAAACTGATCACACGTTGTAATACGAACACGTGCGGATGGGAGGAAAAGCGTGCAAAGGGCCATTTCTGTTGTGTACAACCTCAGGTGTTGGCGCCGGAAGCCAACCCTTACCACCGAAGCAAACACTCCATCATTGCATTGTGATGGGATGGAGGGGACGAAACACGACAGACGGTGGGATGCTTTGTTTGCGGAATTTGATACACATCTGGACCTCGGCTGTGTAGCACCTCTGCAGCCAGGTGCCTCATCTTAATGAAAGGTATCATGCCTCCTGTTGTTTAGCCCACCAATGCATGCCCATGCCGAGCACCAGCTAACCTAGGCCTCGCAACCATGCATCGGTCGAAATCAACACACACGACAAGCACAAATATTTACACTGCCTGATACAATCCGGTGACCAAATTTGAGCATTTCGCGGGCCGCGCCTCAGGTCCTCCCCACAAAGGCAAAACGTCAACAGCCTCCCTTTCTGCAAGCGACCTTGAGATGCTCAGCAGACCCGCTATATGTTCTTTCTGACGTCCAACTGTGCCTTTAGATTCTACTTGCTTCAAAGCGCCTTCGCCCATCCTCCTCCTTCAACTTTTTGGCCAGGGTGCTCGACGATCGCATGCTCCGGGCCATTGACACACTGCCTCCTGAACCTCGCGTTTTCATCTTCTGGAACCCAGCGGAACCTCTGCATCCGAGTGCCTCATCTTCGTGAAAAGCAACATGCCTCCTACTGCCCAGCCCTGATCATACTGAGCACCAGCTAACCTAGGCTTACACACAACACGGACAAATCTTTACACTACCTGATAAAATCATGTGATCAAATTATAGCGTTGCACGGGCCGCGCCTCAGGTCCTCCCCACAAAGGCAAAACGTCAACAGCCTCCCTTTCTGCAAGCGACCTTGAGATGCTCAGCAGACCCGCTATATGTTCTTTCTGACGTCCAACTGTGCCTTTAGATTCTACTTGCTTCAAAGCGCTTTCGCCCATCCTCCTCCTTCAACTTTGCGGCCAGGGTGCCCCACGATCGGATCCGGGTCCTCATTACATGGCCTCCTGACTGTCGCGTTTTCATCTTCTGGACCCCAGCGGAACCTCGGCACCCGAGTGCCTCATCTTCGTGAAAAGCAACATGCCTCCTACTCTCTAGCCCACCAATGCATGCTCATGCCGAGCACCAGCTAACCTAGGCCTCGCACCCATGCATCGTTCAGAATCAACACACACACACAATAAGCACAAATCTTTAAAACTGTCTGATGAAATTCGGTGAGCAGATTAGGGCATTTCACGGGCCGCGCCTGAGGTCCTCCCCGCAAAAGGCACAACGTCAACAGCGTCTCTACAGTAGTCAAACCGGAGCAACCCCATCTGCCGGACATCCCAACCGACCTTGAGATGTTCGGCATTCATTTTTTTGGCCAGGGTGCTTGATGGTCGCCTGCGGGGCCTTCATACATGGTCCCTTTATCGTGTCATATTGAATTCTGAACTCGATTTGCGTGGCGCTGAGCTGCATATAATGCGCCTGCGCGAAACTCTTGCAATGAGAATCAGCCCACACACGAAAGTCACCCAAAAAACAAAGGCTTTCAGATAGCCCGCCCAAGCCTGGAAGGACACACCGGCAAGGCTTGCGCAAGAGGCAAAGAGAGATTTATGGCTTGCATATCCCTATCTCAGTATAAAACAAGGAGTGCTTGAGAATCAAGGCCTGTAGCGCGCGACTCATGGCATACACATGTAAGTTAATTAACGTATTTTGCCGTGTGTGCAAACTGACATGCTAGCGCGACTGGCCAAAACAAAGGTGAGTGAACCTGCCCTGCCATAATGAAGGCGCAACCCAACGAATGAAACGCAGTCGCACGGAGTTCACCAACGATGCGTCCACGTACCTTTGTTGCGCTGTCACTTGCTTCGGCTCTCCATACGTGCTAAGCTGTATACGGGTGTGTGTTTTCAGCGAAGCTGTGGGGTTGCTCTTTTGTTTGACGGCGTGACGGCCCCTATTTAAAAACAAACTCATACACCGGGCAAACCGCAGGAGCCCTTTGCTTCATCTCTCTTCTGATAGACACCGGCAGCGTTGCGCCAATAAATTGAGACTCAAGCGCCTGAAGCGTTGCAAGCAAGAGCACGGCTGATACAAGTTTGCACAACAAACTAAGCATTCTTCATGGGACACCGGGCTGGCAGGAGGCAATGAAGCATTGAAAACGGTCTTGCGGGCTGCAGTCACAAGGGTGACAGTCACAATGCGACTATTGCCCTTTGAACGCATATTCACACACAAACATCATGTTTGTGAAAAATGATTGAGTGCGTTTGTTGTAACCGATTACCCTGTTTGCCCTAGACTCCATCACAGATCTTCTCTTCTCGTTCCGACTTGATTCAGAAGTTGGCTTGCCCTGCGCTCGACACGAAGGAACCGTTACCTGAAAACAACAAACCTGTAGGGAGGTTGAAACGAGATCGAAACGAGGTAGGACCGAGATTCTAGGGAGGCCACTCCCTACCTTTCCCAGGCCAACAGCAACAACAGAACTGAAAGTTTGAAGCGAACTTGACTGGACTAACGGCATCCTGCAATGCGGTGAATGTGCAGACAAAAAAACACAGACACACACCACACCGCGCACCGCGAACCACAGTCCACACACCGCAGCCTGCACACCACACTGCCCACCGCCAAAACCGAATTTGAGGGGGGGATTTTTTGAGGGTTTGAGCGGCTAAGGGATGCTGCTGGTGATGCAGGAATGCTGGGGATGCTGGTGAAGCTGGCGAGGATGCTGAGGATGTTGGCGGCGATGGTGGCGACTGTCGGGGGCGATTTGCGTCGTTTTTACCCAGAGCCAGTCGCAAGGCCAGGGATGCCGGAGATGTTTTGGGGTCCAAATGTTTGGGCTGGCCTGCGTGCAGGTGATGCAGGGGATGCTGAGGAGGAGCTTGGGATGCAACAAAACAGGTCAGCGGTATGCCCTTCGGGTAGGGTTGCCCTTGCTCTTCGAGCTCGAAGACACACAGCGCAGCTGCATTTCTGCCTTGTGTTGTTTGATGTGTGTGTGATGTGTGTGTGATGGATATGTGATGTGTTATGTGTGCTGTGTGATGTGTGGTGTGTGGTGTGTGATGTGTGATGTGTGATGTGTGAAGTGTGATGTGTGATGTGTGACGTGTGACGTGTGACGTATGACGTGTGATTGTGACGTGCGCTTGTGACCTGTGACGTGTGATGTGTGATGTGTGATTTGTGATTTGTGATGTGTGATGTGTGCGTGTGTGTTTGTGTTTGTGTGTTTGTGTGTTTGTGTCTGTCTGTGTCTGTCTGTGTCTGTCTGTGTCCGTCTGTGTCCCTGTGTGTCCCTGTGTGTCTCTGTGTATCTCTGTGTGTCTCTGTGTGTCTCTGTGTGTCTCTGTGTGTCTCTGTGTGTCTCTGTGTGCTCTGTGTGTCTCTGTGTGTCTCTGTGTGTCTCGGTGTGTCTCTGTGTGTCTCTGTGTCTCTGTGTGTCTCTGCGTGTCTCTGTGTGTCTGTGTGTCTCCGTGTCTCTGTGTGTCTCTGTGTGTCTTTGTGTGTCTCTATGTGTCTCTGTGTGTCTCTGCGTGTCTCTGTGTGTCTGTGTGTTTTGTGTGTCTCTGAGTGTCTCTGTGTGTCTCTGTGTGTCTGTGTCTGTGTATGTGTGTGTGTGTTTGTGTGTCTGTGTGTGTGTGTGTTTGTGTGTGTGTGTGTGTTTGTGTTTGTGTGTTTGTGTTTGTGTGTCTGTGTGTGTGTGTGTGTTTGTGATTGTGTGTTTGTGCGTTTGTGTGTCTGTGTCTCTCTGTGTCCCTTTGTGTCTGGCTCTGTCTGGCTGTGTCTCTCTGTGTCACTCTGTGTCACAGAGACACAGAGACACGCAGAGACACACAGAGACACAGAGACACACAGAGACACACAGAGACACACAGAGACGCACAGAGACACACAGAGACACACAGAGACACACAGAGACACAGAGACACACAGAGACACACAGAGACACACAGAGACACGCAGAGACACGCAGTGACACACAGAGACACAGAGACACACAGACACACAGAGACACACCGAGACACACAGAGACACACAGAGACACACAGAGACACACAGAGAGACACAGAGACACACAGAGAGACACAGAGACACACAGAGACACACAGAGAGACACAGAGTGTCTCTGTGTGTCTCTGTGTGTCTCTGTATGTGTCTGTGTGTCTCTGTGTGTCCCTGTGTGTGTAGGGTCAGATTGAGGCCTCTAGCGCTCCTGCAGTCAGGGCTAGCTTGAGGGCTGGTTTTGGTTGAGGGCTGCGGG
The DNA here is from genome assembly GCA_963377175.1 of Effrenium voratum. Taxonomy (NCBI): domain Eukaryota; class Dinophyceae; order Suessiales; family Symbiodiniaceae; genus Effrenium; species Effrenium voratum. Next base: position 1,309 of record CAUJNA010003725.1, on the reverse strand, counting down.
CAGGCGGGCTAGCTTGGTTTGGTTGAGGTTGCTGGTTGGTTGATTGCTGGTTTCTGTTTTAGGGTTGGATTAGGGCTGGCTTAGACTTGGTTTAGAGGCTTGGTTTGGGATTGTGTTATGGTTTAGGGTTCAGTTTCAGGTTTGCTGGGACTTTGCGCTCCTCCAGTCCTTTGGGTTGGTTAGGTTGCTCTCATTGGTTTAAGGTTGGTTTGGAGTTGATGTAAGGCTGAGGCTCAGGTTGAGGCCTCCTTTGCTCCTGTGTCGGGGCTGGTTTTGGTTGGGCCGCCCGTGCTCTGCGAGCAAGGCGGGAGGATGGTTTGGGATTGGTTGATTGCCGGTCTAGGGGTGGATTGGGGCTGGCTTAGACTTGGTTTAGAGGCTTGGTTTGGGATTGTGTTATTGTTTCGGGTTCAGTTTCAGGTTTGGCTGGGGCTTAGCGATTAGCGCCTCTGCAGCGCATTTTGTGTGTGTGTTTGTGTGTGTGTGTGTGTTTGTGTGTGTGCTTTTGTGTGTGTGCTTTTGTGTGTGTGTGCTTTTGTGTGTGTGTGCTTTTGTGTGTGTGTGCTTTTGTGTGTGTGCTTTTGTGTGTGTGTGCTTTTGTGTGTGTGCTTTTGTGTGTGTGCTTTTGTGTGTGTGTGTGTGCTTTTGTGCTTTTGTGTGTGTGTGTGGGTGTGTGCGTGTGTGCGTGTGCGCGTGCGCGTGTGTGCGTGTGTGCGTGTGTGCGTGTGCGTGTGCGTGTGCGTGTGCGTGTGTGCGTGTGCGTGTGTGCGTGTGCGTGTGCGTGTGCGTGTGCGTGTGCGTGTGCGTGTGCGTGTGCGTGTGCGTGTGCGTGTGCGTGTGCGTGTGCGTGTGCGTGTGCGTGTGCGTGTGCGTGTGCGTGTGCGTGTGCGTGTGCGTGTGCGTGTGCGTGTGCGTGTGCGTGTGCGAGTGCGAGTGCGAGTGCGAGTGCGAGTGCGAGTGCGAGTGCGAGTGCGTGTGCGTGTGCGTGTGCGTGTGCGTGTGCGTGTGCGTGTGCGTGTGCGTGTGCGTGTGCGTGCGTGTGCGTGTGCGTGTGCGTGTGCGTGTGCGTGTGCGTGTGCGTGTGCGTGTGCGTGTGCGTGTGCGTGTGCGTGTGCGTGTGCGTGTGCGTGTGCGTGTGCGTGTGCGTGTGCGTGTGCGTGTGCGTGTGCGTGTGCGTGTGCTGGTGCGTGTGCGTGTGCGTGTGCGTGTGCGTGTGCGTGTGCGTGTGCGTGTGCGTGTGCGTGTGCGTGTGCGTGTGCGTGTGCGTGTGCGGTGTGCGTGTGCGTGTGCGTGTGCGTGTGCGTGTGCG